>OY754959.1:94502150-95102150 GCA_963576555.1 Ferdinandea cuprea
TCGTATTCTACGGCAAACCCCCGTGAACTTTACTATGAAAATGAAACGAAAAATATGGAGGCTATATTCAAAAATCCTCCGGCTATCACAGACAGAAGCTGCTATACAGGTTACAAATGTTAGCAATATCACGAGCTTATATAACCTTTCTCATTGCCAGACAATCAGCAATAGAAGCGATTTATTTCTCGCTGTCGCAAAGAACCCTACGCAAAGAGCCAACCGACTGGCAATAACCTTGAAAACCATTTAGAAAAAAAAGTAAAAATCCCACCCTGAAAAATGAACAATAGATGGCGTGCATTCGTCTTTTGTGTAATCACTAGGAAAGTGTTTAGCCAAGTAAAATTGAATAAATATTAAAATAATTGCTGTTAAAACCTCTATTCACTACTTTCAAGAGTCTGGTAACTCTATGTTTCTCTCTCTCTCTCTCTACGAAGGGGAAATCTGTTCTCTCAAATGCTCTCCCAATTGTCAATTGAACTTTATTTTGGAAGTTATATGCTTTATCCTCAAGTCTAAACGGTACCCATTCGGGGTATGGGATAGATACAATTGTATCCTTATGCTGAGTCGTTCGATAGATTCAAATATCGGCTAAAGCTCTCCTGTTGTGTTTTCGTGACCCAATCGGATGGGTGGACTATTTCCGGGTTAAACTAAATTCCTGCAAAAATCTATTAAAGATTTATTTTCGTAATGTTTATGTGTATTTTGTTTGTGTTTTCTGCAAGTGATGCTAATAGAGTGTAGAATTAAACAAAGAAAACTCACATCTCAAGGTGTTAACATCTCGCACAGGTGGGTGTATCCCCGAGCTAAAGAAATAAAGAAAAATGTTCGTTTTTCCTTTCTCAGTGAATTATTTATCACCTTTCAAGGAGCTTTCGCTTTTATTATACTCATTGTAATTCCAAATCTAATTGAAACTTACAGATTTTTACAAAGCAGCTCAATTATATTTCAATATATAATTTATATAATTTTTTTTTTCGCATGTGTAATTGATGGGTGTTGAAGATAGTTTTCACATTGTTTACATGAAACAATTTTATTTTTACTCACGGAATTAGAGAATCTCAGAATCAACAGAACCACTTGAGATTCGACGGAATATGAACATTTTGTTTTTTTCTCATCGTATAATCTGTGCTGGGATTGTGTGGGGGCGCAGTGATTGTTTGGACATTATCCACTTCGTGGCTACCCAGAAGTATATTTTCTATTGAACAATAAAATTGTTTAAATTATTTTTATGTTTTATTATTAATTCATCTCGTTTGGCAAATATCTCTCTTTCGCTCTGACAGAGGACATACATATGTTTTATTTGATCTAATAATCGCGTGCGTTGCGTGTTCATTGCAGGTTCGTTCGATTGCTTGATTAGTGGAATTTCAACAAATTAGTGAAACGAAAAAAAAAAACGAAAGAAAAAACAATTTGAAAAAGGAGGAGGACGATTACTTTACTGAATGCAAAAAGCGAAATAAAAATAAACATCAAACATGGGTGACAATATTATTGGTTCAGCGAGTTTCCTGCATTTGGGTGATGTCGTGTCGCTGTATGCTGAGGGAAATGTTGCCGGATTCTTGAGTACTCTTGGGTAAGTATGCAAGTTAAGTGTATTTAGTATTTTTCTATTGCATATTTTATTTATTCACAGATTGGTCGATGACAGAACAGTTGTATGCCCAGAAGCTGGAGACTTGAATTGTCCACCAAAGAAATTTCGAGGTAAACTATTACACAACAAGAAATTGAGGACTTTGTTAATTTGAGCGTTCTTTAAGTATGTGTTTTGCATCCTTTTCATTGATGCAATAATGTGAGTTTGCTTTAACTATGTCATTCGGCTCATTTATTCGAACAAAGTGGATCAACTTAAGAAGAAGGAGAAATTCCATTATGCATTATTTCTCCCTTTCCTTTACTTAATAAAGTTTGCAAATTTCGTTACGGGTTAATGCAGCGTCGAATGTCCTTTGAGGAGAATTTTTTGTTGTTTTAAGTAAAACAGTCCACGACCCGAAAGGGGCACGTGCGTTCTCGACAAGCTGTGCACAACTCTTTTAAAATTCACTTTGCGTTCTTAATTTCGTAACATGTTATTATGCGAGTATGTTTTCTATAGAACCTGAGGGTGGTGTAGACAAAGGCCGTGCCATTATTTTTACACTAACTTTATCAGTACATATTTTGTTATTTTGTTTGACAGGCCATCTGTTCTTTTGTTTTCATATAATGTATTTAAATGATTTAAATAAGCTATGATTATTTATAAATGAAATGCGAGTCATATTAGCTTTTTATTTGGATATGAACAATAATAAAATATACGCAGAAAACATACATACGTATTTGCAGGGGGCCGGGGTAGGATGTGGCATGTGCTATGAAAAGAGTGTATTCTTAATTATGTTATTGAAAGTGAAATGTAGACTGGTTCGCATGCACGTGAAGGTAAACCATTCTATTCAGAAATAGAACAGTTTGGTGGGGTGCGCTAACTAGGATTTTAGTGAGGTATTCGACTTGGGTAAACAGTTTGTAGTCATTGAGACCGTAAATGTTATGATTTTATGAGAAAGGATTTTTCTTAGACTTAGCTTTGTAAATCTAATTATAAAGGGTCCTTTTTTGAAACATATTACTAAATTTAATTTTGAGCAGAGAATACATTCTGCAATTAGTTTTTACTTCTTAAGCAAAACTTCGAGCATATGCTCACCATTGAATCTGATGAATGTCATCATAAGGAAAAAGTTTTCGATTGCTTTTGTTGCCTAAATAACACAAGAACACCATAACAATGCATCAATTGTTTTTGGTTTGTCAACGCAGACTGACAATACTTTTTTTAATAAATTTATTTATTTGTATGAATTTGTACTAATAACTACCTGTTCCCGCCTGGTTTCGCCCGTCTCAAAGCTTTTTTGGAATAGCGTTTGTTTTTTTACGAATCCTGAAAGGAACGCAACGTGATAGGGAGGGAGGGCCTGTCTTCAGTAATCGCACCTAGTCGTTGGACTAATATATATTTCCGTATATTGCCGGTTCAAAGGTAAAACTCATTAAGTAAAAAATATGTAAAAATATTTTTTTTTATTGGGAATATTAATATATATTCACGTTTTATAATTGAAAAAACAAATTGAAAGACAAGACATAATTATCATTTTTACAGGATACAAAAAATTATAATACTCAGTAAGTGCAGGCATTTTGAGACGGTGACGTGAAATAACGCCAAACGAAATAGAGCCAAATTCTAAAAACTTAGCATTATTTCCATTCCAAAATCAAACCGCCTGCAGAAAGAGATTTGAAATCCCTTAATACCACGCAGCGGTACTCAGGCCCTTTATTTCGTTTAGCAATATTTCACTTTACCTTTCGAGACCTATAATTGCCTTTGAATTAAATTATCTCCTTTTGTATGTTTTGTTAGTTAATGAGTTTTGAGCAGACTAACTGCATAACACGGTTTTATTTCCATTTCCTAAAACTACTCTATACGTTACATAAAGGGTGATTTTTTAGCTGGTTTGGTTTTGGCAACACTGGTTTTGACAGCTGACTTGTGTTTAGTACCTTGTGTCACTGTCAAACAGCTTCAGTTTGGTTTGCAATTTAACCATGGATCGTCTTACAATGAACAACGCTTGCAAATTATTGAATTTTACTATCAAAATTCGTGCTCGGTTCGAAATGTTCATCGCGCGCTGCTTCCATTTTATGATCGGCATTCTCGACCTTCTGAGCAGTCTATTCGGAAGATTGTGACCAAATTTCGCACCAAATTTACTTTGTTGGACATTAAACCACCAACACGTTTACGTACTGTGCGTATTGAAGAAAATATTGCGGCCGTATCAGCTAGTGTGACAGAAGACCACGAAATGTCGATTCGGCGCCGTTCCCAGCAGTTAGGCCTTTGTTACAGCACTACGTGGAAAATTTTGCGGAAGGATTTGGGCGTAAAGCCTTTTAAGATACAGCTGGTGCAAGAACTAAAGCCAGCCGACCTACCACAACGCCGAATTTTTGGTGAATGGGCTCTTGGAAAGCTGGCCGAGGATCCGCTTTTTTATCGAAAAATTGTGTTCAGCGATGAGGCTCATTTTTGGTTGAATGGGTACGTAAATAAGCAAAATTGCCGCATTTGGAGTGAAGATCAGCCAGAAGCATTGCAACAGCTACCAATGCATCCCGAAAAAGCCACTGTTTGGTGCGGTTTATGGGCCGGCGGCATTATTGGGCCATATTTCTTCAAAGATGATGCGAATCGCAGCGTTACTGTCAATGGTGAACGCTACCGAGCGATGATAACAAACTTTTTTTTGCCCGAAATGGAAGTTCTTGACTTGCATGATATGTGGTTTCAACAAGACGGTGCCACATGCCAAACAGCAAGCGAAACAATGGCGCAATTGCGAGGCGAGTTTGGTGAACAGTTAATTTCACGTTTCGGGCCGGTCAATTGGCCGCCTAGATCGTGCGATTTGACACCATTAGATTATTTTTTGTGGGGGTATGCCAAGGCTAATGTGTATAGGGACAAGCCCGCTTCGATTAACGCACTGGAAGCCAACATCCATGCATTCATTCGTGAGATACCGGCCGATATGTGTGAAAGAGTATGCCAAAATTGGACTCAGCGGATGGGCTACCTGAGACGCAGCCGCGGTCAACATTTGCATGAAATTATCTTTAAACATTAAATTGCAAGGTTCAAACTATCGATTCAAATAAATATTTCATTCGTTTTTTCGAATTTTTTGTGTTTTTTTTTTAAAAAAGTTCTAGAACTCTTAAAAAATCACCCTTTACATACATCTGCCCTCCATTAAAAATAAAGTACACGACGGCGTCATACGAAACTTTCTCGCTAAGTGATGTGCATTTTTAAATCGCCTCAAAAGGAATGGTACTTCATTTGATCACATTTCAAATTTATTTAAATCACTTTAATTTTTTGAAAAATTTGATTTTCTCAAAAACAGCACCTACAATTTTGATGTAATTTCATAATCACATAATTCAACATACAAAATCTGATCGAAATCGTTAGAGCCGTTTTTTGAGAAAACGAATTTAATTTAAATTTAAGAAAATGGAAGTAGCTACACAGATTTGTTCAACTTAACATCGTAAAAAAATTAGTAATTTTTTCCGTATTCCCTTTACCTATTAGTTTTTGAGATATTGGAGATTTTATAAATTACCGTTATTCGAATTGTTTGCCAAAGACTGAATATGCAGTATTTTTGGCCCCATCCCAAGTATCCTTAGTAAAAAACGACCAAAATCCTTGAAAACATTTTCTAGAAAAATAGTGATAAGTGATTTTCAACAAAAAAAATTGTATGGCAGGTACCATTATTTCAAACGATAAACCACAAAGTCAAAAAACACCCCGAGTTGTAACCCCAAAAACTTTATATACGAACTTTGAAGCAAATCCGTCGAACCGTTTCGCCATATGGCGCCCGGACAGACAGAGAGACAGACCGACGGACTCACTTTTTTAGACTTCTCCATAGTCGTAATATCATCCCTCATACTCAGTTTGAGTTTGAAATTTCCTCACGATTGCAATATATTTCGCTTTAGTATATTAATGTATACGAAAAAGTTCAAAATTCTTGTTAATATAAACTTTTTGCTAATATTAACTGTCATTGCAAAACCGACATTCAATTGTAAGTCCGGAAGATCTTTTCGATCCGAATTTAGAAGCAAATTTCCCTTCCTTGTAAGTAGGGGAAGTGTCATTTAAGTACCAAACGAACACTTTCAGAAGAGTTTGGAGGACTTCCGGATTACCAATCAAAAACGACTTATTTGCATGAGAACTATGTCAAGCAAAAAAAATGTGTCACTAAACCATCTGAGTTCCGTTTTGAAATGAAATGGAATTATCTAACTCCGATTTGACTGAAGGAAAAGGGTTAAAAATGTTTTTGTTTGTTAACTTCGTGTTTAACTTGGCTTCACTGAGAACAAAAATTTCGATTGGAGTTTAAGTTTATTCCACAGACCACAGGCAATCAAATTATTGCTGCAAAATCGATAATCGATTATTGCTGTCGTGGTCGATAGTGCTGTTTAAAATCTCCACCGGAAAATGTACTGTTCATCTGGTGCGTTTTGAAGATGGAAATTGTAGATTTCTTCTGGGGGAATAAGTTACTTTCTATTTCGAAAGATGCGATTTTGGCGTATTTTGGCCAAAAACAGATTTATTAAAAATGTTTCGCCCGCTGGAGAACTTAATTTGTAGAAAGCATAACTATCTTCTCTAGTAATTTGAAATCATTTGTTGCAAATTCTATTTAAATAGTTATACAAACTCCATGATCAGAATTAAGAAATCATAACATTCCCACTTTATTGCATCCTTACTAGTCTTCCTGTGGGGTTTGACATTACAAAGGCTACTACTAAAGCCACCCGTTTAGAATCATGCATTAGACTAGGTCGTGTTTCTCGTTGGATACAGTTGCACATCGGGTTGAGCAACGAATTCCAAACAATGTGCAACACATTATCTGTTCAACGCGCTGCTAAACTTTACTAACTCTTCGTTGGTTGAGTGCGGTAAAACTGCGCGCGGAATAGAATTGATGAGCCGCCATTGATCAACTCACACACACATCTAAATTGATCAATGGCGTCCTGTCACTTAAAAAAAACACTTTTTTCTCTTCTATTCTGCGTAGGTCATTTTTTAAAACACTTCCGACTTCTAAAAAAAACTTTGCCGAATTAAACAAAATAAATTATAAATAAATCTGAAAACCAAAGGTGTGACTGACTATGTCAGTTGCAGAGTGTATTAAACTTGAACAACGTTGGTCAACGTGCAATTCTTGGTCTAGTGTATGAGGGTATTAACGCATGCATCAACTCAATGATTAAACTCAACAAAAATGAGATTGAACAACTCGAGTAATGTAGTTTCATGCCAAAATTAAACCAGTTGTTCAACTAGTTGCAAAGGTTATTTAACAATTATACATTTGATATATACATTTGAGTTGAATAAAGAATTGGACAAAGTTGGTGGAATTAGTTGAATACGTAGTGAACGACCGGCATTGCAAATATGGATGCCGCAAAGTGGAAGGGTTACGATCCTTATAATCATGTTCATAGACTCTTTTCAGAAATAACAGGTGAAGCCGCATAATTATTCATAAATCTCAATAGTTGCTGAATCGATTTGAATTTTGTTAACCCATCTACTCCTCGGTCGTCCTCTTGGTATGTATTCCGACCAGCTCCATTTCAGTTACTTAGAGTACGTAGAGTTGACATTAATTTCGTTTTGGAGTTAAAGATGTGTCGGTCATAGTTTTTGCAAACTGAAGCAACCTTATTTAACATAAGTGAACATTAAATTGTTCCGAAATTGTCCAGATCAATTTATTCCTAATGGGCGTCAATTAGATTTCTTAAATATATGCGGCCATCAACACTTTAAAAGAGAATTCTTCAAAACGTAGTAGATTATTTCGGCTTTGGTAGGCTTTGGTTGGTCGATTTTTTAAACAGCTAATATTATTACCTCGTTTTAAAAGGGAACGATCTTTCCTAGAATGGCCCCCAAAGTACAGACTGCTTTCTTAGCAATTTTTTCTTTCCAGGCGGCTTCCACCTCTCTTTTGCTCAATTGAAAGTCAGTGCTGGTCCGTTAACTATGTTCTCTTTTATTCTCTTTTAAATTCTCGTGATGCATTAATTGTTTACTTTACATAACTTTTCGTCTAACATATATGTATAAGCGATGAAAAACTTGAAAATCATAGACCATTTTTTCAGCATCATATAATACGTGTTTTTCTCATGTTTCTTGTTTTAGATTGTCTCATTAAGATATGTCCCATGAACAGATATTCCGCTCAGAAACAATTTTGGAAAGCAGCAAAACAAAGTGCAAGCTCGAATACCGATACGAATCTCTTAACACGTCTTCATGTAAGTTCTCTTTCTCTTTTACAATCCCTGTCAAACTGATTTCATTCTTATCTCTTTTCTTCAGCATGCCGCAGAAATTGAAAAGAAACAAAATGAAACGGAAAACAAGAAACTCCTCGGCAGTTCGGTACAATACGGCAGTGTTGTCCAACTGCTTCATCTCAAGTCAAATAAATACCTTACTGTGAACAAACGCCTTCCATCGCTTCTCGAAAAGAATGCAATGCGTGTCTACTTAGATGCCAATGGTAATGAGGGCTCTTGGTTCTACATAATGCCATTTTACAAACTGCGATCGATCGGCGACAATGTCGTTGTGGGTGACAAAGTGATATTGAATCCGGTAAATGCAGACCAACAGAATCTACATGTGGCCGCTAACTACGAACTACCAGATAATCCCGGATGCAAGGAAGTGAATGTGCTCAACTCGTCGACATCGTGGAAAATAACCCTTTTTATGGAGCACAAGGAAAATCAGGAGCATATTCTTAAAGGTGGCGATGTAGTTCGATTGTTTCATGCAGAGCAGGAGAAATTTCTCACCATGGACGAGTATAAAAAGCAACAGCATGTCTTTTTGCGAACAACTGGCAGGACCAGTGCTACTGCTGCAACAAGCAGCAAAGCATTGTGGGAGATTGAAGTTGTCCAACATGATTCTTGTCGTGGTGGTGCCGGACATTGGAATTCACTATATCGATTTAAACATCTGGCTACAGGTTATTACCTTGCTGCTGAATTGGATGCGGACACAACCTTTGAAGATACATCAGACAGTGGCCTAAGGACTATGGGTAAGAAGTTCCTTGAAACTGTCACATGAAGAGGTCTAATCTCTTCTTTTTCTCAGACAAATCAAAGGGAGAGCAATTTCGCTTGATTTCGGTTCCATACTCAACGGAATTAGCATCAGTATTCGAATTGGATCCAACAACAATGGCGCGGGCGGATAGTCTTGTACCACAATCGAGCTATGTCCGCTTGAGGCACTTGTGTTCCAGCACTTGGGTACATGCCACTTCAATTCCCATTGATATCGATGATGATAAACCTGTTATGTCGAAGGTAGGTATTTTTTGTCAACGCTGCTCTAGGCGAATTCGTTTTTACAGTGCACTCTGTGCATGAGTGCAGCCCAAAACGATGCTGTGTATTTTTTAATGATATTTTTTCACCCTCACCTGTTGTTTGTCACTTGGTTGAAGGGCATTTAACAGAGGGTGGAAACTAGCTGAAAGGTATAATTGAGACTTTTGAAGGGTAGAACCGTACTTCCCGTAGCATCAAGTAAATTTTTCACGGGGAAATGGCCATTGAACTTTTTTTGCATGAACGTCTGCCAAGCGGTTGTATCATTTAAAATGAAATAACGCCAACAAGATGCTCTGATATTCTCTGATTATTCTCTATTATAATACTTTAGTAATTTCTAAGTTTTAACTAATTCATTTATTCTCAGGTCTGCTGCTCAGCCATCAAAGAGGATAAAGAAGCTTTTGCACTGATTCCAGTTTCTCCCGTCGAAGTTCGTGATCTTGACTTTGCCAATGACGCCTGCAAAGTACTGGCAAATGTTACATCCAAACTTGAAAACGGTACCATTTCCATTAACGAAAGACGAGCATTAGTGTCACTACTCCAGGACATTGTTTACTTCATCGCTGGCATGGAAAACGAACAGAACAAAACAAAAGCACTCGAGTTAACAATTAAAAATCCCATTCGTGACCGTCAGAAACTCCTACGTGAGCAATATATTCTCAAGCAATTATTTAAGATTCTCCAAGGACCATTCCAAGAGAAAGATGGCGAACCACCTTTCCTTCGATTGGATGAACTTGGCGATCCAAAAAATAGTCCATATAAAAATATTTTCCGCTTGTGTTATCGCATCTTGCGACTGTCCCAACAGGATTATAGAAAGAATCAGGTAATTATAAAATTTACTTTGTTTTTTTTTTACAAAATCTTATTCGGACTTTGTCATTTGTAGGAGTATATAGCAAAGCACTTTGGATTGATGCAGAAGCAAATTGGCTATGACATTCTTGCAGAAGATACTATTACCGCATTGTTGCACAACAATCGAAAGTTGCTCGAAAAACATATTACCGCTTCGGAGATCGAAACATTTGTGGGCCTAGTTCGCAAAAATATGCTCTGCTGGGACTCGAGATTTTTGGATTATCTCTCTGATTTGTGTGTCTCGAATCGCAAGGCAATTGCAGTGACACAAGAGTTAATTTGTAAGAGTGTGTTGAGCTCGAAGAATGCCGATATTCTTATTGAAACACATATTAAGCGATCACCCGTTCGGAAGCAAAAGGATGTTACCCTGGAAACATTAGATGAGGACGATGATAGTCTTTTGGTGGAAATTAATGGTGATTCGACAGAGTTGAATTCGGACAGCTATGAAATTCATCTTCAATGGAAGGGACAACCGGTATGTTTAGTATATTTTAATATTTTATCGCTTACGGCAAAAACAATTGTGGAAAATTATGCCAAAAAAATAGTTAGGACATAATTTAAAATGGTAGCAATATAGCAGATATCGCCCTAAGAAGAGGCACGGTAGCGCCAAGACAAGTTCTTTAGCAACTATGGCACTGCATCCGTATTTACAGGGTTCAACTAAGGGTATTTGCCAGCCTCTAAAAATTGACTCGCTCGTCAAAACTATCTATCACAGAACTTTTAAATTATGGTGCGTGGATACAGCCTATATTAGTTATCTGAGTCATCATCTCGTCAAAACTATCTATCACAGAACTTTTAAATTATGGTGCGTGGATACAGCCTATATTAGTTATCTGAGTAATGTACCTGGATACCCTAAAAAAATCTAAAAAAATGATCCACTAGGCGACTCTTAGTCTTACTTCTTGATTTTGTATTAGAGATGTCACTGACATCCGGTTTGTATTCGTATCCGGTTATCCGGCGCATTTTTTGATATTTGCCCCGACGCGGGACTATCTGTTAATATGCGGAATGTTACTGGATAGTTCTTAACTAAACAAAAGTTGAGGAAGAGCAGGAAAGAAACATCCAAACCTTAAATTGAACAGTTTTATTTTTCACAATTAGCAAGCAGTTTAGTAATGTTTTTACTTACATTTCACTAATGATGAAAAAAATAAAGTGCCCGACTGCGTCATACGAAAATTTCTCTCTACATAAAATGCATTTTTCTATTGCCCTAAAAAAATGGGAACATTTGATCCCGTACCATTTTTATTTAACTCCCTTTTTTAGTAATGAAAAATTGGATTTTCTCAGAAAACGTCTCTAAATATTTCGATGTAATTTTGCACATTGGACACATTTAATCTAATTGTCAAAAATACAAAATCAAAATCGTTCGTGACGTTTATGAGAAAACGAATTTAATTTAAATTTAAGGAAATCGTTATATGAAAAACAAATTTTAAAAAAAATTATTTCAAAAATCGAAGTACGCAGATAGTAGATAATAGTACGCAGTAAAATTAAATAATTTTTCGGAATTCCCTTTATTAATTTTTGAAATATTGGTGGTTTTATAAATTACCGTTATTCGAAATTTTTTAAAAAAAACATTCTTGAAACAATTTTTAAGAAAATTAATGATAATGAATTGTTCCTAAAAAAATGTTATGGCGGGTACCGTTATTTAAAACGATAAAGCAAAATATAAAAAAAGGCCGCCGACAGACAGAGAGACCGAAGGACGACATTGGGGGACGGAATAAATATGATCCCTCTCGAAATTTCCGCACAATCGCAATAACTTTCTCTTTAGTATATTAGTGTATACGAGAAAGTTGAAAATGTCATTCTTGCAATAAATATACAATGTAATTTACTTGCTGATTATTTTGAATTAGTTTGCAAGGCTGATTTTAGCTTGAATTTGCCTGTTCCCTGTCAGACTATTTTTAACGAATCTATAGGAGCACTTAATCTTTCGCCTCAAGATATTGCAGAAGGCATTTCAGTCCTTAAGTCTAGTTTATACTCTGGTCCTGACCTTATCACCTGCCTCTTAGAATAATTTTTAATTTATCTTTATCATCGGGAGTTCTCCTGGATGCTTGGAAGACTTCATTTATAACTCCTGTTTTTAAATCTGCGCATATACATAAGGTTGAAAATTATCGTGGAATATTTAAGTTATCAGCTATTCCTAAATTGTTTGAACTGATAGCTAAACAGAAACTTTATTTTCGTGTAGAGGAACATATATCTCATTGTCAGCATGGGTTTATGAGTGGTAAATCGACGACATCCAATCTTGCTTTGTTGATACCATCTATACTGACTTTGTAAAAAAGCTTTTGACACCGTAAGTCATAATACAATAATATCTAAATTGCAAGATTTTGGCATTCACTCTTCGCTTCTTAAATGGATTTCCAGTTATTTAAGAAAAATGAAGCAAATTGTAAAGATTCGTGATGTTCAATCCAAATGTATAGATGTTCTATCTGGTGTCCCACAAGGCAGCCACTTAGGTCCCTTGTCATTCAATATTTTTTTTAATGATATTCCATCTGTAGTAAGTTTTGTGAAATGCTTAATGTATGCAGATGATTTAAAAATGTTCGCTTGTGTAAAAATGTCAGTGTTTGTATTAATATACAAATGGAAAGTATACAAAAAAAACCGCTGTTAGAGGCTAAAAGTGACGCTCTCTTAGAACCATCCTGATTTGTGTACAAATCTGAGAATGTCTTACTTTGCTTACATCCTCCAGCTCATCATAGAAGTAACTGCCGAGGGTCATAAACCTTATGCTATTTAGGCCCGCACATTCGCATAACAGTGACGAACAGATTAAATTTCTTCAACGTCGTTTTGAATTATGCTCAGCCGTTCCACAGCACAATGCCTGGTGAATATTGCCGTGAATATTTGGATATTCTTACGGCCTAGCCCGATCATGAATTCTGATTCCTTTTCATAAACGATTGTTGTTTTAAAAAGATTCTAGCTTTATTGTCTGATACACGATCGATAATTGCAATCTTGGCAATGACAAAAGAGGGTATTGTTGGCCATTTATTAACACCAAGCCGTAATCATTATTCCTCTCTTTTGATTTTGATTTTGTTTTTTTGTCGCAAGTGCTTGAGGGATAATGTTATGTTTGCTCTTCTTTGCTGTGCAAGGCATGCAAGACGAATATCCGACTATCCGGCCTTAAAACATGCTGAATATCTTACATCTCTATTTGTATTATTAATAACTACTAATAAATAAATAAATAAAACTTATCTAGTACATATTTCAATTTACATTTATAGAAATCACGATCCATGGCTGAGTTGGCTGATTCTACATGTCAAGGCAGAACAGAGGAAGGTGATATTCTAAATTACTATCGGCACCAATTGAACTTGTTCTCGAATATGTGCCTCAACAGGCAATATCTCGCATTGAATAATCTCTCACCGCAGTTAAATATAGATTTGATTTTAAGGTGAGTTCATCAAATGTTCTCTTCGAAAAAGAAATAAATGGTAATCTCTTTGCAGATGCATGTCCGATGAAACGATTCCCTACGAACTAAGAGCGTCATTCTGTAGACTTATGTTACATTTACACGTTGACCGGGATCCACAGGAACCAGTAACTCCGGTAAAGTATGCAAGGCTGTGGAGTGAAATTCCATCCAAGATGTCCATTCATGAGTAAGTCGTTGGAAAATTTGTACCGAATCATTCCTGCATCTATATATTTCTTTAATTAGTTATGACTACAAAAAACATCCAGATTGTAATAAAGAAGCAGTTCGTGCCAAATTTAACACAACAATTGTATTTGTGGAGAACTATTTGTGTAATGTTGCGGTAAAAGCATGGCTTTTCACGGACCAGGAACAAAATAAATTGACCTTTGAGGTATGTCGCGCTGTAAGAAATGTTTTTTTTTAATTTTGTGTGATTTTAGGTTGTTAAACTGGCGAGGGATTTGATTTACTTTGGATTCTACAGCTTCAGTGATTTATTGCGACTGACCAAAACTCTGCTATGTATTCTGGATTGCGTTTCGGATAACAATATGGGCGCAGGCGTCCGCTATAGCAGTAACGATGTAGATTGTAAGTTTATGGTTTTGTTGATATCGATTTAAAGCATATTTCAATTCGAAAAAGTCATACGCATTTTATTAAAGACATTCCTGTCTTCAGTAATGAACATTGTCTATGTTCGCCCTCTTCTTGTTCCAAAATTCAATAAAACAAACTGTCTCATTTTTTCCAGCTGAAGGAGGTGTCCTTCGATCCATCGGCGACATGAACACTGTCATGACATCTTTGGCACTTGGGCCTGTTGGTTCTGCCATGGCTACGCCGACAATTCAACAACGCAAATCCGTTAGTCAAATGAAGGAGTATCCTCTTGTTATGGATACAAAACTAAAGATCATTGAAATTCTCCAATTCATCCTCGATGTTCGTCTTGACTATCGAATCAGCTGTCTTCTATCGATTTTCAAACGTGAATTTGATGAAACTGAAACTCAACCAACAGAATCGATGATAAACGCACGCCAAAAGAACATTGATCTGGAATCAATTGGAATTCAAGCGGAGGGAATTTTTGGTAGCGATGGAGATGCCGCTAACTTGGACTTAGATGGCCAAGGAGGACGTACATTTTTAAGAGTATTGTTGCATCTTATTATGCATGATTACCCGCCATTGGTGTCGGGAGCACTGCATCTTCTTTTCAGGCATTTCAGTCAGAGGCAAGAGGTCTTGCACGCCTTTCGCCAGGTAAGAGTCCGCAATTTGAGTGTTTATTTAACATTTTTTTTAGCGAGATTTCTATTTAGGTTCAATTGCTCGTTTCTGACAGTGATGTGGAATCGTACAAGCAAATTAAGTCCGATTTGGATATACTGAGACAGAGTGTGGAAAAATCCGAATTATGGGTCTACAAATCAAAGGCAATGGAGGAGAACTCTATGGTTGTTCCAGCTGATCGCTCGATTGATAAATCTCTGGAAACCACACTAAGCTCTGAGTATAGAGCGTCGCTAAGCTTGGACCAACTAATGGAGTATCAAAAAGTCAAGGACATTCTCATCAGAATGAACAAGTTCTGCGTGACTAGTGGTGAGCAATTTGTAAGCAAACATGATTTCAACGATTATCTCAGATTTCTTCGTAGGTTTAAACAATATAAAGCCCAGGAAACATGAACAACGTCTTTTGCGAAACGTAAGCGTTCACACAGTCGTTCTGGATTTGCTACAGAATCCATACGATGAGAAGGATGATGTCCTCATGAAAGAGCTTATGTGTCTGGCGCACGAGTTTTTGCAGAATTTCTGCTTGGGCAATCAACAGAATCAAGTTCTGTTACACAATCATTTGGACTTGTTTCTCAATCCAGGCGTGAGTAGACGATATTGTTTAAATAATTTGGTGTAGTATGTCGATGTAATAATGTACAACAAAATTAAACAATTGCAGCTTAGGTGGTGGAATGGTAACGCAAGTTTAAACAATCAAATGTGAGGCTTTGTGTTTGTTTCTTGAGTGTTTAAAAGAATTTTGTTTGTCGGTGCCACATGCTGTTTTTGTGGAATTTTCATGATTGTTTGTTACTAACGGTAGTTCTTATGCATTGGTTGAGTGTTTTTTTGTTTCCTAAAAGCTTATTGGCGCACTTGGGAAACACGATTTTATAGGTTTGGTGAACTAGAAAAAAAAAATGCACTCTTAGTTCCGCTGTATTTTAGCAATGGTAGTGCATTTTAATGCACTAACTTGTATGGAATCTGGAATGGTACAGCTAGCTCTTCAATTTCAACAGTTCTTGTTCCGAACATGTTATTTTGTTAGACTTATCTATTTATCGCTGTTTGCAAGAATATTTTTACCGAGAAGTCCTTGAGAACTTAAAGTGGACACTCTGCAAAACATCAGACACTCTGTCATCAGAAGCCAGTGAGCTCTTAAGTAGATTTTTCCCCGCAGATCTTTAAAACCACGTTAAATGTACTTGACACTTTTTTACAACTTAGCTCTATTATCGATAACGGGTTATTACTATTCAAGATTTTGCCTAACATAGATTAATGTGTTCCTCTTAAATTGTCGATTCGTGAATTTTTTCAAGTGTGCCAACTAACCAAATCAAATATGCTAAAGCAACAAAGCCTGCCAAATTAGTTTCCTCTCATAAAATTGCTCCAAATTGAGACATTGCGAACCTTTATTACTCGGTGTCATGCAACATTTAACCATATCAAAAACATAATATTTAACCAATCCCAAGGATACATTTTCACATTTATATTATAACCCAAAACTAATACGCAAATAATTTCCCATTTTAGATCCTCGAAGCGAAGACAGTTTGTGCAATCTTTAAAGATAACCTTTCGCTGTGCAACGAAGTAACCGACAAAGTCGTTCAGCATTTTGTGCATTGCATCGAAATACACGGTCGACATGTTGTCTATTTACAATTTCTACAGACCATTGTCAAAGCTGAGAATCAATTCATACGCAAATGCCAGGATATGGTAATGCAGGAGCTCATAAATGCAGGCGAAGACGTCCTAGTCTTCTACAGCGACAAAACCTCATTTAATCAATTTGTCACAATGATGCGCAAAACCGAGAAAGATCAACCACTTACCGATGATAACCCGCTGAAATATCACGTGGAGCTGGTGAAACTACTCGCCTGCTGTACCATGGGAAAGAATGTCTACACTGAGATAAAGTGCAACAATTTGTTGTCGCTTGATGATATTGTAACGATTATTTGTCATCCAGACTGTATACCCGAAGTGAAGGAGGCCTATGTAGATTTTCTAAATCACTGTTACATTGACACTGAGGTCGAGATGAAGGAGATTTACTCATCGGGGCACATGTGGAACTTGTTTGAAAAGTCGTTTCTTACCGACATTAATCAGCTGATTGGGATAATTTCGGTGGAACATAATAAAACTCTGATAAACTACGTGTTGACTGGGGTTATGACCATTCTGAGTACATTCTTTAGTAGTCCCTTTTCCGATCAGAGCACCATTGTACAGACGCGACAGATGATCTTTGTCCAATTGCTGCAAGCCACCTATAAGCTGTCGCAGAGCAAATGGTTGTCTCTGGCAGAGCGGTTCAATGTGGAAAATTGCATAAGAACTCTGTCGGAGTCCGCAAAGACAAGGAGTATTGCTATTCCGTTAGACCTGGAGCAGAAAGTAGTTTCAATGTCAAGCAAGACGGCGCTGCTTACGCGTCAGACTACAAAGTGGCTCCTAGCTTCAAAGCAACCAAAATATGACAGTGCCTACTATTCGAATTGTATGCGATTGGATCGGAGTATCATAGAAGGTTTGCAAGATATCGTTTCCCTGTTGGAGGACCAACTTAAACCCTTGGTTGAGGCAGAGCTATCGCTTCTGGTTGATATTCTCTACCGTTCTGAGTTGTTGTTCCCTAAGGGAACTGAGTCCCGAAAGAAGTGTGAGAGTGGTGGATTCATTAGAAAACTGATCAAGCACACAGAGAAGCTCTTAGAGGAGAAGGAGGAAAAACTCTGTGTCAAAGTCCTTCGCACATTGCGAGAGATGATGGCATTTGATGTCAACTACGGAGAGAAAGGCGATGCTCTGCGAATATCCCTTCTCATACGTTACTTTGGCAAGGGCTTTTCGCAAAAAGCAATCGAAGGGGGTGACAATCGCAGAATCCATGTTGTTACGCACGGTCCGGGAGCCAAGTACCTCATCCGTGCGGGAAAGACGCTTCATGAAGTGCAAAACCATCTCGATCGAGAAGGTGCTTCCGATTTGGTCGTAGAACTGGTTATTAAATCAGTGCATTCTCCGTCAATTTTTGTTGAAGCCGTAGAACTGGGCATCGCTCTTCTCGAAGGAGGTAATCCAATCATCCAAAAGGGAATGTTCAATAAATTCCTCAGTGGAGACCTCAATCAAGCGTTCTTTAAGGTGTTCTTTGAGAAGATGAAAGACTCGCAGCAAGAGATAAAGTCGACGGTGACAGTGAACACCTCGGACATAGCGGCGAAAGCCCATGAAACCAAACCTCATGATATGAGTCTGGAGCTGGAGAAAATCTCTCGCAAGCATGGAGTTAAATCCAATGGGGTGGTCATCACCGATGAACTGAAGAAAGAACTCCACAATGCTGGACTAGCCACTGCCAGATCTTATAGCCATGCTCGAAACATAACACCCGGTGATGATACTTCCGCTCTGAACATTTCCAGCCCATTAGAGGATATCCTAGCCGAGAAACTAGAAAAACACAAAGATAAAGATGACCGTAATAAACTCTCGAACAAAGTTTTGGTCATGCAACCGATTTTGAGATTTCTCCAGCTTCTGTGCGAAAATCACAATCCAGACTTACAGAATCTGCTGCGAAATCAGAACCAGAAGACAAACTACAATCTCGTGTCGGAGACTTTGATGTTCTTGGACTGCATTTGTGGCTCCACCACTGGAGGATTGGGACTCCTCGGTCTGTATATCAACGAGAACAACGTGGCTCTCATAAATCAGACGCTGGAAACCCTAACTGAGTACTGCCAGGGTCCGTGCCATGAAAATCAGAACTGCATTGCAACGCACGAATCGAACGGACTTGACATCATCACAGCTTTGATTATGAACAACATCAATCCATTGGGTGAAAATCGAATGGATTTGGTTCTAGAACTGAAAAACAATGCATCGAAACTTCTGTTGGCCATAATGGAGTCTCGCGGTGATAGTGAGAACGCCGAGAGAATTCTGTACAACATGAATCCAAAGCAATTGGTCGAAGTAGCGTGTAAGGCATATCACCAGGAGGAAATGGTCGATGAGAGTGAACACGATGAAGCTGATCCGGAAGATGACGATGTGACGGTTTCACCTAGGGAAGTTGGCCATAATATTTATATTTTATGCCATCAATTGGCCCAGCACAACAAGGAGTTGTCTGGCCTATTAAAGACTTCAGAGGAAACGCTTAATTTCGACTCGAAAATGAGTCAGGCGTTGATGTATTACGCGACGCATACTGCTCAGATTGAGGTCAGTTTAAGGCGAAGGCATAAAATGCAAATTGGTTGTGAGATTTTTTTCTTCTTGTTATTGCAGATTGTTCGCAACGACAGAACACTGGAGCAGATTGTATTTCCCATTCCAGAGATTTGCGAGTACCTAACGACTGATACGAAAATTAAGATTTTAAACACAGCAGAACGAGATGATCAGGGCTCTAAAGTGGCCGACTTCTTCGATCGTGCCGAGGAGATGTTCAACGAGATGAAGTGGCAGAAGAAACTAAGGGGTAAGTAAGGTGCATCAGCGAATAGCTGCCGCACCATCCTTTCTTCATGACAATTAATCCATTTTCACAACTTTTAGGGCAACCTGCGTTATTCTGGGTCAGCAGTTACATGTCACTTTGGAGCAGTATACTCTTCAATTGCGTTGTTGTGATAAATATGATTGTGGCGTTCTTCTACCCGTTTGATAACACAGTTCCCGGTAAAGTGTAGAACTTGTGTATTTTTGTTAAATAATAAAATAATTTCATCTCTATCTTCAGAACTTGTTCCACATGTTTCGTGGCTCTTTTGGGCGATAATGTTATTTTCCCTTGTGATCGTTATAATGTTGCCTCGTGAGTCTGGGATAAGAACTCTAATCGGTTCGGTGATATTGCGGTTTATATTTCTTATAGGACCGGAGCCAACCCTATGGTTGTTGGGATCAGTTACTGTGAGTCTAGTCTTAGTTTGGATTAGCGTCGCTACTCACTCAATTGTATTTAATATAGGTCGCGCTGAAAGGTGTTCATATAATAAGCATTATGGGCAATCAAGGAACGCTGGAGAAGAACTTTTTGAAAATAATCACAGACTTTCAGCTTTTCTATCATTTTGGATACATCTGCTTTGTCTTTTGTGGCCTTCTATTTCATCCATTTTTCTATTCACTCTTGGTAAGTATATAGTCTGAGATCACATTGTAAGATGTCCTAAAATGTAAAAATTCTCCTTTTAGTTGTTCGATGTAGTTTATCGTGAGGAGACTTTAGTCAATGTTATTCGATCTGTAACACGAAACGGTCGATCTATAGTTCTAACGGCTGTTTTAGCCCTTATTCTTGTATACCTTTTCTCGATTATAGGCTATATATTCTTTAAAGATGACTTCTTAGTACCTGTAGACCCCGATTTACCTTTTGGTATGGCTGCTTCTCTTTGATACTCTCTATTTATTGACAAAATCACATTTTTTTAGAGGAGAGCGGTCCCCTGATGAACCATCTGACAGATCAGCCAATTGAGAGTGATCCCAGCACGTGCATATCGCCAGAGGAAGTGGCAAGAATACGCAGTGAAGCTGGTGATGGGGATCAAAAGGAACGTGCCTGTGATTCTTTAGTCATGTGCATTGTGACTACCCTGAATCAGGGATTGCGTAACGGTGGCGGTATAGGTGATATTCTCCGAGCTCCGTCCAGTAAGGTAAGAATCCACCGAAATTCAACTTTGTTTATTTCTGTACAACATAACGTATCGTCTGTCCAATTCCAGGAAGGACTGTTTGCAGCACGAGTCATCTATGACCTCCTCTTCTTCTTCATTGTGATTATTATTGTACTTAACTTAATCTTTGGTGTGATCATCGATACATTTGCCGATCTAAGATCAGAAAAGCAACAGAAGGAGTTGATTTTGAAGAATACCTGTTTCATTTGTGGACTGAATCGATCTGCGTTCGATAACAAAACCGTCAGCTTTGAGGAGCACATCAAGAGCGAACACAACATGTGGCACTATTTGTACTTTATTGTTTTGGTAAAGGTTAAGGATCCAACGGAATTCACTGGCCCAGAGAGTTATGTTTACGCAATGGTTAAGGCTGGAATATTAGATTGGTTTCCCCGCCTGCGAGCAATGTCGTTGGCAGCAGTTGATTCGGATGGTGATCAAATTGAGTTGAGAAGTTTGCAAGTGAACTTGGAGGAAACCCAAATTTTAGTTACTAACTTATCACAGCAACTGCGCGAACTAAAGGACCATATGACCGAGCAGAGGAAACAGAAGCAGCGTTTGGGTCTGTTAAATCCTGGTGCATCAACAATCGCCGGATATCAATTTGCATGAAGTGAAGTGTAGAGTGCTTGTGTGCATGGAAAAGTGATTAGAGAATTTGATTTGGTTATGCAAATGGCAGTGTGAGAATTGCATTTGTAATTTATTTTTAGATGCAATAAATATTTAGATGGTTGTGTTAAAACAAAAATGTGTTTCAATATGTAATTAATTGTTTAAGGTCTTGGTTCAAGAGAAGTGATAAAGATTGATTATGCTAGGAGATTACTAAATTGGCTCCAGACGTTATTTTCAGTTATCCAGACTTAACGCTTTGGTCTCGAACCTTCGACTGCGATTCTAAAATCTTTACTGGAACAATACCTTTGGGTAGAAAAGGTGAAGTGGCTGGTTTTCATAACTTCTATTAAAAACGAAAGTTTTGATGCCACCACTCGGTCCGCCCGGTGGAATTGAGAAAGGTAATGATATCATTAAGACCAATGTCCGAGATATCTGAAAGGTCGTCGAAAAGTGGTTTACCAAACGTCCTGCGTCTAGTATTAGAAAATTCGGTCATCCACATAGGAGGTAAAAGACTGTTTCACTCTCATTAGCGTCGTTACAGCTGCGGCAGTGGGTGCTGTGGGTTATGCCGAGCTTGTCAGCATGGGTGCCTACTGTCTAGCGACATTCACTCGAGTTCTGTTGATGAGAGACGGCCCGACCTGGAAAGTATCCCCTACACTCCCCTACGATCTTAGACGTAGTCCTGGTTGAGGTGAGGGCCTTGATTGCGGCCTGACTGTTGACGAAAATGGATATGTTAGGATTTGTTGTCGAACTATTTAGAAGCACCCTGTCCGCCTTCCTAATCGCAAGGACCTCCGCCCGGAAGACGCTAGATGAGTTCGGGAGCCGGAAAGATAAGGATGTGTGTAATTCGTCTGAAAAGACTCCCGTTCCTAGTCCAGTCCATGTTGAACCAGTTAGTGAAGTTGGTTCTAGCGGATGCGTCAATGATAGTGCCTGCCTCCCATTCCGATCTGGATGGGAAAGCTGTAGTGAAAGTTTTCTGGAAGTTGAGTCGGTAGATAGTGCTCCTGCGTTTCTCGGTAATAAGACGCAGTGCACGTAAGGTCTTGCGAACCAGCAACCCGCTGCTTGCAGTCTATCTGCGCTACATGAAGCGATTGTTTTGATATGCAGGACCAGGGGAAGGATGTCTAGAATCACGTTGAGCGCCTCCGACGGACTTGACCGTTGGGTTACTAGGTGTACGCATTACTTAGGGCGGGCAATTAAACCAGGGACACATAGGTGAGAATTGGGCATACCGCCGCCGTGTACATCCAAAGAACCATCTTTGGTTTAAGTCCCTACTTTTTGCCGAAAGTCTTGCTGCATGAGTAGAAAGCGATGTTTGCTTTCCGAATCCGGTGTTCAATATTCAGCTTCCAGCTGAGTTTGGAGTATAGGATGACGCCCAAGTATTTTGCACTGGGGTATAGCGAGAGAACGTGGTTATTTAGACGGGGTAGTTTGAATATTGTTTGGTATTTTGGTTTTATCGCTGAACGACATCAGTTCTGTTTTGCTTGGGTTAACGCCTAGACCACACCTTGCGGCCCAAGCGCCCTTTCCATAATTTCGCTTATCACGTCCGGGAACATCCCTGATACAAGTACGACCACGTCATCCGCATACGCAACTACTTTAATGCCGTCGCTGTCTAAATTCAACAGGATTTTATTGAGAACTATAAGCTATGGAATAGGTGAGACAACCCCGCTTTGATGTGTGCCCCTGTTGACCGATTTGGTTGAGATGCGTGATGAGTAGCCTTTTTGTCGACCACTTTTAACAATATACGGGATATAACTTGAAGTTATAAGTATACATTTGTTAATATACTGCAACGCACATTTGTGGTATGCGTCTTATCAGCTTTAGGATAACAAACCAATGATAAGACGCCGTCTCCTCCCTCAGTAATAAAGAGCTTAGATGTTCAGCACTCACCACGTCAGCACCTTAAGCCTGATGTGATAATGATAAGATAAATGCTGCCGACTTCCCACAGACATTCGTTTAAGTTTGGTTTGTCGGCAGCCTACGGAATCGTGCTAATTGTGTCTAAGGAATACGCAATCAAGGCTCAGTGTGTTAAGTCTTTCGGCCGAGTTCTTGAGTAAAGCACTACACGGATGCTTATTCGAATATCGTTAATCACAGGTTTTAAAAAAATATATCCGCTCCTGAGATGTCATAACAATCGACTTGTGTATGTAAGGTTCCTTTGTGCCAAGTAAGGCGAAGCAACGGCACAATTCGGGTGAGGACGCCTATGATTTGTAATATTTATTAGTTGTTAGCGCGCTACTAATTCATAATCAATTACCACTAGAAGTTCTTGCCCTCTCACTCTTCTTTTCAGGTATGAAATATAACCTTCCGAAAATGAGGCAGGAACTTAAACAACAAAAGTATAAAGCCGACCATAATACAACGGTGTCAATATAGCCTGTATTTTGTAATAACGGTCAAAGAGTCATTGCTCAGACTCAATTTGACCCTTAAGAAATGATGGTCAAGAAACCTTTAACGCAATACTAACTGACATTCTAAGTACCTCAATGTCACTCCTCTGTGGAAATTACAATGACACACTAAAAAAACATTTTGCGTTTGACCTGTTGTTTAATGCTTCTTAGTTCCTAATCGTCATTACGAAATTTCAGACTCAACCGTCTATGGATATCGAAGAAAATAATAGAGGACATCGATCTTTCACAGCTAGAAAAGAATTGTTTTATTTTTAAACTAAATATTACGTATACGCCAGAGTATTTTTTTCCACTTTTAATTGTCATAGAAGAGTTTACCAAACGCTTCGATATTTCAAACCTTGTAAAAATAACCAAAAAATGCTACTGAAATTTTGTCAAAATCAAAGTAATAATTCCATTTAAAAATCCAATTCAACGACCATAACTTGAACCCAAGTAATTTCTTTATTTTATCCCAGTCGAAGATGACTTGATGAACGAAAATTCACTCAGTACATATTTAGTTTGATTAATCCAATTACGTCTTCCACCAGCAGTATGGTTACAGTTTCCTTAGTAGGGCCTCACTCCCAATTACTAATTACATTACCCTTTCACTTGGCTGTTGTTATTCCAATGAATTTTCGCACGTGATTGTAGGATAAATGAAATTGAAAGTTTTATGAAATAGAAATTCAATCTTTTTGACGGATGCATAAATACCCAGAGAATTGCTTACTCACTATCAGTGTACCAATCACCTTCATCCACGAAGCAAGCAATCCTAAGAAAATGGCTTCAAATTATTTGGTAAATTTTTGGGAAAGGCATTCTTGAACTAATATTGACTGGGTCTTTTGAATAGATTCTGTTGTTGGTAGTCCTTGGAACTATTTTCGGTGTAGCCAGTGCTCAGCTTCGTACTGATAAAGTCAAGAAAAGGGAACTTCCTGTCTTTGGACATAGCTTTCCATTCTTTGGCGGTGGTTCTCTGGCCGCACTAAGACTGTCTGGTGGAGGATCCCCATCAGGACCATGGAATTCCGGGTAAGTTACTTACAATTACTCAAGAGTAGTCGTTCTATTTGGTACTTCTTGGCAGACCATCTCCAACGGATGTGGCTAATGCAATTGCAGCTGCAAAGCAAGCTTCCGCTAATGTACTCATCGCTCAACAGCAAATGCAAGCGGCTAAGGAAAATGTTCAAAACCAACAACGTATGGCAATGGAACGTGAAGCTGCTGCTACGATTCTAACTCAAAAGAGTCAAGCTGCAGCAGCTATTCAAAGATCAGAAGCAGCAGCTGCAGCTCAGGCAGTTGTGTTGGCCCAGCAGCGTTTAGCTGCTTCAAAGTCAGCTGTCGCTCATCAACAACGTTTCGCTGCTACTAAGGAAGCTGAGGCAGCAAATGCTTTACAGAGGTCAGCTCATGCTGCAGCTGCTGAGATTCAAAAATCAGAGTACGAAGCATCGAAATTGGGCTTTTTGTCCCAAAATGGTGCCGCTGCAGCTGCACATCACTTGACGCTGACCAAGGACAATGCGTTTGGACCAATAAACTCTGGGACCAATCATGTTTCAAATTTTGATTTTATCGGACCATGGCAAGGATCTCTACTCGGTGGGGGTGGAAGTGGAAAAGGAGCATCTTGGGCTTAGAATGGGTTAAAAATAATGCTGTCTTCCTATATTGTGTAATTGTTATATGTATGTAATTAATCGCCTGCAAATTAAAACACCAACTTGTTTTTAGAAATCAATTTAATTTTGTTATATTTATATATTCCACATCGCAAGTATTTGTGCAAGAATGATACAGAGAATGATCAATGAATAATGATAAAGAGAAGAAAGAAGCAAGTTCTTCTAGCCAATGAAGAACACAGAAGAGCTTTTTCCCATTTTCATGGGATGATAGTTCAGAGCGCAGTAACCTACTAGGAAGTTGCGATATTAGCATCAAGTTTGCTCATAGAGATGATCTGAAGAGCGCGTTTCTTGTTGGCGAGGCCAATTAATTTTTTTAGCATGGCGTAATCCCTTGTTGGAGTTTCAATGGAATGTGCGCGTTTGGTGTTCCCATGTGTTAAGTTAAAATTTGATATTATTGGTGGGTAGTCCACAGAATGGCTCTCGGCCGATGAAAGGGGATGCAGAGTAAATTCAGCTTGGAAGATTGATGTTGTATGTCCTAGGGGAACTCACATTTTACAGTTGGGTCCGCTGGTGCCTGCTCCTTGTTTGAGGCTGTTTATTCTCTCTAAATGTTCGACTAATTCACGTGAACATCGTTCTGTAAGGGCTTTAGAGGACTCCCAACAGTTTTGTGGAACATGTGTAATACATCATAAAATGCAGATTTTAAGTTGGTTTCATAAAAATGTTACTCATATATATTTATAAGACCTCCTGTACTTAAGACCTAAAGACTGTACCGATAAAGAAGAAGAGAGAGAGTAGAAGGAGAGTACATAGTGTTTTCAAAGCTCAGGAAATAGCCCGTTGAAACGTAAATATACAATATAAGGGTATAATCTATTATTAGTTCCATAACATCATAACTATTTTTCTTCGTCTCAACGGGTTTCCGACCCATGAAGAGTCTCTGCTTGAGACAAGGTAGCCTTTCACTTCAAACCAAGTGCTCCGGCATCCGCGATGGCTTGGTCTTTGAAACGGAGGCCTTGCTGAGTCGAATTTTACTTTAGGGTCCACTCATACCAATCGGATATTGCGATTTTATTGATCGTTAACGCTGCAAACGCTTTTATTATCCTGTCTTTTCTAGCTCATGAAATGTTTTATACGTTTTTTTTTAAAAAGTCAGCCCTGGGCCCAGATCATGTAAGTCGATAATCGTCTGACGATATCGTTTTGGAAATAGCTATCGCTGTCTTTCTGCATTTATATGAGAACGACAGCTGTAGGTAAAAACGATAAAACTATATCGTCGGACGATTATCGACTAACGTAATCTGCACCCTGTTTGTCTGTGACTATATTTTGAAATTCTGATTTACATATGAATTAGACAGATTAAGAATTTACAAAGACCGATGGAGCGCTCACACACAACTACAGCTCGATTGTACAACCATTCAGACACTTACATTAATGTACTTAGTTTAGGAGCTTAAAGCAGGAGCTTCAGTGATAAAGAGATTAGATGTTCGGCACTCACCACGTCAGCCCCGAAAATCCGTCACCTGATGCGAGCATAGGCCGGACAACTGCAGAGAAAGAGTTCTGCTGTGTCATCCTCCTCACCACAAGCAGGACAGGTAGTGGTGTCGCTTAAGCCCAACACATTTAAGAGTTTAGCAAAAGCTATGTGGCCCGAAAAGATGCCTACAAGCAGGCTACAGTCGATTCTCCTAAGAGATAGAAGAAAAGCTGCAGACCTTTTGCAAATGTCTGGGCGCCATAGTTTGGTCCGTCTACATCCACCGCAATCGCGCCACCGAATCTTGTGTTCACGAGAAACCCAAACATCAATGGAATAAATTACTAAAGATGTAGGCAGACCCAACACAGGTTCGTGTACTGAGAAAACTTCTTCTGAGAGATATCATTTCAGACAAGATTCACTGTGTTCAGTCCACCGACCAAATTCAGAGAAAGCTTGAGTTCTAGCACTAACTTGGACAAGGTAAGAGGGTTTAGCAGCACTTTCAATGCAGCTTGGCTATCACTGCAAATGCAAATGCCTCTAGCCCTCCACCTGTTTTTCACAATATAGCGCATAGTCATTAGGATGGCAAAAACGTCTGCTTGGAAAACAGACGTAAAGTCTTATGTTATCGCGTTCCACTAAGACTCCAGCACCAGACCCCTGTCCGGTTTTGGAGCCATCCGTGAAAATACGATGGCATTCAATTCATGGTTCAGAGTCTGACCGAAGCCATTCTGTTACTTTAAAAAGTTGACGTGGTAGTTTTTTCACAGAAGAATTTGTGGTGTCACTAATCGGCACGTACCAGTGTGGCTTCCGGCCCGGCAGATCAACTGTACACCAAATCTTCACAATAAGGCAAATCCTGGAAAAGACCAACGAGTTTCAAGTCGAGACACACCATCTCTTCATTGACTTTAAAGCAGCATATGACAGCATTCATCGTCAGGAGCTTTTTGTGGCTATGGCCGAATTCGGGATCCCGTCAAAACTGATCCAGATGTGTCGCATGACACTAGATAACCCGCGATGCAATGTGCAGTTTGGCAGCAGCTTATCTGAACTCATTCAAACATGCACCGAATTTCGGCAAGGAGATGCGCTGTCGTGTGATTTCTTCAATCTTGTTCTTGAGCAGATAGTGCGCAGGGCAGGTGTCAACACGGAAGGCACTATCTTCAACAGATCAGTCCAAATGCTGGGGTATGCGGACGATAGCGGACGATATAGATATCATCGGTCGATCCCAGCGTGCTGTTATAGAGGCTTTCACGGCTATTGAAGAACAGGCGAAACTAGTTGGCCTTGAAGTGAATGAGGACAAAACTAAATATATGCTATCAACAAACAAACAATCATCTGTCCACAAACTAGGACAAAATGTCACTGTTGATAGCAGCAACTTCGAGGTAGTTAAGGAGTTCATCTACCTCGGGGTAAACATCAACTCCACAAATGACATCTTAGTGGAGATCCGTCGAAGAATTACCCTAGGAAACCGCTGCTACTTCGGTTTGGCAAAACAAATGGTCTACAAAACGCTTATCCTGCCAGTTCTGCTATACGGCGCCGAGTGCTGGACGATAAGCAGGAAAGGAGAGTAAATACTGGGGTCCTTTGAAAGAAAAATCCTTCGACGGATATTTGGTCCTGTGTGCGAGGAGGGCGAATGGAGAAGATACAACCGCGAACTCTATGAGCTGTGGATGTAGTCCGAAAAGTTAAAACTCGTCGACTACATTGGCTCGGCCACATCGAGCGAATGGACAACAACGCTCCAGCCAAGAGGATCTTCGAATCCCAGCCCCCAGGTTCGAGACGACAAGGAAGACCGAAACTCCGTTTTAAAGACCAAGCCATCGCGGATGCCAGAGCGCTTGGTCTGGACAACTGGAAGCAGCGTGCTCGGGATCGCAGAGGGTGGAAAGCAGCCGCATCTCAGGCAGGGACTCTTCACGGGTCGGGAGCCCGTTAAGTAAGTAAGTTAATAATACTAATGATATAGTTGACAGAGCAAAGATGCAATTGTTATTTTCCTGGAAATAAAACACTTATTCAAATTGATGTATAAATTATAACTACCGAAATGGGTTGAAAGTCTGTTTGCCCACGCAACACTCAGCACTTTTGAGGTTGCATGCGGTAAGAGTAGTCATACAAACAAGATGATTTAATCATGAACCATACACAAATAAATCATTGCAATGGAATGTTCAACATGCTTGTTTATTTATTTTTTGTCATTACTCACATTATGCATACATACTCTTCTTACTCACACACCCCACATAGAGGTCTACTGTGCTTAGATACACTGTATGTAAGCTGCTGCTGACACCACCTAAAATCATTCAGGGAATGCAATAAACAAAACAAGTTACTTTAAATTAAGATAACAAAATTCACATGTTTTTTTATGAATATAATAATGTACGTATAACACAGCTTATTATTTATTTACAAATACAAAATTTACAATGTTCTGTTTTCTGTTTCTTATCACTAAAAATTTATATACTTTTGAATAATACCATCCTAATATTTATATGTATGTTGTTTTTTTTTTGCAAACGCGATTTTGAATATTTATAATAATACTTATAAGCGATAAATACATACACCACAACTCATACGTCATAGGTTTATGTATGTATGTATTGCGGGAACCATCAATGTACATAATAAGGGCAAAGCAAACAAAAAAAATCAAAATAAACCAAAATTAAAATGAAAAAAAATAATAAAAATACATTTATATCACAATAGAGAGGAATACCATAAGAGCATAATATTTAGAAAAATTTTATAACCTATGCTCGCGTTAATCTGTGTTCGTGTGTGTGTATGTGAATAGTAATAAAGCTAAAAATTATATAAAACAAAATAACCGTAGGGCGGGCTAAAACGTCAACTAACTGAACTAATTATCATTATTTAGATTTGAAATTTTCGTTGCATAAATGTGAGTTACTTTGTAGATAAATTCGTATTGTTCCTTGGTTTGGACAGCGCTGGCACGACCCCTACGCACGCTGTAGACAATCTGTGGAATGTCGACGCTGCGCTTTGGTTCCTCCAGGCAACGCATGGCAATGTCACATGCGAGAATTGTACCAGTTCGACCCGTACCTGGAGAGCAGTGAATCGTTAGGGGGCTACAAAAGTGAACGGATAAACATAATGGATTAATACTAATAGAAACAATCACAAACACAAATGGGTGGCGTATCGTTATATTTATTTTCGCCCACTTACCCTTGATCCTTAGGAGGTGATTTTGGCTTTTCAGAGGTCACATTGCCATTAATCTCACTCTTAGTTGATTGGGTTTCATCGGTTATGATGATGTCGCTTTTGATTTCACTCTGCTCGATGGTGTATAGCTTGAGTGAACTTCTTGCCTCAAGGAGCATGGCGATAATAGCTGCCTCGTCGGCGGGAACTCCAGTTTCTGGCCATTGATACCAGTAGTGGGTGATCTCTCGACTCTCTTCGGTGGCTGTGTTCTTCAGCATCAGCGTCGAGATGGCGTATTTCTCTTTGACTTCGCGGTTCTTCAGGGTTACCTGGAAATCACCGAAAACGGTGTGATTGTCGAGGGTTACCGATGGTGGGAGGTATTCGGCGCATTTGTCGATGCCGTTTTCGATAAGATCTGTTGCCATGATAATGACACGGGAATTCTGTTCCCATATCATTCGCCAAAAGTCTATAACGGTTGTTTCGAGTGGTGCCTGACAGGCAATGTAATAGTTGGTGCTGTCCTTGGGACCCTATAAACAATAAATGTAAACATTAAATATTACAATCTTAAAGTGCAGCAGATAATTAAAATCAACATAATGACTCAGATGTTACTCGAAGTCACTTCAAAATAACACAAGTGTGTATTGTTTTTTTTTCTACTTTGCATAAATAAACAAAGAAATTCAATTAAATATACATTTATTCAAGTTCAAGTTCCACTTGATTTCATTTGATCTATACACATTGATCCACTTTGATGGAAGCATTTTTAAAAGGCATCGATAGGTGCACGTATACATAATAATATTTTGTATTGTGATGCTCGAATTGGAGCAGGTAGTGAAAAAGTAACTTAAATCAATTTTCAATGAGAACGTTCTAGTTCTATGTACGGTGAACCGGATGTGGGCAGGTATTCGATTTTGGAGGAACATTTAACGGAGCGGAAAAAATCTTGATCTTTCATTTTATTGCAAATTAAAACTGGGTTTTGAATGCAATAACTTTATTCGGTTGTAATAAAGCATAGTGCAACATTAAATCACCATCTCGAATACATGAAGATACAGTGGGGAGCATAAATGAGTACATGTTTGTACTTCGTGCACTTATTACTACATAAGAATAGAAATAACAAAGCAAATTAAAAAAAAATTGTTGACGTTTATTTCATGTTCAATTCTTAACAAAACAAAAAATTCTAAGAAAAAAAACAAATGCTCTATGATTTCATTTGGAATATTCTGCCATTCCCGATGTACTCGCTGCCAAAGCTCGCTCAGGTTCGTTGGGGCTGATTGGTATCAGCCAACCATCTTTTCACTATGGACCACAAATTCTCAATTGGATTGAGATCGGGACTTTTTGCTGGCCACTGCATCAATTGAAAATTTTGTTCGGTAAGCCATTCCTTCACGATCTTGGACGTGTGCTTTGGGTCGCCATCGTGTTGAAATATGACTTCCTCCTAAGGATAGGCGCTTCTATCGACAAAATCGGGAAGATGAGTCTGCAAAATGTTCAAATAATCTTCTTTTTTCATTATTCCATCGATTTTGTGCAGTGGTCCAACGTGCCACCATGTGAAGCAACCCCAGACCATGACACTCCCTTCACCATGCTTCACCGTTTCTTTGACATGGTGCCTTTGAATGGTCTCCCCAGGGCGGCGCCAGCAGTATTGTTTTCCATCAGACTGAAACCGATTAAACTTTGATTCATCTGACCACACTACACGTTTCCAGTGATCTGCTGTAGAATTTCTGTGCTCTCTGGCGAACTTCAACCGTAGCTTAATATTTTTTGCCGATAATGCAGGTTTTTGCTTTTTTACCGCTGATATGTAGCCAATGTCGTGGAGGGCTCTGTCTGCAGTCCATCGACTAACGGGTTTGTGTATTGCTATAGAAGCATGTATTGGTGTTAAAAACTTGTCCCTTTTCATCTCCGTTATCATAAGACGTGTGTCCGCTTTCGTTAACATTTGTTTACGGCCTCTGACTTGTGGTTTAGGTACAGTTCCTCGCCTTTTCTGGACTCTTATGAGCACTGATTGGCTTATTTTAAGCTGCTTAGCTATCTGCCGCGTCGAGAAGCCACTCATTGACAAGGCCACAATGCGATCTTCAATATCTCGCGATAGTTTCTTCATTTTTTTAAAGGGCTATGAAATAATTATACTATTTATTTATTTTATTAATTGAATCTTCTTGAAAAAATTCTTACCACACGCAACAAAACACACCTCAAACTCAAATATTTAAAACAAATCATAAACAAACAAAAAACATTCGAACAATGCAAGGGTGCAAAATTGAGTACATTGGAGTTGTTTTTGTTTTATTTGTATTTTTTCTTAGAATTTTTTATTTTCCGCTTAGTGTTTTATACCGTTTTGTTAAGAATTGAACATGAAATAAATTTCAACAATTTTTTTTAAATTTGCTTTGTTATTTTTATTCTTATGCAGTGCAAACATGTACTCATTTATGCTCCCAACTGTATATCTTGTGGTTATTGTAACTTTTTGAAAAGACAAAATGTCAAAATTCTTTAAACTGAAAATACCAGTGCGATAAGTGGTAGTAAGTTTGAGAAATAACCAAAGAAAAAGTAATAATTTTTAGATCTAATAAAAATAAATTATGTCAAAATAGTTGCATTTGTTATTAACTGTAATTAGTTGATACATACATATTTGTATTAATTAAAACAGCAACTTAAGTTTTAAAGGCGTTTCAAACAGATATTATGGTGCTGGATCACAAGTGGCCACAAATCACATCAAATACAAAAAGAAAAGGTAGAAATATGCAGCATCACTTCCAGCGATGGATAAATGGGCATCATGTCGGGAAGCTATCTGGCAAGTAGAACACGAAAAAGAGCCCATAGCGATCTCTAGGGGACCAGTTGAATTTATATTCAATATATACACTGATGAAACACCCAAATTGTTTGCAAAAACCAAGAAGGCATTTATGTATATTCGTGCGGTCTCGTCCCTGTGCACTTTTCGAAAAAAGGCCAGAGGCAGAAAATAAAATGCAACCGAACAATTTTTTTTTTTACTTAGAACATCAAGAACTAAGAGCGCCTATAAGACTACCGGAATCAAAGGTTCTGGCTGTCCTCAGGGTGGTATCCTCGGTATACGAAAGAGATATCGCCGTCTTCATGGATAGCCAAGCCGAAACTTAATGTAATGGAATCAACCAACATTTTATCCACAGAAGTCAGGGGCTGTTGCGCAATGCTCAAAGCATTATACCGTCAGAACCGTATGAGTCTGCACCGGATGACAGGAGAATGCGGTAAAGTGGGAAATCAACAAACGGATGAGTATGCAAGTAGAGGAGGGCTACCCGAAAATAGGTTGCTGACATAAAACCTCTCCTCTGATTTCACCAGGATTTAATTTTTCAAACCACTTTTTAGTGTAAATGCCTTTTTTTTGTTTTATGCAACAATCAATTCTCAGTTATCCCAGGAGGTTAACAGGGTGTTTTAATATGTTTATAGAAAGTTTTTAAATATACATTTTCCTACTGCTGTTCGAGAAAATGGCACAAAACGTATATCGTCGCCTAAGACTGTAAGCCATTCCACTTTTACGATATTTAAGATTGTTACACCATGAAAAAGATCAAATAAAGACGCATCATCTACTCAAAATTGAATTTGAGGTAAAAGAGGTCAAGTTGAGTCCTTAACTGAACTACTTACAGTATCAAAACTAGGGAGAGCATACACAAAAAATGTCTTAAAAGGGTTGAAGATTATTTAATTTCTTTAATTTAGTAGAAATCATATTTTAAATTTTATTACAAAGAGGCAAAAGGTGTTTTCCCTGTAAAATTGTCGGGTTATCAGGTTTACACTCTAAGCCGACCATATAGCTATTATGTGCTCACTACCACTCCAAAGCAGAGTACCATACAGTAATATACACTCTAAGATTTACAAAAGAAATGACAAATTAAAGGAAGGAACGTCTTTAGCATACAACGAATTTCTATTGAAGTTTCTTGATGCAAGGGTTTCGGTGTTTAGGGGTCTTAAACCCAGGCTTGTTCATTTGATATACACGTCCATTGTTAGACCTTACCTGATGTATGTCGCTGTTGTTTGGTGGGCAAGATCTAACACTCACAGAAGACACTATCTAGACAGCTACAACACCTTGCGTGTGAATTCATAACGGGTGCAATGAGAGCAACTCCAACCGCTGCTATGGAAGTTTTGCTCTGCTTACCTCCCTTGCAGTTCCTTGATGTAAGAAAAGCCATGTACCGCATGTATGTGCTCGTTGGACGGCAGATCAGTATCAGCGAAGGAACAAGATGTGCGAGGTTCATAGCGCTTGTGGATGATTTACCTGGCCACAGGGCAGGAGCACTCGACTCCATGTGCTCAAAGCACCGGAGTCTACTCCAGTGATTATCGGATCAAATTATCTGAGTCCTTAGGTACAAAGGACAAATAAAAGTACAAATATCCTTCTAAGGAGGAGAGTAAAGGGCACTGCCTAATACATTTTCTCAGATAGCCAAGCTGCTATTAAATCCTGCTCTGCTGCTACGATTACCTTCAAAATTGTAGAGAAGGTTGTATGCAATCTAAAAAGGCTGGGGAGATCTAACTCTGCAACCCTATTCTGGATACCTGGATACATCGGCCCACAACCAACCAAAAGGTGCTGCTCATCTTTTCACAAAAGTGAAATTACTGAGCGCTTACGTCTACAGCACACCGAGTACTGGCGTGATTTTTCATCATGCAGGCTTTCGAAACTGTTAGTTGATGGTCCCAAACTGAGCAGATCAAAATAACTGCTTGGACTGAGATGATGTGACTTGAAAGCCCTAATTGGTCTTGTCACTGGTTTTAGTCCTCTCAACGTGCATCTAAAATAAATCAGAGTTAGGAGCTCGGGCCTATGCGAGTGCTGTCTGGAAGATGATGAAACGACGTTTCACTTCATCTGCGAATTCCCCACTTTTGCCAGAACCAGACTGGCTACTCTAGGCAAACACTTCCTGTATGAAGAAGATTTAAATAAAATCGAACTAGCTGACCTCCTTCGCTTCGCCAGAACCAGTGACAGGTTAAGTGCCTCGAATTCCGCTGTGTACTATTTGTTCTGTTGTCATTTTGGGCAGCCTTGCTGAAAAACAAGGAACTGTTAGGTCTAGGTCTAAGGTCTGAGCTTGTCATCCTTTGATGAACCCACTGCAAATACAAATACGAGGATTTAGGTTGGACCATACGTTATTCAATAGGAATTCATGTCGTTTAAGAAAATGAATTGCTAACGTATTCACAAAATCAAAGGTATATCACAATCGCATATAGTTGCGTGGGACATTCATTCATTTATACATTCAGGTGATTTTTCGGACAACCATCGACTTTGGTCAAATCCAATTGTTTGCATTCTTGTATCTCCTTTGCAACGCCCACACGCCTATCAAATGACTCAGTAAATGCTAAGAATAACTACTTATTAGCCCCATAAATGATGGATTACCAAACAGCAAATTTTAGATATATCCAAACTTTAAACATTAGGCTTGTGCCTAATGACTGCCAATGAATCACAGAATAACTATAAAGCAAAAAAAAACATACCCTATTTGCTGAGTCAAACAATACAACATGATTCGCACACTTTTTCAGCTTGCGCCAAAGGGAAAACACTCACGCACATGGGAGAATCTTATCTCAGCTGCCTGCCAGATAAACATAACCTTATCTACTCGCAAGTGTTTCGATTAAGGTGATTAACTTTCCCCATGAAACAATGAGTAGTATGTTCTCACTCTCATTATTTGTGTGTGTAAGTTAAGCATTGATAATAATTAACGAACGGCTAGTGCCAGACAAGGTTAGAGTTTCCATTTATAGTTTAGAAAATTCAAGAGTATGTATCTAGTACTTGGGAATTATATGCATCATACAAGTCACTCGATCACAAGTTCTAAATTGTCTTGAGAACCAGAAATCGGAAACCATTTCTCAAGTTGATTTGTGGATTTGCAAAATTTTTGGCAGAGATGCGTTCAACACAGGTAAATATCAATCTTATAACTCGCACTTCTTACGTAATAGCGATGCTATGACTCATTAAAGAGACAAAAGCAAAGAGCAAACGTCTTTTTAATAGAAATCATTAGTTCTTGTTGGGTGGTTTTTTTTCCTCAAAAATTTCAAAATAAACTAGCGCCATAGTCAAATGACAAGTATTATTATTTGTTCAGCCTACGCATTGTTTTCGTCTAAGCCAGCGGCTATGCTTGGTGCGGGTATAGTGAAGATGGTAATTGCTTTACATGCTTTATGCTTCCGTGACTTAAGCGCAGATTAGACGGAATAATTGTATCTCTTGAGGCTTCACACTTACCCTGACATAGTTTGCGTTGATGTATTCGCTCTTCTCGTCGTTGTTCTGTTGCTGGAGAATGACTCGTGTCTCAGGCAGTGGAATAACGTTGGCGTATCTGAAATGATTAAAATTATAGAATTCGTTAAAAATTGGATGAGTGGTTCATGAGAAATATACTATTGAAGCCACTACATTGTGACATGAAGTTGAAACAATATGGTTCGGTTACTTTTAATTTTGTTTTAAATAAATAATTTATGATTTGCGTAATTTAGAGGATCGAGGCGGAATTTAAATAGAACGTAAATGATTAATTTTAGCAAACAGAGGCTTTTCAAAAGATGAATGTTCTGTAAGATTCAATGAAGACTATTTCGTTCGACATCATATTATACATTTCATTAGATTTCATTAGTTAGCCTCATGTTTGAAATATATGTGAACTATATGTCGAGTCAGTACAAGAACAGTGAAAAATTGTAATGGAGTAATTATGTTCAATGATACCTTATTCACCGCAAATTATGACTGCTAAACCAAATGAGGCGTAAAAGGCCTATACAGAACCTAAAGCATAGCTTCTCCAACCATTGTGTGTGCGAAAATATATTTTTGACACGGAGGGACCTACAGTTAAATTCCGATTCCGAACGGCCAAGCATTTTTTGAGAAGCTTTTCATGACATTTCGTACACTTGGATGTTTGTCAGACATTCGCAAGAGGTGGAAAAGCGAATAAAAACTTTCAGATGGTACAGGTCGGGATATGAACCATCGACCGCTAGCTTAGTGGTCCAACGCATTTAACCACTAATCCACTGCACTCAATTATGAGACTTATTGGGCTGATTAACATTAAACCCGGTTCACAAGAAAGAAGGCAATCTAAATTGCGACAACTATAGAGGATTCCATATTGTGCGACCGCCTGACGCAATTTTTAAATGTGATTGAATCATTTTAGTGTGGTTGAAAATTTTACAGATGGCTCGAAAACAACAGCTGGGATCTTCTCAAAAGATCTAGAACTAAGAGTGTATTCAAGACTACCGGGCACAAGCAGCGTCTTTCAATCATAGGTTCTGGCTGTCCTCAAGGCGGCTGAGCAAATGCAGAGATCGGTATGCGGAAGAGATATTACTATCTAAATCGACAGCCACGCCGCACAACAATTCTGATATAGTCAGCAACTGTCGCACAATGCTCAAGTCATTAAGCAATCAGAGCCGAGTGAGACTGTGCTGGGTGCCTGAGCAGGCGGATGAGCTTCCAAGACTAGGAGGGCTACTCAATAGTGGTTGCTGCGTAATAAAAGGTTTGTTGAGGATATAATCCCAAGGACTGCCAACCTAGGGGAGGCCAAGTCTTGAGGGACACACGGTGACAAAAGCTCTTTCACCACTTCTCGACTGTAAGAGTTCCAGGAAGATTATAAAACTAAGCTTAGACAGTTAGTAGGAAGCCTACCAGGGCATTGCCTCTTGCGAAAGCATGCAAAGGGATTCGGACTGTCAGATACAGAGATCTGCAGATTCTGTGGTGATCTGCAAGCTGTTGAGGATATACCGCACATATTGTGTGAATGCGAGGCAATCTTCCTTAATTGTAGAAAATTCTTAGGGAGGCACTTGTTCAAAGATTTGGAGGATGGTACAGACTTCAAATGCTTCCTTGGCTTTTTTACGATAATTGGAAAGGAAATGTTTTTAGGTTTTTTGTCAACCATTTGAGTATAAATTCAACCGGTTTCCCAGGGATCGCGATGGGCCCACTTCGGTGACTAGTTGCTCTGTTGTGTAATGACATTTACATCATACCCCTGTCTTAACCTAACCTAACTAACCTGTGCCAGTGCGGCAATTGACCAAATATTAATACACTACCGCTGATCCTGGAGAAAACCCAAGAAGTTCAGATCAATACTCCTTTGTGTAGAATGAAGATGGGGAAAGCTTGCTGCTGCATCAAGGTAGGTATCGACTTAATCTACCTGTAATCTGGCCGTTTTCCGGAAAGAATTCTTTCAAATAAAGGGTGGTCCAACCACAATGCACGATGTTAATTGTGAGTCATTTGATTAGTAGGTGCTCTGCGGGTCGGCTGCAAGGTGTGGTGTTTCTGAGAGTCGACTGACGCATTTCGGTTTCAGTGGACTCAGTTTTAAATAAAAATAAACTAATAAAGGAGTCAAGTTTTTAAAATAAATTTTCTTGTAAAAAAAATTATATTTAAATAATAAAAATTGTATTATTAATTAAGGCCGAAAGGTAATAGTATTAAGTGATATAGTTAAGTTTAGAGCGTCCGCACAAGGACCAGTAATCTAGAATAAGTATCCTAGTAATCGTTTTTGTCTAGTTTGTAAGCTTTATTGAAAGAAAATAAAAAATGGATTTAAAATTGAAAAAATAATTGTGAGTCATACCTTAACGTCTAGTTTTTTGCCCAACTTAATTTGACATTTCTTTGTTTGGGTCTGTATGAAATGTGAAAACACCTGTGAATGCTCGCTCAGGTTGTTCGCGATAGTGGGGCAGAAGAGCCGTCACGAACATCACAATTGAGGCAAGAGCTGAAGCCTACTGACCATTTCAAGCGTCGTCAATATGCCGAATGGTTGGTTGAACAGACAGCTGTAAATGGTGACTTTTCTTTCTTTGAGGATATTTAAAAGAAAAAGCGTACGACAATAAGCGAAGAACAATTCAAGAGCTAAAGGATAATTCGGCACATTAATGACATTGAACCTCAATTATGTCTCAGGGTCATTGAAAATATGGACCATCGGATAAAGGGTATGCCACCGAAGCCGTGTCGAGCATTTGACCGATATTTTGTTTCACACAATTGGGTGATGTGACACGATGGCGTTTGGGTTCTGGAAAAGACTTCAGCACCCAGAATCTTCATCTCTAATCTGAGGGGCCCGGCACCCAATAATACAAAATTTAAAACTGCTCTACCATAACCCCAGAGACGATCGGGATGCTAGGGCAGCGATGGAGTCTACAGAGACTGGTTCCAAGGACTTGATTGCAGATTGACTGTCCGATTTAATTCCAAAAATTTCCTAGTGGGATGCTATGGCCACGATCGAGTTTACAGCTGATTCCAAGGTATTGATTGTAGCTTGTGAACGCTATAAAAGCAAACTCATCCCAAAATGAAGACCAGAAAGGGATGGTGAAAGGATTTATTAAACGGTAGCTTTTTTTTATGAGTCCTGAAATCATTCAGGATGGAAGCGTGGCCAATTGCTTTATGGTACAGTGGACCATGTTTCTTTAAATCGGAAACAGAGTCGAGCGAAACATAAACACACTTATCTTTGCACTTTGGTAAGATAATCACGATTTAGCACTTTATCCAACGCAGTCTATCGGTCTTATGACGGAGATGTATTGGCAGTGAGTATTGTAAAATTTGAAGGCCCCATATATCATCAATATCTTTTTTTACTCTTTAGGCATCCAATTTAACTTTTTATATAAAATAAAACCCTCGCTCTTCGTTAATGTTTAGATGGAAGAAGGGGTAAAATGTAAAATTTGAAATTTCCATGAAAAGAGGAACAGAGGCTAGACTTCTCCTAGATTCTAGAGCTATCATTTGTCAACAGAAAAATGCAGCTGTCTCAGTGCTAGAATATTTTATTTAAAAATTCACTTCTCATTCCAACACTCAATAAGCTTTCATCAAAAGCAACACCGAGCTTCACTCTAAATAAGTAAGGTTTTCCTTCCACTTGAAGGGAAATTCCACATAAATACCAACTATGTTCATCCAATAATATTTGTTATTAATGAAAGTTTAACTATTGAGTATAAGGGAACATTTTGAAGTCGGCCAGAGTGAACGTGACTTTCAGGTTAAGGTTGAAATTTAGGTTTAGGAGAACAAATCACGCATAAGACTGTCTTTGACTTATCAAATGATGTCTCAATCTTATATACATAAGTTACGAAAGGTAAGACCAGTTACAAAGTTCGATACTCGCTACTCGATCACGTATAATGCCAAATAGGAATGTTACGAAAAATATTGTTGATCACGTATCAAGAGAACATTTTTAAGTCCGGACAAGGAACAAAAAAAAGTATAAGTTTAAATTTTGACCACTATGTGGTTGGGAATGAGATCTATTCTTTTGGAAAAATAATTTCAATAAATACAATAATTTATTGAAAAGAAATGTTTTCGAATGTATTGTGTGATCTTGTTTGCGCTCTTACTTAAACTCGTTATGAACAGCTTTTTTTACATATGACTGTTATAATTCTAAATTTACAGCATTTGTTACTAATGGTAATAGCTACATTTTTTGTTAGAAAATTTATTTATCGTCTTAAGCTTTATTAAATTAAAATTGAAATATTTTATTTTTATTTATGATATCAAATATTGTTTTCCTGATGGTTTTATTGTTATAAACCTTTTAATCAAAGTGTTTCTTATGCCGACGACCTTGTGTTCGAGCTTGATTTCGAGCTGCTACAACTGGAATCTTCATACACTAAACATGGGTATTTTAAAAAATGGTTAAAAGTTTGATGGTTCAACAGCAGCACTCACATCCCCAAAGGGTTTTATTATCCAACCTCGCCAAAGGATTGTTACGAAACAACCAATAGCCTCGCATCAGTGACGAGACGTCCTATTGTTCAACTCGTTTATAAACGGCTAACTTTCAGATGACATTATTTTAATTTTCCACTAAACCACACACAAAATATTCGCACTCTTTTTCTTATTTCAGTCATTCTTTATACCTATTTCACATTTTTCAACTCGTGCATTTTATGCACCACTTTCATAATTGTTTATAAGAAAAAATAATAGAGTAATTTTTTTTTGTTTTTTATTTAACAGAATTCGAGATGCAATAGTTCATTACAAGTACAAATTTACTGAACCGTTAACCAAACAAAAAACGGATAACAAGTTTCATCGTTTGCACGTGAAATGTTCGGACCTTGAACAACGATGCGAGAAGCGCTTAGACTGTTAACATGTTTTCTAATGCACGTGCGCACAGTAAAGCGAGAAAGCGACGTTTATAAGAGAACATGTATGTATGTACGTTTATCGCACGTAAACGCTTCTTGCAATAGCATCGCTTTCTCGCTTTACTGTGCGCGCAACATAATACACAATTTTTTTTCAACATTAGCACGATAAGTGCTCCTACTCTATATAATAGGAAAGAACGACATCTTTAGAAGCACAATCAAAATACATAGCCTACATGACACCACGTCTGGAAACGGACTTAGGCAAAACGATTTTGCCAAAAGACGTTACGTTACTATAGCAAGTATCCTTCTTTTCCCCAAAAACCGTTCCTTTTCTAAGATACCGAGAAGCCACCAGCAACTGATGGGTTGGATTTCACCCGACTATCACTACAGCACACGCTGGGCTGGAAAACAACGTGCCTACAAAGCAGCAAAAAAGAAGGGAACTACAGAGCTACAGAACTACAGAGCATCAAATGCTTGTGGTCGAGGAAATATAGAGGTCCTACTCCAGGAATAATGTGCAGAAGTTTTATCAATACCTAAAAAAACCCTAAGGATATGGAAAAACCATTTCTGTAGGATACAAAGGCGAAGCCGACACAAATTCCGCTGTCAGGCATTGTTCATTGACGATGAGGGCAAATAATTCCGTCACTCCAGAATAACTAAGGAGACTCTATGTAATACATGGAACATGGAACATGGAACATGGAACATGGAAATACAGTATGGACTCTTTATAAAGCCGATGAAGATATCGTTATGGTTGGGATATGTAGAGCGAATGAAAGCTAACGCCTTAGCCCGCACAATCTACGTCTCCAAGGGGTATAAACAAAATGTTACACTTAACCATTTCAGGACCCTGGAATCCTTGGGTTCGGCTTTCTAGCTTCAATTTAAAGGCCTTAAAAGTTGATACGGTAGGACGGACGAACGAACATTGTTAAATTGTCGTAGGTTTTATCATAAAAATATATGAAATTTTAGGGATTCACAGCAAATAGTAGGGGGTTTTAGAAACTATGTGTTAAAATGAATATACCCTAGAATAGGTTACAAAAACATTTCAATTCTCAGAACATAGATTAATGCGACGAAAAGAAAGATCCATTTAGAATAAGTGATTTTGGATCGCAAAGCATTAAATGCCGCAGTATCTCAAAAATAATTACATGTCTTCATGTCGCGGAGCCATTGAACTCGTTACATCTAAGCTAGGTACCTTTTTATTGCTTTCAAATCTAAATCTTACAAAAGACAAAATATAGGGTGAAGCTTGTACTTTAATTTCAATGTTTTTCCAACTATTTAAACGCCACCTCTTTAAGTTGGCCAAACATACTTGCACCACAGGTGGCCAAAATTTTCTTGCAGAAACGCATCATTGTCCAGGTATGGGTGAATTACCTACAAAATGAATGAGAAGTTCTTGAAAGATATCTTTAAAATAAACTACAAGAGGTCTGTGAGAAAAATTCCTTGAAACATTTTGCAGTCTTTTGTTGGAGCATACAAATTCCGCCAATTTAGAGACTTCGTATAAAATACACTCAAGACTTATAGAAAGTTTTAAAGTTAAAATTTCAGTAGCACTTAATGTTTTTAATGCCTTTGATAACTATGGCTTGATTGTTTGATTGAAGTGGCTTGTGTCTAACTGACCTATACCGGAGATCACAACTAACGGGACCCGTAAATACAAAGAATGAAAAAGGTATATAAAGAGCTCAAAACCATCCGGTGGAACTTAGGTTTTAGATGAGTTTACTGAAATTTAAACCTGAGATGTCCGAAAGGAAAATTAAAAAAGTTTCAGTCTTATTTGCGTCACCGCGGGAATGAGTATAGTAGGGTATGCCAAGCTTGCTGTGTGGGTTCCTATCGGCTAGGAAGTGGCCGGGGTATTTGTTCTATTTAATTTTAATTCTAGCTAAATCAATGATACAGTTCGCCCTTCAGCCGACGTCGTTTATGTTATATAATCAAAAGAGATTTCAAATTAACTTCAAATTTCAGTGGTGCCAAATTGTTAAAATTTCGGTTGCCCTAGATTTAGAAATAAAGACAACTTGCAGTACTAAAATAAATTGCCGTTCGGAATCGGCATTAAACTGTAGGTCCCGCCATTCGTGTCAAAAATATAACTTCGCAGGTCTTGTGTGGGCCGTTTACGCCTAATATTTTGTTTTTTATTCATTTTCACTGCAAAGAAAATTCTGCATATATGTTTTGGACGAAACTCTTTTAGAAATTAATTTTGGTGGTAACCTGTTTTAGATGCCACAAATATAATTTTAAATATGTTTAATTTATATAATTTTATATTTGTTTAAACTGCCGCAGAAGTAATTAAAGCAAAATCTTACATTACATACCAACACATTTATGCGAAAGCCATCGATATATTTTGAATGAGTAAATTTAAAAACTTTGCATAAATTGCAAAAACTTACCTATTCTTATCCTCGCATCCAGCTGGCACTTCGTCGGCCCTTGCAATGATTTGTGGTACATCCTTAAACTCCTCCCATATGCTTGATTTCTTTTCCACATACTTGGCCAACTCATGCGTTCCCATGACGTTGTGTCTCAATGAAGGGTCATCGAACGCAACATTACCATACGACCGCTTTGATGCCCTCAACGTAGCCCCTTTTCGCCGCACACTATTATACACTGACACATTATCCAAGCTATACGCATCCAAGCTGACCGGTCGACATCTTTGTCCATATGACATCTGCTTCTGTCTCTTCCGCATGACATACAAAAATGCCACCAGCATAATAAGGGCCACTATCCCTACGACACTCACTGAAATGGCAATTATAACATTGACATCAGTCTCTTGTCCATCTGGTGAATCCATAGGTTCACCACCAGCACCACCGATGCCGGCGGCTAGCTCGCCCGACATCGTGGTGACATCGACAGCCAATTTGGGAACATGGAAACCCCCACTATCGATTGTCGGAACAATCGAGTATACATCTTCTTTTTTGGTCGATATCGATTGTAGTGTTGTTGTTAAATCATCGTACACAGAAGTTGTTGTTTTTGTCGCCGGGGTTGTCGTTGTCGTTGAAGTGGAATCCATCTCTCCTCTTCCAGTTGATTGCATTCTCACGTTCTCCTGACTACTTTCCGTTGTGGTAGACGTAGTGGTTGTTGTTGTTGTTGTTGAAGTGGTTGATGATGATGATGATGATGCCTCCCCCGCATGCAATGGATCGATGACATTACTCTCAATTGACGTTTCGCCTATATCCGAAATTTTATGTATCAAATCGATTCGATCCGAATTTTCAGTTGTTAACGTACTATTATTGCTAATTGTGGTGATATCGGGTGTCACTGTTGACGTCGGAGGAGCTAGTGTAAATGTATTATCGACCGTTATTGCCGATTGTGTCGTTAAAATTTCGTCCGCGCTATTATAATCGAAATCCGATGCGGTTGTGACGTCAAAATCTACATCTAATCTATCGACTTCCGTTGGTGTCGTCACTTCGACGATACTTGTTGACCAGTTAGGCGCGACGCGTGTGGAAGCCTCTGAAGCTTCTATAGAACTGCTCTCATCGAATTTTGCAGTCGTTTTGTTCACTACCTCGTAGTTGTTGTAATTATTGTTGGCATTTTGTCTCATCGTATCGTTGCTGATTATTGCGGGCGTGTGTGCTTCGGATTCAGTCGTTTGTGTTTCGGTCGTTGCTGCCATAACAGTAACAGCTGGTGTTGCTGCTATTGTTGTTGTAGTGGTTGTTGTTGTTGTTGTCACTGCTGGTTCTACTATTGTTGCTGGAGATGATTGTGGTGGTGTGAGTGTCGGTGCCACATTTGGGGGCTCATTTGTTCTGTCATCCATATTAAATTCAATTGATGGTATAGTGGTCGTTGTTGTTGCTACTTCTTGTGTTGTCATCATTGTAGATGTCAAAAATGGCATCGCTGTAGTGAAATCTATCACTGATAACGTTGATGTTGGAAACGTGATGGTATTCTCTACTTCAGTCGTTTCACCATTGACAGGTGATGAGCTTGTTGTTTCACTTTTCATTGGACCTGCAAAATTGGGAATTGAAGTTGTTGTTGTGGTTGTTGTCGTCGGGGATGCCGATGGTTTTTCTTCGACACTATCAACTTGGTTGTCCTCAATAAAAGCATCATCGCGACCTTTCAAAAGAATAAGAGATGACTTAGTTGTTGACAAATCAGCGTCATCTGTGGTAAATCGTTCGGGGATAGTTTTTTCGTCTAAATCTGTGGTACTTTCTAAACTTAGGGGCGCTTTAGTGTCAACTTCGTTTTCCCTTGGAGAGGAAGTTGTTTCTGGCCGGTCAGTTATCTCTATTAGTGCTTCAGTGGTGACATCTGTTGGAGCTTTTGTGGTTAATATTTCTACCTCATTTTCCTGAATCGTCCTCACTTCAGTTGTGGTCCTATCGGTGCCAGCTTCAGTTGTTATGCCTTCTGGCATTGTCACGGCGGTTCCGAATTCCATGCGATCGGTACTCATAACGCGACTCCAATCAAGTAAGTTCTTTGTTACCATTGAGTTATTGACGGCTTTTTCGTCTGACGTTTCGAGGCTATTTTGAAGTTCAGCAGATTTTACTTTTCCAACCGATTTTAAGCCAGCCAGTGTCCAAACATCACTGTTATTTGGCAGACGAAGCTCGTTTACTGAGCTGTAGTTGTCATCGATGAATTTGCCACGTTTCTCCGCTGATGAAGTGTTGGAGTTCTTGACTTTATGATGAATGAACGCATCTGAAAGCAGTGGATTTGCATAGAAAGTTGTTTGAATTGGATTTTCATCAGAAGATTCTGTTGATGTCACAATAGCAGTTGTTTCATCAAACTTAGCAGTTGATGTCCGCCCCTGAGTATCGTTTTGATATTCGGGAAATTGAGTTATGTTTTCGGCTAAATTCTGAGACTTCATTAAATGTGTCGTTATGTCACCAGAAGATTGTTCAATTGACGGTTCAGTTGTTCTTTCATCAAGTTTCATAGCTGACAAAGTTGTTGTAAGCTCAACGGGTGTACTAAAAGTCGTTGATTCAATAGTTTTGACATCTGCGGAGAATGTTGGTGAATCATCGGTCACTAGAGAAATGGAATCATCTGTCACCGGAGAAGTTGATCCTTTATCTGTCGCTTGGGAATTGTAATCACCTATCAAATGCGTAGTTGCAAATGTTTCCTCTGTTTTACCAGTCTCCTGAGTTGTTGGTTCATTATCATCTACATTTACAGTGGTGGTATCTCTTTTTAAATGAGATACAGTAGTGACATCCAACAATGTTGTGTCATCAACATGAATTGTAGAAGTAGGCGCATCTTCTTCTAATGCAGACGATATTTTTGTAGCAACCAGATCAGTTGATGTCGACAGTTCTATGGCTTTGCCTGCTGTAGATGTTTCCTCTTTGAAACCTAACTTTTCGTCTTCCAATAACGCCGCTTTTGAGGTACTCTCATTTACTGTCGTTTCAACTTTGGCATTAGCATTTGATACTTTACCATCTGTAGAAAAACTAACAGTATTCTCATCAACAGTAAAACCTGTCATAGTGGTTACTTCTTTCTTGGCATCACTGAAATCTGTTGTTGTGGCATCATCTGTCAACGTTGTGACATCTGTTAATGATTTTTCCGTTGTAATACCGCCTTTATCCGGCTGAGTCTCAAGCAATAAAGTTCCCCCATCCTCTTCCGTTGTACGCGTCGCCGCCGCATCGACTTCATTTGTGATACCTGTCACATTGCCACCAGACAGTTCACGCTTTTCTCTTCGAATGACAGCGCCATTATTAAATGTGACATTAAGAAGCAGTTGAAATGCGATGAACGTATAGAGAAAATATTTTGAAGACTGTAGCATATTTTTTTAGAAAATGTGTACGCTTCGACAAAAGATCGAAGGAACTGTGTTTTAAAATAAAAAAAAATAAATGCACGTTACTTATTATTGTCTTGAGTTACTGTGGAATGTATTTGAGGTAGCCATTCGCAGATTGTTCAGCTTAGTTCTCTTAACTTTGGAAGCGTGTCTGTTGTGTCGTCAAATACGCAACATGAAGCCATTTTACTTTGGGTCGATTGTTTTATGATCCTAAAACGAAATAAAAAAAATAATATTTAGGAACTAATTACATAATTTTATTTATTTTATATATATTAGCAAATTATTAAAAAAACATAAGGAAATGCTACAGTCCGCTTGGGGCGAACAGTATGATACCCTATCCATATCCCTATATGCCTAAAGAAAAAACATTAAGAAGATGATGGATAGCATTCTATTTCCTTCTATTATTCATAAAAATTTAAAAAATAAAGATTTTTTTAAAAAAAACGCCCCCAAAAACAGCATTTTAGTGAAAAACGCCCACAAAAAAACTTTATATGACAAACTTATGAAGGAGGGCAGTGCCTACATATCTTGTAAAGGTTGTAACACTCTATCTCTCTAACTTTAGCTTTAAAACGGTTTTTTCTAAATTGTGGGCGTGGCAGTGGGCGTATTCAAAATTTTACACTTAACCATTTCTGAGCCCTAGGGAATATGTAGTCCAAATTTCAGCGAATGGACAATAGTCCTCAAGCCAAGAGAATCTTAAAAGTCTAGGTTCGAGGTGACAATGAACACTGAACATTCGTTTTAAAGACCAATCCCACGGCCTGTATAACTAGCGTGGCCCAAATCGTAGAGGATATAAGACTGCTGTAACTTAGATAGAAACACGTCACGAGTCCGGGGCACGTTCATCCTGTAAATACACCCGGATTAATAAACGCGAGTTACGGAGAATTACTCTTAACTCATAACTTGAGGATAACTCATCTTAAGTGTAAAATGTTATTTAAAAAAAAAACAAATATATTGCTAACTGACGCTTTTCAACTATGAGTTCACTTAACTCACCATCGTAGCGATGGTTTAGCAGGCAAATTGAATTAATTGGTTTCTGTCAGAGTTCGACCGAAGGACAATTTTTTGGCTGAAGCCGAATGTACAACCTGAGATACCAAGGAACCTAAAACAAATCATCCGTTAAATTAATTTGGCCTGTATACAATTTATTAGATAAAATAACTCATAATCCTAACAAAATGTATTTTACAAAGAAACAAAAGCAATCATTCATTCAGATGCAACTTCCACTAAAGAAACGTAACAAACAAGAAATGACTTGCTCGAAATCTAGAGATTCGAAATCGGCCTTTTTCGCCGAAGCTAAACGTTTTGCCGAAGGTGAAAAATTTGGCCGAATGTTCGGTCAGACTCTACTTTTTGTTTATTTTTATTGCCCACTTAAAATGAAAAAACCATTCGTTTACATTTAATTTGAGAAATGCTCTATAGTGATAGAAAATTATTTTTTATTACTGATTGTACTAGAATAGTAATAGATTTCCATAAAATGTAATACTGAATGTCAGAATAATTATTCCACAAACTTTTTGTTTATTAATAAGAAATTTGTACACGTCTTATCCCATCGCTTAATAAGCTCGTGAGTTAAGGGGTTTTTATAAATAGGGCTAATAGTTTCGTTTTGGAACATATAATTTAAAAAGCTTTAAAACTCGTTTAATATACAATATAACGGTTAGAATAACTTTAAATCAACCATTAACAAACATTCCCTTGGGTACTTCGATTGCATTCTATTAAAAATAGTTTTCTGGAAACCCTTCACTGTGCCCAGAGTACAAGACAAACTCCAACATTACTCGCATATGCACATGGCATATAAATTCCCATTAAATACTTGCATATTCTCTGAAACAAAATCTATTTGCGTGACTTCAACAAGCAAGCCCAACTACTATAAACCATAACAAGAACAATGACATCTACAACGATGGCTTCAATTTACTTATGCGGGGATCTGTTTTCCCCCGTTTGAAATGCGAATAAAATCAAAACAATTACATTCTAATAACCCCATCACCAGCCCAACATTAAAGTCTTATGTCAGGCTAATATGCCATTCAACTTGCGTAACCATGAGCATGGGGGCAACATAATCGAAGAACAAACACATGAAAGGGAAATGCATAAGACCATCAAATAAGACTGTTTGGTTAGTTTTCAATGCCTTTATGTCCACCTATAATTTTCCGCTAGAGATCGAACTGAAGCCGAAGTCTCCAAAATCATTGTAAATAGAAAAAAATTGAGTTTTATTGCAAGTTGTTATCTTACAAAGATTTGGTAAACATGTTTTGCAATCTAAAGCAGAAAAAAAATATTCCATTTAAGGTTCAAGTACAACATTCTGATTATATAGTTAGTTAGTCATATCGCATTCGGGCTTGAATTGAATTTAAGCTGATAAGATAACGAACGCCTGCACAATGTCATCGGACTGACTGACGACTAATAATAAATTACTCAATGTTGTTACATACACGAGATACGGGAATACATGTTACGATACGATGCTATTTCTATCGCAACTGATTTCAAAAAAACAATATTCAGAACAGCGCTGTAGCATTGAGTATGGTTTAATGCGGGTGGGTAGGTAATAAACTGCCAAAGAGTCAATTACGTTACGATACGTTAATATTTAGGAATGTGTATGAAATTTTCTTTCCATTGCATACTTTTGAGATTAAATGTATTGGTGGCGTTAGTCTGAATAAATTGCATAGTTTTAGTTGTTATTTTATGTTTAACTGGTAACAACGCTGTGTTCACACTTGTTGTAAAGTTATAACTAGGAACTGCTATTAAAAACTGCACGTACATATTGCAACTTTATAAGGACATTAAGAATCAGTGAACTACTTGTGCTTATCAAATTTGCCGTTCAGAATCGGTGATTGTGGGGCGGTGCGAAATACGTTTGTCTCTTAGGAACAGACAAGGGTTCGAAAAACTAGATTTTATAACATATTTAACTTATATTTTTTTATAAAGCTTGGTCAATGTATATCATGTAATTGAGATGATATATAAAGCATATATTTAGAATTGTAGGTGCAGTGGTTAAGTGGCTAATGCATCGGACTGGATTGAAGTTGTATATACTTGCTTCTGCTACTGATTAACAAACTACAAGAAAGAATTTTCATCAAAATAGCAGATCCAAAAAGCGAAAAGTGGTTGAGTCGAACGAGAACGAACGAGTTCAATCCCTTAATTTAAAATTATCTTCTTCCTATGCACAAGGGTAAGGGAGATATGCGGAATTGTGATAATTACCGCTTATGTCAGATGCTACTATAATCGTTGAGCCGATTGCCACAAATAATACGACTATATGATAGCCGATTGCCACAAATAATACGACTACACATAGAATCATAGCGGAAATACATACCGATACCTTAAAGGCAATCAACGTTCCTTTACTATCGCGTAAAAGAGGCAGGCTTAACAACTCCTGGATCACACAAATGCAGAAGCACCAGCATTTGATTGGCCTTAATGATGAAGTGATTCAAAATCGGAAGGCCTGCAGATATCTTTTGAGGTCGAACCGGCGAACCCCACAGCCCCAGCTTTAGGAATGCAGTGAAGTGGGAGGGTTATGATCCTTATAATCCTGATCATAATCTCGTCGTTAAGTGGAGAGAAGAAGATTTGCATATCACACATGTTTTGTAATACATAATTTTGACAAAAGTTAAAAGAAGGAAGTTCTTCAGATAAAAATGGCGATAAACTGTTTTGGCAGTGAACAGGCAATTTGGATGTTGGTACCATGCAGGTATCATGCAGGACATTCAGTTGTCGATATTTTGCAAAATAACTTTGATCTCGCTCTAAAAATAATGTGTGAAAGTTTGAGAAGGTTTTGTATGTGTACGAGAGAGCAGAGACAAAAGTAAGATGTCCCTCTGGAGTAGCGTTGCCGTTTGGACCCAAATTGATCCTTTTAATGCCCAGAGACCTTTTCAAATATTATCTAAATGCGCTCTTTTTCAGTTCAAGCTAGATTTTATTCTTTAGTGAAAAAAAACATAAATAAAAAAGCACGAAACATCAATAACTATCTAAAAAAAAATGTACCGAGCGCTGTCGTTTTAGTCGATAAACGCACCCGCAAAGTATTCATTCCGTAAGGCGATTATTTTCAGATTATATCGTTAAGTTAGAATCCGTTTCAGTACGTATTTTAATGTTTGGGGATTTCTTTTCAATACTAAAAGTTCTCTAACTCTTTTTGTAATAAACGGTAGAGCGATAGAGTTATGTGAACCAAATCGCCTCTGCGATTATCGTCATAAAAGTTACGGAATGACTCCCTCTTTAATGTACGTTTTGTTTATCGCACGAAGTTATTTTATCGAGTTTATAATACGTTTTTGCTGCTGTTTATTGTTTTTAATATTTTAAGTGGACGCCCCTTTTTCTCACTCGCGCCCTATTTAATCCCCTTTTGGAAATTTTTCAGTGGTAACACTGCTCTGGTGTCACGCAAGAGAAGTCACTCAAAGCCTTGGTACACACCAGCTTTTTTCTTTTTTCCTATGCTTTTTCTTTGCTTTTAATTGCTGTCTTTGATTATCTACTTGAAGGAAAAGTTTTAAAACTGAAAGTACTACTGTTATTCTTTGCTAACGATGAAGCTCAATCGTAAGGATAAGGATTCCCTGCAACGAGATGTATGGGTGGATGTTTTGGACAGAAAAGTGATACCCAAGTGGAAAAATTTCAAATATCTTTCAAGTGCCAGTACAATTCCAGGACCCAGCACCCAGTACCTGATACCGGCATATGTACTTTTTCAATTATATCCTTATAAGTATTTTATTTTGGTGTAGACGCTGAAATGTTTCGCATAATTATTTTTCTCTGTTTACATTGGTAACGCGAAACATTCTGTTTCTCAAAGCTACACAAGCAGCGAGTAAGTGTTGATTGTTGTATTAATTGACAGAAATATATCAAAAGATAAAATGGGAAACAAAAAACATTGGAAAAAAAATGAAAACCAACAAACACAAAATAATTCAAAAACATAAGGAAAGGCTACAGTCCGCTTGGAGCGAACAGTATGATACCCTATCCCTATCCCTATATGCCCCAAAAAAAACCTTAAGAAGATGATGGATAGCATTTTATTTCATTCTATAAAATTTAGAAAAAAAAAAAACATTTTTTGAAAAAACGCCCCCAAAAAGTGGGCGTGGCCAAAAACTTTGTATGGGCGATATATTGGAAAAAATATTGGCTAAATATCTTGTTAAACACTTTTTTTCGGCTTCTATGAAAATTATCGAAGAAAACAGCATTTTAGTGAAAAACGCCCACAAAAAGTAGGCGTGGCAAAAAACTTTATATGACAAACTTATAAAGGAGGGCAGTGCCTACATATCTTGTGAAGGTTATAACCCTCTATCTGTCCATCTGTAGCTTTAAATCGGTTTTTTCTAAATTGTGGGCGTGGCAGTGGGCGTATTCCAAAAAATTTTACACTTAACCATTTCGGAGCCCTAGGGAGTATGTGGTCCAAATTTCAGCTTTCTAGCTTGAATTTAAAGGCCTAAAAATTGCGTACGGACGGACGGACGGACGGACGGATGGACGGACGGACGGACGGACGGACATTGCTAGATAGTCTTAGGATTTGGTCCTGATCATAAATATATATACTTTTATGGGTCTACGACGAATATTAAGGGGTGTTACAAACTATGTGTCAAAATTAATATACCCTTAGGATAGGGTATAAACACATTCAAGCAATGATTCTAAATTGATACAGTGTTTAGCTGCAACAATCGTTGTTTTTTTCAGTTGACAGGTTTATGTCTAAAATGCAGTCGCGTAGATAGCTTGGGAATCAAGAAGATAAATCCAGCCATTAGTCGACCAGTTAAGCACAAAACGAATGGAAACTAATTCAAAATCATTTCAGCGATGATGACGAAAAATAAAATAAACAGAACCCGGATGCTTTTCATATTGACTCATTTTTTAATCACGCTTAAGTTTGCCACTCAAAAACCACTCCAAGGCCTTGTTGAACAGTAAATTTATTTGAATTTTCATCTATCCAAAAACTTAGCATCGATAACCCGGTTACATTTATGCAACCGATTAAGCATTAGCATTCTTAATTTATGAAAACGACATGTGTCAACTCCTTTAATTAATAAACTGCGCAAAAAGTCGAACACTTAATCCAGTCAATTCACTTTGAAAGGCAATCGAATGACACAAATAAATCTAGATTATAAGAACCTTTTTGAAATGACATTGAAAATTGTCAACTGAGCTGCTAATGAACTTTGCGTCTAACAAACACCTACTACCTACCTACCCTAGAATCAATTACCACCAGAATGGTACGAGTACCACCCATACACCTTAGATAAGTAAGTAAAAGTTGTCTGGTTTTAATTTTGCGGAACTAATCTTGAAATGTTCACGTACTGAATATGAATCTATGAATACAAAATGCCTCTCAATGTAAAAACGTCACCCATTTGGACACTAGACAGGTGATTTGTGCCACTTTAGCTGTTTGACGTAGCCTTTTGTTTATAAAACTAGTTACAGACATGACAAACAAGCTACAGGCTTCCAAGCATAACAAATAAGCGACAGCCGCTATCTCATATACATAAATAGCTCGAGTGAAATGTGGTAAATTATAAACGGATTCCCCAGAGACACTGCCGCATATTTTGGATAAAAGATGATTCCTATTGGTTACAGCAGCTCTGACCGATTAAAAGGTTCGAGCTTTCTAATAAATTACTAAATCAATAAGTCGCTTTTATTTTTTTATTTGTATTTGAATTGTATTTGAGCATAAGAAGGAAACCGAACAAAACACAATTAATTTCAAGGGCATATTACTGTTTAACATAGCCGCATAGCCATTAGCCACCACACCAACTAGCATGTTATATCACAAAGATGGAGCTACTAGTTGCAGTATATGAGAATGAGACACACTCAAACGTAGCCGAAAGCTAATAAAAAAGCCAAACAGACACTGCAGTAACTCGCACACCGGTTAGTTTTGCATTTTGCTTATTTGAATTAATGGCGGCATTTATTCGAATGCATATGCATCTTGAACTGCTGATGGGCTCGTAATGAAAAGATAAATGAACACAACTTGATTAGATGCATTTTTCAATTGAAACACGTTCCACATTCGAATTTACCTTCGAATGGCGTCGTATTAGATACTATGGCGGATGTTCTTGAAACGCCATTAGAAAGGAAATCAAGCAAAAACTTTGAGTTAATGATGATGATTACGTCGATTTCGATTGATCGCTGTCGAATATTAAAATAAAAGTCCGATGTGTTACCGACACTCGTTGAATAAATTTGAGGAAGGTTCTTCGGAAGATAGTAGATAAGACAAGCATTCTTGTGTTGAGACAAGAGTTACGAAAGCGTGCCATTGACCTACAAAAGCTTAAAATTGTTGTGAGCGTGGTGAATGTTGCATAACGAAACAAATTCGCAATAAAAGATCATTCACATGAGAGCGAACTGCGAATAGGCGAATCGCGAACAAATCAATTTGAATGTATTTATGAATGGAAAATTTCTATTGCTTCTACCACAAAAGCTTGATATTTAATTGATCTAACATATTATCTAAAAAAAACTGAGTCTAAATTGATTTAAATAGCAATATTTACAATTACAAAAAAAAATACCCCCGAATTGAAAAATTCTTGCCGCGAACTGTCACTCTTTATTCACAATCCACATAATACAGACGCGATCCACAAATCCGCGAATGAAAAATTCGTTCGAACATAACCTTAAAATTGACATTTACAAATCAGATTCGCGGGTACCTGCGACCAAAAAAATTCTCATGTGAAAGAAATGTCAGAATTTACAAATATTCGCCGGTTCGCAGTTCGCGGTTCGCTCTCATGTGAATGATCCTTAACTGTATAACCGATTAGCTTAAGAATGAGTAGACTTTTAAGTGTCATAAATCGACGAGCTACTGCAGGTAGCCGACTCGACTTCTAAAGACATTTGTAATTAAGATTGGCATCATTCACAGAGCCAATGAACTTTTGGTTAAGAAGACTTGCTAGTTCGAACTAATTCAACTTATATTCCCGATGTCTTCGGAGAACTGGCAAAAGCCGCACCAGACTCTAAATGGCTTTAAGGTCCCCTGTTCAGAAGAAAGATACTAACGGCGCGAAGGTTCTTAAGTCACTTTTGTACATTCCGAGCATATCTGTTAATTTAGAGTCCCTCAGCCAGGTTATTTGCATGTCTCCATCATGAATTAGCAAGCACATGTGCTGAAAACTCAGTCTATTCCCGTTTGTAAATAGACCAGCATCCGAGTAGATTTTGAGAGCCGCTTGTCTGTTCAACCAGATTTGAAAGGCAGCTTTTTATACTCTTCTAAAAGTTGTTTGCCTGCCGAAGGCTAAGTCCCGAAAATCCATAGTGTAGAATACGCTGCTTTTCCTTTCTATGCGTTCTGAATAGGCCCCAAAAAAATGATAGCCCTGAAGCTTTTCGAAAGATTAAGGTGGCCTCTTTTACTTTGTAAATTATGCCGGTTTTAGCCCTTTTCAAAATAAGAGAAAAATACATCAGAGTAACGTTAGGTCTTCCCCTACTCCGAGCGTCGAACTTGCCGAGTTGTAGGGGCTGAGTAGGGTCAATGATTCTCGAGAAGTTTTTCTCTAGATGAGTCCTGAAACCAAAGGACGTTCTTCCCTTGTGTCTTTCCTGTGTTTTTCCCCCTTTTTTCTTCCTCTTCCTCTCCTTTCCTTTCCTTCCAGTTTTCATCCTCTTCCCTGGGCCGGACGATGGTGTCATACGACCCGTGCCGAGCGTCAACCTGGCTGGGGGCCCAGTCAAAAATCCTCAAAACCCTCAAATCCTATAAAAAAGTATTGAGGAAAGCCAAAAGAATATCGTGGCGTCTCTTCTGTAGCAAAATAGAGGTTACCTCCGAAGGTTCTAGGCTAAGGAAAATCCTCTCTACAAATCCAACGATGCCCAGCTGTCTCAAAAAATCGGATGGCTCTTGGACTACGTCTAGCAAGGAATCGCTTAATCTGCTATTAGATACCCACTTCCCAGGTAGCTCCCATGTTATAAGTAGTACGAACCCAAACAGGGTAAGGACTCACATTACCAACATTCACGATCTAATTACCAGGGATAGACTACTTTGGGCGCTACACAGCTTCAAACCATATAAATCGGCGGGACCAGACGGCATTATACCAGCCGAATTACAAAAAACATCAGATATTATTCTACCGGTGTTGGAGATAATTCTGAAAAGTTGTATTGAACTGGTCCACATTCCGCTGTTATGGAGAGAAGTGAAAGTGGTTTTCATACCCAAAGCTGGCAAATATTCCCATGTCACTCCGAAAGATCATCAGTCTATCATCATTTCTCCTAAAAACTCTAGAAAGATTGATAGATATCCATATTCGTACCAACATTGACAAAAGGCTGCTGTCTACCCCCCAACATGCCTATTGCAAAGGCAGATCTGTAGAAACAGCCTTACACACGTTAGTACGTTCAATTGAATATTCCCTTCACCATACGGAGTATACAATGGTAACCTTCCTCGATATAGAAGGCGCCTTTAACAACGTCAATACATCCGCGATCTCAACTGCACTGTCGGATCTAAAAGTGGATAACACACTTGGCGAGTTCATTAATCAACTACTAACCAGTAGGATTATTAACTCAAAGCTGGGTATGACCTCCGCCAGAAGATCTGTCAGCAGGGGAATCCCGCAAGGAGGAGTCCTATCCCCACTTCTTTGGAATCTTGTGGTGAACAAACTGCTTGTTATCCTGGAAGGAGAGGGCTGCAAAGTGATTGCCTATGCAGATGACGTTGCTATTGCCGTATCGGGGAAGCACCTTAACACCTTAAAAGAACTCCTACAAAATGCTCTTAACAAGCTAATAAGATGGACTGACAGTTGTGGTCTAGGCGTCAATCCCCACAAAACCGAACTTGTCCTCTTTACTAGGAAATACAAAATCCCACGAGTCGACCCCCCTTCAATCAGGGGTACCAGCTTAGTCTTCTCTGACGAGGCCAAATACCTAGGTCTCATCCTGGATAGGAAGCTCAACTGGAAATCTAATATACAAGAAAGAGTCCGGAAAGCTACGGTGGCACTCTTTTCTTGCAAAAAAGCTATTGGTAACAAGTGGGGACTACAACCCCGAATTACTCACTGGCTATATATCTCGGTTGTAAGACCGATACTAACGTATGGAACAATTGTCTGGTGGACTGCCTTAGAGAAAGCGATAAATCGCGATAAACTAGGAAGAGTCCAGAGATCAGCATGTTTATGCATAGGCGGAGCGCTTCGCACCACTCCCTCAGCTGCACTCGACATTCTGTTCCATTTGATACCCCTTGACATCTTTAGCAGACAGACGGCTGCTACCACGGCCACTCGCCTCAAAGCAACTTCTCAATGGACCGATAGTGAAATCGGCCACTCTGCAATTCTGAACATACTCAGAATCCCTTCTAGGAATATAGACTACACCACACCCCAACTGCTGTTCGACAAAAACTTCCAGATATCCATCCCCCCTAGATCCTTTTGGGAGGATGCCTTGCCGGAAGAAGAATCAATACATTTTTACACGGACGGTTCAAAAACAAATGATGGAGTGGGTGGAGGTGTCTTCTCAGACAGGCTCAATCTCAGTCTCTCCTTCCGTCTTCCTAATCATTGTAGTGTTTTCCAGGCTGAAGTTATGGCGATTAAGGAAGTCTTTTCCTGGCTAAGAAAGAATGTGGTATCCGTAAAGGATATTCGAATCTTTTCGGACAGTCAGGCCGCCATCAAGTGTCTGGACTCTGTCTCTATTAACTCTTTAGTAGCCCTAGATTGCCGATCATCTCTAAAGGAGATGGCTGAGCAGTTCAACATTTACCTTTGCTGGGTGCCGGGGCATAGGGACATTCCGGGTAACTGCAAGGCCGACGAACTCGCCAAACTTGGAACTACCCTCTCAATCTTGCCTCCTTAGGCATAGAAAAAACTAACCACAGATGGACAAATGGTACTACTTGTCTGACAACGAAGCAGATTTGGCATAGGCTGGATCTAAGACGCTCAAGGAGCTTGATTACCCTTAATCGGTCGCACATTGGTGCTACAATTGGTGTCATAACTGGACACTGTTTGTTAGGCAGGCATGCAACAAGGCTTGGTGCCTATTCCAACGACTTCTGTAGGAGCTGTTTGGATGAGGAGGAGGAGGAGAATACTCTACACCTTCTCTGCGCATGCCCTGCTCTCTCTCGAAAGCGAAACCTCCATATGGGGGCCTTCTTCTATAATGATCTTAATTATCTAAACTCAACCGACCCAAAATGTCTCTCACGCTTTATTAGCACCTCAAAATGGTTCAACGTGTAGGCAGGAACTTCAGATCCACGTGGTATCACAATGGACCTTATATTGGTCTAAGTGAGTCGGACTTCTATCTGACTGCCACTTCAACCTAACCTAACCTAACCTAACGTTAGGTCTTTAAAATTTAGTTGACAGCGAGTACAGTGCTAAGCTTCTCCTACTTCTTTTTTAGGATAGGCAATGAAGATACTTTTCATATCAGCGAGGTGTTCCAGTCAGGGCGTGGCATATTTCTGATTTTGCTTCTAATCAGCCGGTCTAATCTTAGCTAAAACATAACATACCAGCACAAAACCATAACAGATATATCGGTAGGGGCAGCTGTAACATCGATTACTTGACACCTTTGAGAGGGATCAGAAAAGACCTTCTTTAAAAGAAAGGTTAAGCAGCACATCTCGTTCCAGTTAACGTCAAGGCTACTAACTATTAACTAGCGGCGCAGTTAGAGTTGAAAAGGCCACAGAACTTTAACTTCCACTTTCCCTTTTAAAGGCAACAAGTACAGAAAATGGTAAGACCAGCTTGCCTTAAAGTTAAGGCCAAAATTCTTGTAGCCAAAAGTCATGATAGCAGGTGACCGACTAAACACATTTTTTGTATTGGTTATAGCTGACGCAGGGTGGTTACACAGAAAATACACAGATTGGAAAACTAGGTTCTCCAAACATTCAAACCATTGTGTGCGCAGAGATATTCTTTAGAAATATTTTATGGTCATTCCGTACGGCAAAGTTGAGAACCCTCTTCGGACAAGTACTGCAAGCGCCTGCCTGGCGAGAAACACCTACCCCGGTATCTACCGCATGCGGAGAAAGGGATGCTCATACTACATCTACCGTCCTTATCTAATAAGACTTAAGTAGCTTTTAACAATTTAAATAGTGACTTCACACATCCCCACAGAAAATAGTATAGCGCACGATATTGCAGGCAATTTCTTGGGTCCGTAAAGTGAAACTATGCGCTTACCAAACGTTTCCTTCAATAAATCAATTGTATCACGAGCTGTGTGACATGTTGCGCTATCTTGTTGAAACCATAGCTCCTGCACATCACGGTTGCCCAGGCCAGCTGTGCGAACAATCGCCCATAACAAAATAAATAATAATCGCCTAAGAAATTATGAACATTAACCCAAAAGTTGAAATGAACAATCGCCCAAATATTTGGATTTGTTGTCAAGACGCAATTGCCCGAAATCCTTTCTTTCTGCAAGCGACACGCAACTTCAGACGGCGCATATGGCAACAAACAGTAAGTTTGTAATGAGTTTTATATATTTTAGTACACAATGCATAAATAATACAATATGGGGGCATGCTGCATACACCCAACTTTGGTGGTACTCTAAATCTAACAGTGACCCCAAGCAGCGCGTTGCAAGGAGGCAACATGCCCCGCCATATTCCATTATTATTATTTCCATTAACTTCTTTTTATAAAAATTACCAATCGCCCAAAACTCAATTTTGGACAAATATTAATTTATTACTCTTTGGATAATTTTTCATTATAAACCCAAATTGCCTATATTGCCCAAAATTGCAGTGCGAACAGCATTTTTTTTCGATTATTCATATTCTGGTTTTGGCCGATTTCTTTAAACAAGAGTATAGAGTATTGGAATTAATGTGCCGTGATATTAAAATCAGAATAATGCGCTGTCTCAATCAAAGTTCAGGGTCAAAACCCAGTCCAAGAGACCGACAATTAAGTAGGTACTTAAGTACTGATTTTCAGTTTTAGTACTCTTTTCTAAAAGCAATCAAACAAATATATATCGGACGTAACGGACCTTTTGTTTTAAATGCGTTTCACCCAAATAAATGGAGTCGAAAATCTTTTAACCTATGAATGCGATATCCCTTCAAACGAAACTTCCATAAGTTTTTCACGAGTTCATAGCTAACAAACCTTTCTATGAAGAGGAAAAAGTAATTGATTTATTCTCAGACCAGAGTAGGCGGAAACATTCACCTATGAATATATGTAATTTTCATGACATTTTCATTTATAAAAAGTATTTCGCTATCAAAGAAATCCTATGAAATAGAAAAAGCAATTACCAATATTTTCCTTCCACTACGCGCGTCATACTTAACGCTTTTTTCTACTTTCCAACCCAATAAACAATTAATGAACCCATTACGTAGCCATAAGCTTTCGTTGAACGTTCTAACTTAAAATAGAAATTTTATCAATTGCCATCAGTAATTTTTGTCAATAAAATCGTGCCCCTCCACAATATTATTTTCCTCAGGACAATTCACATGTCATGACTCTTAGCATGGAAATACAAATCGCTTGCTATTGGTTGGTCGGTAAATAACGATCTATATATAATCCAAGTCGTGATTGCCAATTGAGTTGCCTTAATTCATTTTTAATACACCCATCGCCCTCAAAGACCAAAGTAATCACATTAATTTCGGTCAAAAGCGACTAGTGATAGACGGAAAACACTTTCCCAGAGCCAGTCACGAGTAATGACTTCCATTTCTGTCGCATATAACATCAATCTGATATCGAAATGGAGTCACAAAAGCCCCAAATCAAATGACCACCGCACCACAAAAATGCCAAAAGCATACCAAAGGTGAAGTGACAACTGACAATGGAATTCCATTCACCATAAATCATAAGTGACTCCCAACTTCAATTCCAAACCGCGAGTGAAGGCGAGGGCATTAGAGTGGCCAAAACAATTGCCACACCAAACTTACTGCATACAATTCTCAAAAGTGAACGGCAGAGACAACAGAGTTTAAAAACCATTTCACGACATACAGATACATACGTATGGGTACATTCTGATTGTTTACATGTAGTTTGGGTTCTACGCCATTACTATTACTTTAGTAGCAGCAAGAATGGCTAATAGCGATTCAAAACGTGACAGTACTTTGCAAAACGATTGTCGTTATGCTGCGTTGTGGTTGGCGTGCAGCGTAAAGTTGTTTCGCCATAGCGGAACCATGTCATTATGTGGCATGAAAATAAGACTGCAGCAGCAGCTAAAGCGATACGCTTCAACTTCGTCCGTCGTCGCCATTTTCTATTTATCATTTCATTATGTTATGATCATATTCGACACGCGGCGAAGCGAAATAGCTGAACAAACAAACAAATGTCGTTGCTCGCGCTGGTGGTCAAAACATTTGTAAAATAAAACAAAAATAAGCACAACAGATAGTCAACTGCAGATGGTTACATAAATTGTTGGGGTCTTTTGTCGGAATTCGTTTAATTCATTCAGTTCGAGGGTAATTAGATTGCACTCACTTGGGACTACACTTTTCCTCTAAATTGGCAATAAATCTTAAAGAAGAAGAAGCATTTCCAACCAAATATGTAAGTTAAAAAGTGTTTACGTAAATGTGGGCAGATAAGCCCGTCAGCTCGCAGCAGAGCAAACTTTTATGGCGAATTTAATTGCGTGCTCTTATTAAAATTAGCTTTGTGTAGAGACACACACCAATTAAGTTAAACTTAATGATTGTAGATTTCCATGAAACGGTAGCTGACCTAGACCTGGCTTAGGTTATAATTTAGCAGCAAGTTTTTTTTTCACATTTTTTTGTAAATGGGAAAATTAAATTTTGGCAACTTTGTGTACATACCTGTTGGACAAGAGAAAATGGACAAGCGTCGACTTATCTGAAGTCATTTCTTTCGTAAAAAATGCTATTCGCCAATGTGCAGACTTAAGAGAAAACAGTTGCAGAAATAAACAATCTACCATTAAGCTTGGTGGGAGTTTTCCAAACTTTTTAATTGAAAAAAAAAAAACTAATTTTTATTCACACACTAACTTAAGACAACTAGAACTTTGTGAATATATATGCACTAGTACGCCAGTACGACAGTGTAATTGACAAAAAATTCAACACTTTGGAAATTATTTACAGACATATTCTAATTAAAAAATTATCCTAGAGTAAGAGTCTATCTCCAATTTTTACAATTTACTCCTATTACTTTCATTGTAAATGAAATAATGTCCCTTTTAAATTATTTGAAGCATATCTCAAAGAATTGTACACTAAGTCGGTAACACCCTGTATAAATATATTTTGCAAAAACCAGAAAACTTTGTATAATACTTATCTCTCGATATGGAATTTCTGACATTAGTCATGGGTTTTTTTTTTATACTAAACTCAAGACTTGGAGTAAATAAAAGTTCGTGATTGGAAACAAAAACTGCAACAGCTACAGGGAAAAAAAAATTTGTATTCACCTTCTACGCTATTAGTGTTTTCATACAAAAAGAAGTCAATGCAATTGATATAAAAAGCAAAGTAACCAAAGGTTTTAGGTCAGGCAACTCAGACCATAGCAAGTGTCGGCCATTTTATTTCAGTAATGATAAATACTTTTCGCCGTAGTCTTTTTATTGAATATTTATAAAATTATAAAATATAAATATTAGGCGTAAACGGCCCATACAGGACCCAAAGCCCAGCTTCTCCAACCACTGTGTGTGCGAAGATTTATTTTTTGACACGAATAGAAGGGAGCTACAATGCTCAGTATCCTCACAAAAGTCAAGGCGATGGTGCAAAAAGTTGGCAAAAGAATAAGGTAGTAGGCTGGAACTCAGCCGACAAGGCAGGACAAACTGAAAAAAAAAATTAAAGGAATGTACACCGTAGAGAAAATTTTATATTATAACGGGTGTTTTTTTAGAGGTTGGTTTTTCGAATAGAGATAAAACTGACATTTTGTAGTCAAATCTGTCAACTCTTATGTCATTTATGTTCAGTTTGGTTTGCCATTTCATTGTGAACAGCTTGCAAATCGTGCAAATTTATTTCGAAAATAATGGTTCAGTTCGCGAAGTTTACCGCGAAAATTTTGTTCAGTGATGAGAATCATTAACTCAAGGGATGATTGTTATCATGAAGTGGAGAGTTATCATAGCCCATCCACAGATCAGCGCGCCCCAATGATAGGTAGCGCCTCTAAGCAATAAGCAACCTTGATTTTATTCTCCTTATGTTTCCCTTACAGATTTGGATGGCCACATTTCAATTGCAGAAATGTCTAAAAAAGAATTCTTGACTTCAAAAAAATTTTGTTCCGTCTTGTATCGTAAATCTTTAATCTTAAATTTGAAGGTTTACAACCACAAATGACTCAGCATCCTCCTAACCTTCCCCAAATTTTCAAGTGAATTTCATTTCACGCGCGAGAAGATCAATTTAAAATTTAAATAATAGACTTACCTACCAACATCAAACTCAAATCCGAAGTCTATGAAGCCATCCAATTGGATTTCCTGAAAGCAAAAAAGAAATACACTGGTTAGAGAGAGAAAAAAAAACACATACAAAGGCAACGCACAATAAAAATTGAAACATTAAGAAAAATTGCAAAACTACAGCATAATGAGCTTACTCTTATAAAAAAATAAATATAGAAAAGCATCAAAATCAATACAAAAAAATTTCACTATGCTATACACTACTAACGCAATAGCATAGTCAATGTAATAACGGTATAATGCGAGTGCTGTCTACGGAACCGGAACCAAACGCCATGCAATAATGATGTTTGTTTTATGTGTTTATGCACTCCTCGTGCAATTAACGACACATGCCTTTATAGCTAGGGTTTTCATTTCATTGAACTCGCCGTTGGCAGAGTCTCAGTCAATAGAGTGATGCTTTAACAAATATCTCTCTATCCACTCTACATACATATTCGTAGAAATAATTAGCTTTGATAATAATTATAATTTTTTTTTTTTTTTTTTTTTTGCGGTTAATTCAAGCACAAGTGAGACAATCAAAGTGACTAATTGAATGCGGGTACACTATAATAAAAAAACAAACAACTTGTGTAAAATGATTCTGCAATTAATGTGCTCCAATTCATTGCAGAAACCCTGACAACCAACCACTAGACTAGACTAGGTAATTGTGTGGTTCTTTTTATTTATTTTTTGTAGATATAATGTAATTTGATTCTAAAATTTTTTGTAATTTTATTTTCTAAATTGAAAAAATAATATTTAATATTTTATTCATGATGGAATAGATTGAATTACCTTTTTTTGTAAATTTATTATTTTATCTCATAATTAACTGACGATAATTGCCTTTTGATAGTAAACGTAATCTTTTCTAGTAACTATTAAAAAATAGAGTACCTATGTAATTGGTTTGCCTATTATAAAGTGCACTGGAACGGATACGAAGTAATTATAGGTAATTTTTAAGTGTAATGCATATCAGTTTCTTACTATATTGTTGCTAATTTAAATGCGAAACAATTTTAAATATGCGAAGAGGTTTCAGTTCGCTTAAGACTCCAACAATTAAACGTGGCAAGCAAATTCAACGTCGATTTAAAACGGTCCTAATTGTCAAAAAGGGCAAAGGATCGCAACGATCTATTAATTTGCATGAATATGAAAGTTTTCTATAGGAAATGAGTTCATTGTCTCACAGATGAAGATATAATGGACATCCCAGACCAATGGTTAGTATTTCTTGATGACAAGAATTTCTAATGAAATTGACTACACCACAATGAAACCCTTGATGTTTATATCAGGCCATTTCTCGTTTTAAAATGAGTTGTTTTTAGTACAACACTACTGTAGTTTCGATAGTCATTTGAATCAAAGATACCGAACCGGCTGCGTTTATATTTAAAAATCAATATTCCCCAAGTTCAAGAATGGTTTCGGGAAGGATCTGAGCCAGGGGAGCGATGTAATCGCATTTCACAAGCAGCTCTAAATCCATTCAGAGTTGAGGTGATTTCGTGGAATCTGAATGCATGCATTGCACTTAAGAACTTGCTCAATCACTTAACCACATCTAAGTTAGTGTTTCAACTCAAGAACTCTTTGAATTTGACTGAAGCTCTGACTCGTGTTTGATTACCGAGGCGTATTGCATTCACGGTACATTTGATCTTCGACCGAGCTTGCTTGTTTTCTCAGGACTAGAAGCCAAAAGATGTGCTAGTTCAAATCTGTCATATATGCTCACTTAATGTGCAAGAATATATAACGGGTGATTTTTTAAGCGTATTTTTTTTTAAATCGAATAAAACACTCAAATTTGCATCAAATATTAATTTTTTTTTATTGTAATCGATTAATAGGCCTTTGCCATTTACGTTTTAAAGTCAACTTCCTGTAAATGTTTAACGCGGCTCCGTTTTAAATGGGAATTCGGAAGGTCCAATTTTGCGTCACTTTTTCGAGCATTTCGGTGTATATTCCACGAATTACTCGTGTTATGTTATCCTAATAGACTAACGACTTTACATAACCACACAAAAAATTATCAAGAGGCGTTAAGGCGCATGATCTCGGCGGCCGACTCACAAGGCCATTTCGAGAGATAAGCTGCTCATCAAATGCATCCTTCAACATTTCCATTGTTTCATGAGCTGTGTGGCATGTGGCACCGTCTTGATGAAACCAAGTTCAACTTAGTCAACTGGGGCAAGAAAAAGTCGCGTATCATGGCTCGATATCGTTCGCCGTTGACGGTAACGTTTCTTCCTCGGTCGTCTTTGAAGAAAAATGGACCGATGATGCCACCAGCCCAAAAACCACACCAAACTGTCGTTTTTTCGGGATGCATCGGAAATTCTTGTATGGCATGTGGCTGTTCATCACTCCAGACGTGACAGTTTTGCTTATTTACGTATCCGTTGAGCCAGAAATAAGCCTCATCGCTGAACACAATTTTTCGATAAGACAGACTACAACTTCCTCGAGTTGGGAGCGTTGAGTAAAAGAGTCGAAAATCCAACCCGACTCAAGATTAAAGTCGTTAAAAAAAATAGTTCTGTTGACAAAATCTAAAATTCTGTCCTAATCTCATCTTGTCTATATTGTCTACGTACTAATTGGTCAGGTTGCAAAAGGGGTGTCAAAGAGTGAGCTGACCTTAAGTGAACAGAAAAAATATATAGGAGTTATTAGGGGATGTACTATGATTGTTCTCTCCATTTAACGACGAGGTTATAATCAGGATCATAACTCTCCCACTTGACTGCATTCTTACTGGTTTTAATGGGGTTCTTAGGATCTCTTCTTTGAACATGACAATACCAGGGGATGAACTATGATTTTAGTTAATTATTTGATTTATTTTCTGATAAGCGCGCATAAGTAGCAATATTCCGGCACCAGCATCGGTATAATGATAACGTTTGCCAAACAACATGTTCCCACACTATACGTAGTGTAATTTCTATTTAAACGAGAAAGTTAAAAACAGTAATGAAGGTATTTTGAAGACCGAAAAAGAGCTTAGAATCTTTCAAAACAGTTAAAGATTTCAAAATCGTGAAGATTACCCAGACATGCAATCTAGCCAATCAAAAATGATTCAAGCTGTTAAGAGATCCATTTGTCTGTGAGTGAAAAGTGAAAACCATTAATTTATTTAACAATTAATCATTTAATAGTAAAAAAGTAAGAGTAAATATTGAAAATATCATTTACAATTTCTGTATTAACAAAAAAAAACCTTTCCCATTTAAATTGCAGGATAACTCGCGGCTATTTATGTTTTGTAGGTTATATAAAACTAGTTAACCCAGATTTACTACCTAGGGTAAATAGAATGTAATTTAGGAGAGGCGATCACTTGGTGCCGTCTCCTCCTGCTGGAAACATTCTTGGTGAAAGGAAAATAAAAAGAAGGAAGCAAAAGATTCTGCGAGAATACAATTCTACAAAGCACATTTGTATGTTTAATTTGGACAATGAAGCATTCATTACTAGCGAGCGAAATTATCTGCATAGCAATTTCAATCAACGATATTGAGAATGAAGAGTGCATGGAAAAAGATCTATGGGATTACTTATAGCGAACAAGATCAATGCTTCAAAAGCACAATACCAATGAAACATAGTGCTAAAATATAGTGATATATTACAAATAAAGCGACATTCAAAGCTTGATCAAAGAAGCCCGCTTATAATGATAGAGCTGAGCTTCAGCTACAGATGTTGCAAAAATATATATTGAAGAAGAAGTTAGTGAATAATATCTTCTTCTGCTGCTGATATGACTCAGACTTCCCACGAACAAAACAACTCGAACAAAGGCGCTGCCATTTTCAAGACAGCCGCACGGACAATCAGAAATGCTCAGGAAAATCGTTTGCAAAGGACCATTACCAAACCTAAACAGTTAAGAGAGAAAGTTATCTTCTTTGCACAAAGGAACGGCATAATCGCGAAAATGTAAAAACCAAGCTAATGTCACAAACGATGAAGATCGTGAATCGCTTGTGGCCGTTTTTAATGCCTACATGAAAAAGTACGCTAATAGCGCTGTAGCACCGTTTTGATGGGTATGCGTACTCAGATCCACCATGTGAAATTGAGAAAGATTATGATATAATTGAGACCCATACCCGAGATATCAGAAAGGTCGTCAAAGAAGGGTTTTTCAAACGTCTAGCCCTAGCCAGAGCCGGGCATCCGCCTAGCAGGTGAAAAACTGTTTCACTCAGTTACGGCAATGGGTGTTGTGGGGTATGCCGAGCATGCCAGCGTAGGTGCCTACCGCCCAGTGGCGTGTACTTACAGCCACCAGTTTAGCGACATCCACGTGTTCTGTTTATGAGGTTTTTGGTTCTGGATTTGTTGTATTTGATCCAAGTCTTCCTAGAAGTGACGCAGTCACGGGATACCCAGATGAGAGATTCTAGGCCGATGGCCCGCTCTGGATAGTATCTCCCTGCACTCCTCGACGAGCATAGACGTAGTCCTGGTTGATATGAAGTTCTTAATTGCGGGCTGACTGTCGACGAAAATGGTTATGTTTAAATTTATTGTTGTAATTTTAAAGTATCTTGCCTGCTTCCCTAATCGCCTGATAGACGCTGGACGAGTTCGGGAGCCGGAACGATAAGTAAGTAGGTAATTCTTCTGAAAATGTTGGACCAGTCAGTGAAGATGGAATGACAGTGCCTGCCTCCTATTCTTATCTGGACGGGAAAGCTTCAGTAAAAGTTTTCTGGAAATTTACTTTGGATTTAGTGCAGTCAGTAGATAGTGCTTCTACGTTTCTCGGTAATAAATCGAGGATATTGAAGTGCCTATAGGGTATTGGTCTTGCGAACGAACAACCGGCTACTTGCACAGGTTTGTGCCGGGTAAATCAACCACAGATGCAATACAAGGTATAAGGATCATAGTGGAAAAATATCGTGATTCCTTATAATGAAAAAGTGTTTTTTAGAAAAAGTATTCGTTAGACAACCGAGAAATCTGATATGAATCTCTGAAGTCACCGAAGAGCACCCAATCAGAGTCAAAATGCACCAGGAAGATGCCTGAAGTCCATTAATTTTTATTGCAGCTCCAGATTATCTGATGAGGGAAAAGTGCTCTAAAGAGCATCAGTTATTCTTTGCTGATGATAGAGCTTTCATTAGCAGAGATCCAAATTCTCTGCAACGAGCACCAAATGTTAAGGTAAATGTATTGGAGAAAAACGTGTATCTGTACCGCTCATTCTCTTACGCACTCCTAACTTACTAATATGAATGGAAAAGTGATTCCCAAGTTCAACAAATTCAAATAACTGATATCTATGATCAACAGCGAAGCAACCCTTGACCAATCGTCTTGTAAGCGTGGGGTGAACGTAGTGGCTATCCGAAAAGTGTTCATCCTGCGCTAATGTTAACAATGTTTAATAATTTTCAAATAATTTGGAAAAGGTATGCGGGAAAATTTTCAGCAGCTGAAATGAAAATGCTTCGCAAGACAGCAGGAGCAACACAGCTTGATTAAATTAAGAGGCCAAAGATCCAAGGAAACCTTCACGTCGAAGAACTCATCTCGAACAAACACGAACACGACCGGTTCAATTGTATGTACCGCTTCAAAAGGACACTGCTAATCAACGTTCCTCTACAATCGCGAAAGAAAAGCAGAACTGACTTGAAACTTTTGTTCCAGCAACATGACATGGAAACCTGCATTTGATTGACCTCAGTCGATTCGAAACACATTTTTTGAGGTAAAATAAGCGTACCCCATGAATGAAATGGTCATAACCTTGTCAAAAAAAAAACAGATGGTGTGACTAGGTGTCTTCACTCGAAGACAGACATTTGAAACTTAAGCAACTGCCTGTTTGCTCAGCATGCTAAAAAAAAGGCAATTAATTGAAAGTCTATACAAATTTGACAAGACAAGGCTAAGCACTTTCACTAGCGTTTACACCTTTCATACGGAAATAACGCGCAAACTACGTATAATATCCGACTTCGAGTGTCCGGTTTAAGACTTTGCATTTCCTTACTTAACTTAAACGGAACCATTACTCCTATTAAACTCCATTCGCATGCATAGAGAGGACAATAGATTCGAGACACTTGTTCCCCTTCACAGCTGCTGTTCTCAATTAAACATTGAAAGTTGGTTTCCTTCTCGAAACCAAACAACTGCAAAAGCGATTACTTCCTGACACTGTCTGGCTAGTTGGTTCACTTACATCAAACACCTCACCAAGATGCTGTTCGCGTTTATTGTTATCTATCCTATCGTCTCCCCCCAGCCATATGAATAAACATTTAGCGGCGATGAGTCTGGATTTTACAGTTTTCACTCGAATTAAAAACAAAGCCGCTCACATTATTCGTTTGTTTGTTTACTTGTGACTCTTTGCGTCAACCGAACCGCAATAGGTCTAGACTTTGTCATAAGTTACATAGTGCATTTGTTGGCTTGGAAAAGTTCGCATGTCTTGCACCAGCAAACAAACTAAAATATGTGTTTCACGTTATACAGGCAAAACAATGGCTTTAGCTGTTTGTATTTTTCCCGGGCTCGTTATTCATTATTCCAATGGAAAACAATCAACATAAACTGCAGGTGATTGCTCCCCAGTATGTACATAAGTAATCCGAGAGAAACTTTTACTTTTATTTGAGCCCGAGCCCGACCGCAGATGAGGAAAACCAAATCTATCTATAGGCAATCGCTTGTACCTACACATAATAGCGTTACCCATTTCGAAACACAAATTGTTTCGAATCAATTCAATTAGCACAAACATGTGTCATTGGACTCGAAGCCATTGCTATGTGGAAATACATTTTAGCTATCGTGGTGGAGTCGCGGCATAGCGACATAGCCTCCCGTAAATGTTGTATGTACCACGGACACGGACCATATGGCAAGACGAGAGCTACAAATAAAAGTGAAATTCATTTGTTTGACGGTTAAGTAACCCAATCTTTGGCGATTCGGGTATAAGTTGAGGTAGTTAGCTGGTTGTCCAAGGGCAATGTCAATATTCAAGAAATATGTATGTTCGCAGTTGAACCCGTAATATACATGCTTTGTTGTTGCTCAAGTGTTTGAGGGCAATGGAATTTCACAAAGATGTTTTGAAATTGTTTTTACACAACACACTTTGGGGGCGGACACTTGTATCGCCAATACAATTTTTGTTATAAACTTTGCTGTCATTGCACTCTAGTTATGACACTTTACTTCCTACTGTCTGTGGCTGCCTCAAGGTTGCAATATATGGAAATTATAGCAAAGAGTTCTTATAAATCCTCTCTTTTGGCAGCAATTTGATGGTTATTTAAAGATGGAAAGTCTACCAAAGACAACATTTTTAACTTTGGTACAAGCCAAAGAGTTCAAGATCAAGATCAATTATAATTTGTACTTATGAAGTCTTTAAGACCATGTCTAGCTTTCACACCAAAAGACTGTCGATGCATTATGCTGATTGATCGCAATGGAGAATGCACACTTCTATGTGCACATTCATTTGGCTAATGAAGTAGGTGATGTACCTTGCCTAATTTAGGTCGGATTTGAAGGCTGCTTATTGACGAGCGAAAAAGAGAACTTTATAGATGGAAGTACGTTATATCTTTTACAAGTTCAGGGATTGTAGGTTTTCTTAATTAACATGTACATCGATCAAAATACAATCTCTCGGCAGAATAGTCAATAAATCCTTGTCACTGTTAAAACAAAGACATGCAATTCTCTCTTGATCTTCTTCACAGCCAGCAACAAATGCTATCGTCAAAACTTACCCTAATTTGAGTTCCGAGAAGAAGGGTATAACTTAACAAGTCTATTTATTACTGAAGGCTTTGACATATTTCAAAGTCGGGCTCCCGAAGAGTGGAAAAGTGAAAAGACTTCATCTGTCGACAGGCTGCTTCGAATTGCTTAGCCTTTCAAACAGAGTTTCATTGGAGGATGATGAAGATGAATACTTCGAATATGGTCTCGAATAATCAATTTGAAATTGGTATGTCCTAGTGCCAAAATTTGGTCTACGATATATCTGCTGATTCGGAAATAACACTGGTATAAGCCGGTTTGTTTGTAACAGAAAGGTTTTAGATAGACTTTTTTGTAGATCGGCCATATGGAGCGGATCATCCACTCATCGGACATTATTTCATACAAACGGGAACACCACAGACTTTATTTTTGAGGTTCAAGGTATGTAGGCACATTTAAAATATTAGATGATTGCTTGCCATGCTTAGCTTTGGATAACTATTGATCCGGCAATAAATATCAAACTGAATTAAGGATAATAGAAACCCGATACACAGTTCCCGTCAAATCCACTGCAGCAAGACGGAATACTTTTTTATAAATGACTCAAAAGTCAGTGTTTTAAGACTATTTACATGGAGTCTTGGGTGCGGGTACTTCCCAAAACCGGACGAGAAATGAAGGTTGTTTTCATACCCATGCTGTGACGGTGATGTAAAACGAAAACATAGTTGTTGTTGCCATTTCAGAGCTCTCTTTGTAAAAAAAATACTTGTGTAGTCAATCCTTGAAAATTAATTTTATATTGAAATCAAATTATAAATCTGTTCCTGGGATATCGAAACAACTTTAGACACAACCTCGATTGTCTAAAGCTCCTATGCACTTAGTATTTAGACGCGTCTTGTGATTCCATTCATCACATTTGAGAATTTTTGTTTTAAAACTGAAATTGCTTGTGAGTCCTTCCTTAATATGTTTAAACAGAGAGAACAGTCACCTGAAAGTGGAATACCAAGGAGTTAAGGAGTTTGCATGTTATCCAACAGCTTCCCAAAAAAGTTTGCAAAGTCGGGTAAACCATTAAAAAAAAATATTAAGAGTTTCAGTGTTTACAGTTAACAGTGATTTCGTCGTCGTATTCATTAACTGGTCCTTAGGACTCTTGCGCGATTATGATTTAGAAGGCACAGGGTGCTCACTTTCAATAAGCATCCTATAAAAGTGAGTGGCATATGTAGATTCATAATGTCCACCCTAAAAATGTTGGTGCCGCACGTCAATGTTCCGAAAGCAGGAACATTTACTCACACTCCTGCCAAGGTTTTCGGACATATAAATTTGAAATCCTTAACCTGTGCTCTGCAAAAAAAAGAATATTTTGTAATGATGAGGATTGAGCTTGTGCACTTTCAAACTACAAAAAAAAAGTGTCCTTTGTTTGTTTCTGTACTTTTTTGTTTGTTTAATAGATTAGTCAAAATAAATCGGTTAGCTGATTAAATAAAAAGTAAGGTCCGCTTGGGGTATGTGCTTTTCGTCAAGCAGGCGCCTATGTCAACAGTGTGTGTGGCAACACTCACCGCAATATAATGAATAAAAGGATGATTTTAAAACTTTATCAGGTTTAATCAAAAATTCCTCAAAATTTAACAAAAAAACGAGTAATTCCTTACAAAAATCCCAAAATAAACCTCGCTATGGATCACTGAAACAAAGAGAGGTGTAAAAAATCCCAAAACAAACCAAAGTAAATGTAGCTGCATTTCGTTGAACGCAACCATTCATACATATCTTAAATCAATAATTTTATTATAAATATCTGTCTCTTCACATTTAGATTTTGGATTTGTTATTTTTAACGGTTTTACTATCGAATAAATGTATTCGTATGTGCAAATTCCTGCTACATGAAAGGAAAGTTAAATCCCACACGCTAGGTATGTAGGCACTGGTCCTAGTAAATAGGAATTGAATTACTACAAACAAATCGATTTACAAATAAATCAAAACCACAAATATGAAATCACTATAATGAATAACTATAACAAGCTAAATTTTTGACAACTGAATTCCCCACACTAGTGTCAGAATTTTGCCGACGGCGAAAACATACCAAATCGGACAATCGGTTTGATTAAATCGAAAATAATATTTAATTTAATTTAAAGCAGATAGGTATTGTAAAATAAAATCTTTAATTAACAAAATAAAAACATTTGTGAAGATAATGCTCCATTTCTGTCAATTTTAACACTCTGAAATTATATTATGCAAATTTATTCAAATTGAAGTAAATCGGTTATGCAGTTCATATTTATTGACAGGTCAGTAGCTCCATTGGTATTGTGTTACCGACTGGCGGATTGGGTTTACTGGCAGAAAACTGATTTTATATTTATCAGTGGGCTTGGAAGTACGATTCATATAAAATAATCATTGAGTGTCAGGTCCAACAACAATGAATTTTTTTATCTTATTTTATTATTTTGTTTGTCTTTCTCTTTCCAGTAAGTAAAAAAAAAAAACTGAAAACATATTTTTTTGACCAGATAATGTACTTGTATGAATGTTTATTCAAAATACGCAAATTAATTCTGGTTCTGTTCGTTAGTTGACCTTAAATTCGTTGTTTATCGAGATGGGAATTCATAATTTATTTTTATATCATTAATGAGTATAGAGTTTTTTCGAGAACCTTACTAGCAATTAGGTATGTCTGCTTATCGTTCGAAAACTCACGACAAAACGACGTAACTATATTCACGCTCAACAATAATGATCACTTCAATTATTATAATTTAAATTTGAAACGAATAATTAATTTACTTGTAACGCGAACGTTATTAATTTAAATATCTGTGATACTGCTAGACGAGAACTTGTTTTGAGTTTTAATATTTTTCTCGGAACTTGCACTTTCTGGGAATTCCCAAAACTAGTATTAAGCAGTGTGGTTAAGAAAAAGGTTGTATAAGCAAAATTGTTATACGAACTGTTATACCTTGTATAGGTTAATTTTCTTTATTACAACTCGATTATTGATTCACAGGATTTTCTTTACTTAATATGAAAAGTTGAGGTAATAAAAAATGCTTATTTACTTTATTTTCTGTGCATGATTAGTGCTGAAATAACGTGCGAAATGTTTGCAATACACGGCATGTTATTCAATGAGTTGAATCTCAATGATCGTGAGAAGTGAAAACGAGGCTTGTCCAAGCTCATCTGAGCAGCTGAGCTTTGGCTGTACCTATCTACTGCTCCCTGAAATGAGCAATTCAAATAACCTTTAGTTCAAGACTGCAGCTCAGCATAAGCACTTATTGTTGCCTGGGAAACAGGTGGAGATGAAGCCACTCGGAATAAATAACATTTTCCAATTGAGTCATTCAGTTTGTTATCTGGAAGTGCGTTGGTCTTCACATTATTTTTTTCCTTGGCGCCATTGAAACCCACTTCTTGAAGTAGGTACTCCACTTCATACTTGATTGTCATGTACTTAAACTTTTACTTTCGTGACGTCATATCGTTGTGGCATTCAGTAAATTCATCACATGGCGTGCATGTTCTCCTTTAACTTATACTATTTGTTATCACACAGCATCATAGAAGGTACTCGGTTATTAGAAAACAAAAACAAAACTATTGTTGTTTACTTTATAGTCGGTATATCTGGGATAAATTAATTTGTTTAAACTGACAGCGTCAGTGAAACCGTATAATTATTAATTATAGAATAGCAAAAAACAACACGAAAGAGTTTTGAAATATAATTTCTATTTAAAAACAATGATGAAATGCCATCGAGACCCGACATTTAAATTCGAAAAGCCTAACTTGAAATCCAACTCACAAAACAAAAACGACTTGATATCACCGGCTGCCCAAACATCATTGGACTTAAAGCTTTGGTCAATTTCTTGTCCAGTGAGTGAAGAATTTTCCCATGGATGTTTTACGTGCTGAGCAGCGTTGCCACAAAGAAATAAATGTTGGGGGCTATTTTGAGGGACATCTATTAAGGGTAAGGGCCACTTTTCATTCATAAAAAAAAAAATAACTAATTCATTTCGACCCCAATTCCTTATGGAAATTTTGCTCGTTGATATCTCTAAAAGATATTACTAGTTGCGCATTTCATGTTGGTTGAGGTCCATTCCAAATGTGCGTGCAATCTAATCTGGCTGGAGCGGTGGTGTTTAATACCTTTAGTTAATCCCGCTAGTGAAAATATTTGGTTTATTATAGACTTACAGGGCTTAAAACCACACTAATAGGGTCGGTTCGGGATATTCAGATCTTTGACAAATGATTTCAGGCGCTCGCACAATACAGACAAGATCTTGTAGGCGATATTTAGGAGGTTGATAACCCTATATGGCTTAATTGCCATATTGCTTCATTTCTTATGAACAAACGATGCCCAGGGTCCTATATAAATTCCAATTTGGTCGGAAAAATACCAAATCTTGGATATGAGTTGGTGTGTATTCCATTTTTCGAGTCATCTCCTGTTGCCTCAAAAAGAATTGGATATCCCCACTTAATTTTGGTCGGATGGACGATATTCAACAAACCAAACACCTCCACAAAAAAGTCTACCGATGCAACATCGTATATGTTTTATACGACTAAATTCATATTTAGTAGAATTCTTTTATGAATCCAAAAAATCTAGATTTGAGGGCCATTTCGAGTTCGCCCAGGGCCAAGGACCAAAAAGCAAAACAGAGGGCCAAATGGCTTTATCGGGCGCTTTTTAGCAACGCTGGTGCTGAAATATCGATGAGCATCCATACCTTTTCGAGTTTTGTTTGACAAAAATAGCGTCGATGTTTTCTACATTTTGTAAGTTAATAAATAACTCGAATGAAATATATTTACTCGTTATACTTTGCCATATATTTTCCAGCGGTATTTATGACTAGACTTGCTAAATTACAATGAATAAATAAAATCACACATCTTAAAAACAAAAAAAAACTATTTGGCTCGATTAAGTTATAGTTAAAGTTAGTTACTATTCTAAATCCGTAGCAAACAACCTCCCACATTTACGATCACCTTTTCTTTATTCACGTCACTGCAATTCCTGATCTATTGAAAAAAAAGCCTTGAAATTCCATTGAATGCCAGTATGGATATTAGTACACCCTAGAGTAAACCGCACCTCAACGTCTATCGGTTCGACCTTTTATCTACTTTGCATAGCATATAAGTAAACGGAATTCAATTATCAATTTGATTAGAAGAGCGCAAAATAAAACTAGTTTCTTTGTGCCGTTTCGACCGATCCAAGATCACAAAGAGTATTTATTCTATATTCGCACGTTCTCATCTAAGAAGTGTAAATCTGTTTCATGCCGCGCATAACACACTTAGAACACAAACAAATCATGAATACGATATCAAGTATTCGCTATAAATAAAAGAAAAAAATATACAATACGTACATATATACGAAAACGAATAAATAACAAAATCTAAAATGAACAAATAGAATCTTGGGTGCGAGTCAGTAAGTATTTGTGTCATGTAACTGGGACCTTAATTGAATTATCTTCAATCAGTGTAAGTTTCATTTAACTTAAATTGAGAATGGTTTACAATTTATTTATTCTCTTTTTTTAGCTTTTGATTATTTGACAAAAAAAAAGTTAACTTACTCGAAATACCACCAGATGCAACGCTCACTGGGTACATACACACAATTTGAGCACATTATTTAGAGTTGTTGCCGCAATGCAGTCTAACCATTAGGATTAGGATATTGCTGTAGGCGGTCGGTCGGTGGCACTTGAAGGGTAACTGCGCGGGTTTAACTTAAGTGAATTAATTTAGAAAGTACAATAGAGTCGCGTGGGTAATAAGAAAAACATCTACTTGACTTATTTGGATTGGTGCAAGAAAAATGTAAAAGACTGGTTTAGTCAAGTACAGTGTTGAAGTGCAACGTAATGTTTCCTTGAATATCAAACGAATTGCATCAGATTTTTTCTCTCCTGAGCATTAGTTTTTTTTTCAGACTGTGTAGATAATAGTTTTTGTTCCGCAAATATATGTAATGTATTTTTCGAACCGGAAGTACCCAATAGCTTGTGATTTTGTCAAGTACAAAATAATAAGGTAATAAATGCATAAGTACCTTCAAGTTTTACTTTTTATGTTCGCTTCTTTGAATTCTATGCTTAGTTCTTCAATCGTACCAATATGGTGTAGATCGAGCCAAGGTAACTAAAACAACTTGTATTAACCGGAGTCAATATAGTTATAACTTCATTCATTAGCCGTTTTCTATTATCTTTAATCTGTATGCATTAGAACAAAAAAACATGATCGAACTATTTATCGAGATCATGATTTCTGATTTGGAAACTTGTTTAACTATTTACCACCAGGTGTCCCAAGCGTTAATAGGGAAACAATTTTCATTTACGATCCATGTTGCCATACCTAAATTGTAAAATCATAGATAATCCTAAAAGAAAAGCGCCATTTTTATATTCGAATAAATAAAAATAAAGCCTCTATTTTTGTTAGTTAATATCGCTATTAATTATTTTGAAGCAATAGAAGAAGATTTGCACTGAAAGTGAGTTCTCGTTATGCGTCTTCCAGAATTTGTTTTTAATAAGACCCCCAAGTATATTTCATTTATAAAGCTGCAGCAGATATAAAAGTTTAAAACTTAACCATGCGTTCAATGTGATGCTGTCTAACGGCAGCTGATGTCTGGTATTGCTAAAATATTTTTGTTACCTAAAAAAAAAGAGGTAGATTGGGATCTACTTCCTGCTGTATAGTCGTTCCAGCTAGGTTATGATGGGCAAAGTTTTTAGCCAGCTGCCGGTGTTTAATGATGCAGAGTATATTATTTATTATCATCGGCTGATCCATATACATAGATCATTTCCGATAATAATATCGTCGCCTGAATTCAATTCTAAAGGTCCATGATTTTTAATATGCCAGCCTGGTAACATGAAATGGCGGTTAACATTCTCGAAAAAGTTTTTGCAATTGTGTGCTGAAGTTTTAAGCTCTAACCGCTAATATGATATGATATTGCGACTATAAAGAAGTCCAAAAAAGGGCCAACGTCCTGCCACCTTATAAAAAATAAATTTTTATTTATTTAAATTTACCAAGTTTTCAGTCTCCCATTTCATTTTATTTATTTTTTAATTTTTACTAGCGAGGACGCGCCCCAGTTGCCAAGCTAAGGACATTAAGGTTATTAACAATATAAATAACTGACTCACTGACAGATCGTCAAACCTATGAAGCACTTGCAATCATAGTAGAATCTTGAAATTTCGCCCAGTAATATGACTTACTGTGTAAATACGGGCAAAATATATTTGATATTTCACCCCTGAAAGACAACGTAGCCACCTTAGGTGTGCGTAACTGGACGTACTTACCTAGGGATCGGGACCGAGCTGGCTGGAAAGGCATTTTTGATGAGGCCGTGGTCCGCCTAGGACTGTAAGTGCGGAGGAACCGAAGAGAGATTATGGAGGTGATACAAATTAACATAGTAGGGTTTCGACGACTAGGCTTGTGATTCATTTAAAAATCATAAGAAGATATTTGTTCTGAATAAAAATTACAGTGATGGTGACTAAGTAGAGCAGTTATCTGTGCAAGAGATAGTATGAAGCTAATGTGCTTGTTTCCAGCATACCTTCTATATAAAGCAAGCAAAGTATCCTCGAAAACGGTGTATGATAATGAAAATATTTAGGCAAACAAAGCCAAACTACGGCAAAAGACCTCAGAGCCTCGTTCTTTCTTTTTCGAACATTGATGTCCTAGATGTCCACATCAGAAGCCTATTCGCGGAAACTATAACATCTGTCTTTACCCGCTACTCCATGAATTATGAAAAAATTAAAATAAACATTTTTTAAACATATTTTTATCTTAATTTGTTAAAGCCTCTATCTTCAAGATTGTAATGGAAGAAGACACCTAAGTGGACCTTACTATTCTGGGAGAGAGCAGGACATGTGCAAAAAAGGTGTACGATTGTTTCCCCTTCCTCCTCGTCCATGCAGCTTCTGCAAACGCCATTTGAGTACATGCCAAGCCTAGTTGCATGCTTGCCTATAAGAAAGTGTCCAGTGATGACACCTTTTGTAGAGCTGACGTGCAGTATTTTAAGAGGGATCACACATGCCAAATCCGCTTCGTCGCTAGAAGTTGTGTCACTTATCCACCTAAGGTTAGAATTTAGGGGTGTTTGCACCAATCAATTGCATTTAAATCAACACAGAAACAGTAGATTGAAAAAAAAATTTAAATTGACATCAAACATTTTTAAAAATGTTAACTTAAATGGAGCAAGTGGAAGTAGTTCTGCATCAACGTCACCAAACATATTGTCATTAGTAGTTGACTTCACTTGTAATTATACTATACCATGGCCTGCACTTTCTGCAGCTTATCCCATGTCATGGTTAAATTGCGTTAGATGCGGTATTAAGCTTTAATCAAATCTAAATAAAAAGTTTATCTGTTTATCTTAACCATTTTGTAATATTGCAGTATGACTACATATTCCCCACACGATTTTACTCAAAGCTACATAAGTACTTAAATAATGTTTTCCGCCAGCAGCCTTCAGCCATGAAAATACAATACAACAAAATAATAATAAAGAAAACCAAAAAAAAAATATCAATCCACATTTACACGATTGAATTGAACTATTTGTGTTCCATGTTTTCGTTTGGTAAAGCTTATTCACGTTTCGAAAGGAGAATGGCAGGCAATTATTTTGCACTGAGTACTCTGTTTGTGGTTTGTACTTTTAAAGTTCGTGCGGCGATAATATCATCGTTCTATCTACGATGTAGGCTTGCCATGTTGCGCGTTTTTTCTCAAACTGAGTGTTAAATTGGCTTTTGTGATATTAAGAAACATTTCAGATGTTTGACGACATACACTGTTAGTATTTATTTATTTTACAAAGCAAAATATTAAATATAAAAAAAAAACCTCAAACTTTTTTATTATATTTTCTTAAAAATTTTGTGGCTTACAAAACTCTGGCAAGCCTATCGAGTAAAAAATTACCTTGGGAATAGACAAATTCCACATTAAAATCCTAAAAATATATTTATTCTACATTTTTGTATTTATAGCAAGCTACTGTTTAGTGTTTACGTTAATGTCGGTCCGTCTGACGATTTTAGGGTTGTTCAACTTGTTTACACAACACCAGCTAACATAGCAATAACTACAAGTAGCAATTCTACCGTTAAAATGAGTTTCACAAATTCTAAACAAAATTGGGAAACCAGATTTGTTAGATTGGTTTCTTAAGTGTCGACCACATTCCTTACTCGTCACTCCTCAAGCAGACTAATTTTCTTTGCATCGGAATTTGTTTCGTTTGAGGAAATTTATCACGCATTCACAGTGCCATTTTTCTTCGATACCTACGCCGCTTGTTTAGTTAGGAGTAGTCGTACTCTACCATGGGCATGTTATTGTTTATAATGTGTTGGGCGCTGGTTTCATGTCGGCAAACGATTGCAGTTTCTGCAGCAACGATTGTAGGTTAGTGGTTTAGTTGGCAGTTAGGTTTGTTTTATTCTCTCTTTTTGAAGTTTGTTCTTTACCAGTGCATTTATGGTAGGCAGTGCGCTCAATTGAAACGATTTATTAATATGATTTGATGTCAATATGAGGTGACCCCCATCACTGTGCACCGCTTTTGTAGTTCTATCTCAAAGTACGACGACTATCAGACCATGATTTGTGCACTTTAGTAAATTGATTTGTGAACTGATTCGATTTGAAATGGACAAAAGTCATATGGTTTAAAGGTTAGAGTACAACACAATCTGTCAAAGCGAAGTTCATGGGTTGAGTTTTTCTCTGAACCGCAGTGATTGTTTTCTTGTTCGAGTGCAATGCCTAAATTGGCTCACAAGAAGTAGGTTATTCATTGTTTGTGTTATTGTTAAGGCGAGTATGATATTGACACAATTTGAACATATTTGTTATATGTATGTGTGTCATGGATAGGTATAGTGAGCACTGAGTACGACCTGAGTTCATATGAGAAAATTTAAAGGAGCCATTAAAACATATGGAAATACAATATAACGCATAATTGGATTTAGTTTTAAGAATTTGATAAATAAATTGGGTTCCAATAGGTAGATATTGAAGACTTATTAGGCAAACCAATTGTTAGACTGATTTGAGAAAGATAAGGTCAAATGAAGTGCCAATTTTAATTCCTCTGTCTGATTCAAAATTATTCGGAAACTGCAAAACCTAGAAAGCTAAAATTTAGAATGTAGATATGTCACAGCAAAACTGGTTGCACGAATTATAGTTTATCCCTGCGTTGCTCGAGTGTAAACAGCCATGGAACATATTCTTTGTTAATCCAATTAATTCATACCATGCGATGTTACATTTTTTTTCGCAACCCGTTTGCATTCTATGTAAAGTGGGTTCCTACTTATTAGTAACAAAATGAATTACAACAATAAAATTTACCCAAAATATCTTTATTCATAATTGATCTACTACAGCGTCATCTAGTTGTAATAAAACAAAATATTATCCATAGCTACCTTCCATTTTGCGATATTTTAATTGAATTCTATTAACAATTGATCAACTAAATTTAGTTTTGATAACATTTAGCAAACAATTCACAGAAAGATCTAATAATGTTCCATTTCGCGTTTTCGCAGTTTATTACTTCCGGAATATATAACGAATGCTTACGTTTAATAAAATTCAAAATACTTTTTAGAAAAAACCTACTGAGCACCTACAGCCGAGGTTTGTGAGTACGAGTACTTCCTTATAAATACTATTTAAGAGCCTTATTCCAGAGTTATTCAAGTGCATTAGCCCTCGGTTATACCAATTAACCGTTTTTCCAATTCTAACCTTGCGTCTATAATATAGAACCATGTTATTGTGACATTAACCAAAGTTTCACATGAATACACCGCCATCTATGATTGAAGCATACTACTGGCCGTAAAATGTCACGCCTTGAAAATAATGGAGAAAATAAGGGAATAGAATAGATTCTTTTTGAATCTAATACTGTAGCTCCAAATGTGTAAGAACTAATCAAATTATACTATTCTGTGTGGATATGGTTAACAATGGTATGATGGGTATAAGTTGGTTTTGCATTTGCTGATTAAATTTTGTTCAACCTGTTGCCATTAATAAATTGCAAAAAAATAAAGTCTTTAAACGATTTTTTTGTATAATCAGGCTATGCCTTTTATTCCACTTATTATAATAAGTATTTTAATTTCTGTCTTTCGTGACAACATGCACACAGAATGTTTACCACTTAAGTAAAATTCAATCGTTTTTGTTCAAGAATAAACTTCGAAAAATCAAAGGAATTCCAACCAATTTTAAATACCTTTGTGCCAAATAAAAGTCCATATTGCAAATAGAATCTAATTGTAAACTTTCAGGTTGAAGTTAGAAGTAACATCGTTTTTAACAGGTACTGAGAAGAAACTTTCAATAGTTGAATTTAAATCAAACCGACTGCATCTTCGAACAACAACAAAAAAAAGGTTTAAGTAAACACAACGAAAAATTCAATGCTGAAGAAAAAAAAATTGCAAAATGAATACGATTTGCTTAGGAACAAAAAGGTTATGGTTTAACGTTGAAGTCGAAGTCGAAGTTGATAATTCTGTTTTAATGTGATCACTAAGACTAATCAAAAGTTGGTGCTGCTACATTTGTCTAATCCAAAGGTTATTCAACCTGACGTTCTTCTGCTCTTTTTATAACCTATCCTAAAGGATAGTTTGTAACACCCCTTAATTATGGTCGGAGAAAGTATATATATTTATGATCAGGACCAAAACCTAAGACTATTTAGCAAGGTCCACCCGTCCGTCCATATCAGCTTTTGTTGCCTTTAAATTTATGTCAGAAAGCTGTAATTTGGAACATACATTCCCTAGGGTCCAGAAATGGTAAAGTGTTAAATATTTTTAACGCTCACTGCCACGCCCACAATTTAGAAAAAACTGTAGTTGAAAAGATAAAGGGTTAGAACCTTAACAAAATATGTAGACAATAAACTACATTAGAAATTTGCAAAACAATGTGGTTTGCCACGCCTAATTTTTGAGGGCTTTTATTAACAATATATTGTTTTCATCGAAAATTTATAGAGAACACGAAAAAAAATGTTATAACAAGATATTTAGCCAATATTTTTTCTAGTAAAGGGTGATTTTTTAAGAGGTTTAGAACTTTTTTTAAAAAAAAAACACAAAAAAATCGAAAAAATGAATGAAATATTTATTTGAATCGATAGTTTGAACCTTGCAATTTAATGTTTAAAGATAATTTCATGCAAATGTTGACCGCGGCTGCGTCTCAGGTAGCCCATCCGCTGAGTCCAATTTTGGCATACTCTTTCACACATATCGGCCGGTATCTCACGAATGAATGCATGGATGTTGGCTTCCAGTGCGTCAATCGAAGCGGGCTTATCCGTATACACATTAGCCTTGGCATACCCCCACAAAAAATAATCTAATGGTGTCAAATCACACGATCTAGGCGGCCAATTGACTGGCCCGAAACGTGAAATTAACTGTTCACCAAACTCGCCTCGCAATTGCGCCATTGTTTCGCGTGCTGTGTGGCATGTGGCACCGTCTTGTTGAAACCACATATCATGCAAGTCAAGAACTTCCATTTCGGGCAAAAAAAAGTTTGTTATCATCGCTCGGTAGCGTTCACCATTGACAGTAACGCTGCGATTCGCATCATCTTTGAAGAAATATGGCCCAATAATGCCGCCGGCCCATAAACCGCACCAAACAGTGGCTTCTGGCTGATCTTCACTCCAAATGCGGCAATTTTGCTTATTTACGTACCCATTCAACCAAAAATGAGCCTCATCGCTGAACACAATTTTTCGATAAAAAAGCGGATCCTCGGCCAGCTTTCCAAGAGCCCATTCACCAAAAATTCGGCGTTGTGGTAGGTCGCCTGGCTTTATTTCTTGCACCAGCTGTATCTTAAAAGGCTTTACGCCCAAATCCTTCCGCAAAATTTTCCACGTAGTGCTGTAACAAAGGCCTAACTGCTGGGAACGGCTCCGAATCGACATTTTGCGGTCTTCTGTCACACTAGCTGATACGGCCGCAATATTTTCTTCAATACGCACAGTACGTAAACGTGTTGGTGGTTTAATGTCCAACAAAGTAAATTTGGTGCGAAATTTGGTCACAATCTTCCGAATAGACAGCTCAGAAGGTCGAGAATGTAGATCATAAAATGGAAGCAGCGCGCGATGAACATTTCGAACCGAGCACGAATTTTGATAGTAAAATTCAATAATTTGCAAGCGTTGTTCATTTGTAAGATGATCCATGGTTAAATTGCAAACCAAACTGAAGCTGTTTGACAGTGACACAAGGTACTAAACACACGTCAGCTGTCAAAACCAGTGTTGCCAAAACCAAACCAGCTAAAAAATCACCATTTATATCACCCATACAAAGATTTTGACCACTAATGATCTTCATTCACGTTAAATCTCGCACTCGCATATACACCTCTGGTAGATTTATACGTTTGCACAACTCACATTCACATCAAACAGATGTCAAAAAATTAACGAAAGTTAACAATCGGTGCGATTAAATTGGAAGTCCACTTTAAGTTACACTCGTTTCAGCTAATCGGAGAATTGACTTTTAGCCTCCTTTGCTGTCAAATAGTAACGCAGATAAAAATCTGTCAACTGTTTTGTGGAATTTTTAGAATGTTGTAATAAGTGTGTTTGCTTTGACGACCTCACTATTGCGATAAACCGCACCAAACAGTGGCTTTTTCGGGATGCATTGGTAGCTGTTGCAATGCTTCTGGCTGATCTTCACTCCAAATGCGGCAATTTTGCTTATTTACGTACCCATTCAACCAAAAATGAGCCTCATCGCTGAACACAATTTTTCGATAAAAAAGCGGATCCTCGGCCAGCTTTCCAAGAGCCCATTCACCAAAAATTCGGCGTTGTGGTAGGTCGCCTGGCTTTATTTCTTGCACCAGCTGTATCTTAAAAGGCTTTACGCCCAAATCCTTCCGCAAAATTTTCCACGTAGTGCTGTAACAAAGGCCTAACTGCTGGGAACGGCTCCGAATCGACATTTTGCGGTCTTCTGTCACACTAGCTGATACGGCCGCAATATTTTCTTCAATACGCACAGTACGTAAACGTGTTGGTGGTTTAATGTCCAACAAAGTAAATTTGGTGCGAAATTTGGTCACAATCTTCCGAATAGACAGCTCAGAAGGTCGAGAATGTAGATCATAAAATGGAAGCAGCGCGCGATGAACATTTCGAACCGAGCACGAATTTTGATAGTAAAATTCAATAATTTGCAAGCGTTGTTCATTTGTAAGATGATCCATGGTTAAATTGCAAACCAAACTGAAGCTGTTTGACAGTGACACAAGGTACTAAACACACGTCAGCTGTCAAAACCAGTGTTGCCAAAACCAAACCAGCTAAAAAATCACCATTTATATCACCCATACAAAGATTTTGACCACTAATGATCTTCATTCACGTTAAATCTCGCACTCGCATATACACCTCTGGTAGATTTATACGTTTGCACAACTCACATTCACATCAAACAGATGTCAAAAAATTAACGAAAGTTAACAATCGGTGCGATTAAATTGGAAGTCCACTTTAAGTTACACTCGTTTCAGCTAATCGGAGAATTGACTTTTAGCCTCCTTTGCTGTCAAATAGTAACGCAGATAAAAATCTGTCAACTGTTTTGTGGAATTTTTAGAATGTTGTAATAAGTGTGTTTGCTTTGACAACCTCACTATTGCGATGAGGATGTTTCCTCCAAAACTAACTAGCTAACGAACAGTTTTCATTATATTTTCAACTGAAAGAAATTTACCTAACATTTTTAAAATTCCAAAGCTAATTAATTTCGGCAGATTTTTCCCCGATTGGATATATTTTTTTTCGGTAAATTCTTAGAACTGAAAACTGGTTCATCAACAAAACAGATGTTACCTATGGATGTTTATGAATCCAAAAGCAGTAGGTATTCTTTTTAACAACATAATTAAAGCAGCCAATAGAACACGCAGAAATCATCATAATTTCCGTTTTTAATCATGTTTACTCATCGAAATCACACATCATTAATTGCATGAATAGTTCAATCACGAAACATGAGCATGCCATATACGCATGAGTCATTAATTTTAACAATTTTAATAACTCCACATCTCTAGCTACAGGTCCAGCTCCACCGCTGAACGTGATCACTTTCACATTTTTTTGTTTTGCTTTGAAACACGTCTTTTCATTTTGATTTCATTCGATTATCTTCGATCGAGACAGAAATTAAAAAAAAAATACCTGACTTACCGTACGCTATTGTCGTGCCATATGGTCGTATACCTTATACGTCAATTGTGCATTAGAAATGTACGTAAACAATTTTCTTCTTTCTTCGTTTTCATTTTATTCAATTGCAATCGATTTTATTGGAACATTGTTTGGGAATTCCATTGTCCCAACATTCGCAATAATTTCAATCCAACAGCAACGATTCGAAAAATTGTTTAATTAGCGATACTTAGTTTTAAATTTGTCGGATGTGTCAATCCATCCGACGACGCGCCACAGTAGGTATAAATATATAGACAAAAAACAAAACAATTAGTGTGTCTTCCTTAGCCTAACTGTAGTTGTCATGATTATTATACAATAATTACAGCTAGTAACAATCGCATTTTGCTCACAAAATGTAAAAATAAAAAATCGTTGTTCAAGCAGGTTAGTTGGTCTTTCTGGTAAACCCGAAATAGTTTCATCATTTTTGACGGACCTTCGACGAACGAGTGAGTAACCAAACTTCAGACACATTTTTTGCTTAAGTACACTTTTGTGCGTTTGTTGAACTGCTTTTCAAGCAATTGATCATGGCATGTATGGTACCTTACCTACATGTACGTCGGGCATACATACATAAGTTCATCAAATCGATTTGGAGGGCAAGGCAAATTGACAATTCAATTTTGGCATACACTCTACAAAGGAATCAATTTTATATACCGGGCGATGACGTACATGACGTGATCATAATGCAGATTCGATTGTCGCTGACCTCTGCAATTTTGACAGTGAGTGTTTTTGACAGTTGCCTACCTCTTTTGCCCAGTTTCTTGAACTTTCAAACAGCTGTGTATGAATTTTGAGAGTTTATTGGTGATTAAATTGAATTAAAATTGACACAAGTAAATATCCGGGGGCTAAATTGACCTGAATACTGACATTAAGTGAGGTGTGTTTCTGCAACACAATACATCTTTTCCAACATATGGTTTGTGACGTTTGTGGCTTGGGTGTGCTTTTATAAGTCAATGATCGGTGCGTATCGATGAATCAGTATGTTTACATTGTTTTATATTGAATCAGAGATAACTAATCCAATTCAAATTATGACAGCTCTATTAAAAAAGACAAAACAAAAACAGAAACAAAAAAAAGAAAGGTTACGGTGATTGGATTTAAGTCAAGCATTTGGCTGAATACCTACTCAAAACGATTTAGTTTGGGTTGAAATTAATTTAAAGCTTAAGGTTATTTAAATATTTGTCATCCAAGCGATGACTTTTGAATTGATTTTGCCATGTATATGAAGGGCGACGACACCATGACAGATACAAGGTCAAAAACGTTAATGTAGATGCTGCGCCGGTAGTTTTGACAAATTATGCATTTATTTCATCAAGGCGAAGCTCTTTATTAAATAAATTACTCAAATTAAAGATGTATTGTACGTGAACAGTTGAATCAAGATTTTAGCGCCATCGCTTTTTTTTTAAATTGTTGGGACTCCATTGAACAGATCTGAGCCCACTACATACATTATGTATGAACCTATTAGACAAATTTGTTCTGCTTTGTAATTGAAATTACCATTTACGTTTCTGTTTCTATATATTATTTCAATCACGTCTTTTTAGGTTGCCGATAGCGTTGGGAGCTTATAAGAGTGGATGCAATTCTGAGGATTTATCACTACGTTTGCGTGGCAGTTTGATAAGGATCTAACGATAACAATTTAAATTATGCACCCAATTTTTGTATGCTACTCATATTTTCCCTACTTTTAGCTGGGTGCTTCTTTTTTTCACTTATGAGTTTTGGCAACATTTGTTTCGCAAAAAAAAGTAGCAACGACTTAAAATTCTTTGTCGCATTGCATTTAGCTTTTATTTGTGAAGTTGCAGTTTACCACAGAAAAAAAATATTATTCGTAAACGGCCCATACAGGACCCAAAGCCTAGCTTCTCCAACCACTGTGATTTTTGACACGAATGGAATAATGTTTGTCAGACGTTCGCAAGAGGTGGGGCAGCAAATAAAAAAAAAGAAGGGCGAGAATAGCAATGTTTCTTACTGCGGTGATTTTGTAGGCTAAATATACCCCCTGCTTCAGCGCCTGGGCATGTACCAGAATTTCCTTAGGTCAGTATTTATGCTTAACTTAACAGCCGACCGTGACCGCCCTTTAATTTCCAGACCCTTAGAGTTATCACCTTCGTTGGTCAGGCCTTTTGTAGCTTCAAACGATATTAGATGCAACTCTGCCAAGACAGTTTTACTGTCTGTATAAAGAAATTTAAAGCACTTGGCCACCGAGTCGATAACAGTACGGTTCCATAATACGTCACGACCCAAAATACCATCTGCAGGTATGTCCCTGAAATTACTTACGATAAGGAAGCATTTCCTAAGAAATAAATCGTTGGATAGTGAGATATTCGTCGACAGTATTCCCAGAGTCTCCATTACTCCTCCGACTGCTTCACCCAGAGATGATAGAAGCAAAGAGATGCCAAACTCTTACCTCCTTTGCCCCTCGAAACCCATTTGTTTACATTGTTGTTGTTGTAATCGATTTCCAGTGACCACCGTGTCGGTGAATATATGTGAAGCAAAAATAATCAATTCAGCACTCGAATTTTTTTGGTCTGGACGCACCTATTTATCAGTGGTAAGTATTTTGACATTTCTCTTCATAGAAGTAAACAATAGGGTTGTTTGCGACAACGTCAGTGTCAACTGAGAGCAAAAAAAAAACAATAAAAGAAGTGACAACTAAAACGTCGGAGGGAAAATATAAGTTGGAAGAATATTCCGGCGGGAAGTATTCATTAATGTAAATCTATTTAAAATTTAGTATAAAGTGTTACGAATTGTTGTTACAGACCAAATTTAATACATATTAAGAAAGTGTTTTAGTGGTAATGTAACCAAATCGAACAATCAGTGCCGCGGATTGTTCTAAGGATATTTAAATAAATGGTAAAATCCAAGGAAGCTTTTGAACCACTTTTGAACCACTCATCCGATCAAGGAAAATCTTTCACTCTTAAGTTCTAATTTTCTTCATCTAGACGGTGGTATATTTATATTTTTAATAAGAACAATGTTTTACAATTTGGGTGCTATGTTCAATGTGCACTACATTCACAAAAAAAAAAGAAACACCGATTCAAAAACTCATTTTACTTAACCGCATTAAATACATTGAATACATTAAATACCACTTAATGGTTTCTTTATATTCACTATAATTACTCAAACAAAACATTCAATAGCCAACTTGCGGCTAAAAATTTTTCCTTGGATTTTACCATTTATTTAAATATCCTTAGAACAATCCGCGGCACTGATTGTTCGATTTGGTAACATTACCACTAAAACACTTTCTTAATATGTATTAAATTTGGTCTGTAACAACAATTCGTAACACTTTATACCAAATTTTAAATAGATTTACATTAATGAGTACTTCCCGCCGAAATATTCTGCCAACTTATATTTTCCCTCCGATGTTTTAGTTGTCACTTCTTTTATTGTTTTTTTTTTCTCTCAGTTGACACTGACGTTGTCGCAAACAACCCTATTTTAAAAACATGTTTGAATATTCACCTCATTTATGACAAGGGATGTATTCAGTAAAGGTCAGTAAAATTGTATTTTATATGTCAAATGAAATAAAGTGAATGCATTCAGCTTTACTTGCAGTAATTAAAGTTCCCAGTGGAAACACATGTAATATTTAGTTATTAAAATGTAATAAAAATTTAAATTACAGTGTATAAGTAATTGCAGTAAATTAATACACAATTTGCACCATTCGTGTTTTGTAAACATGACAAACATTATAAAACAATTAACCATATCTTTTCGCATAGGCTTGCATTTGTTACTCAAATACAAATCATTAGTTTAATCCATTTCGCGTATTCATACACTTTCTCAAATTGGTTATAGATACATTTAAAAGTACTAAATTTCTGAAAATTCGTATCCCATACTGCAAATAAATTAGTAATATGACCTTCAGGCCAATATTTTTATACCCTATCCTAAGGGTATATTAATTTTGACACATAGTTTGTAACACCCCTTAATATTCGTCGTAGACCCATAAAAGTATATATATTTATGATCAGGACCAAATCCTAAGACTATCTAGCAATGTCCGTCCGTCCGTCCGTACGCAATTTTTAGGCCTTTAAATTCAAGCTAGAAAGCTGAAATTTGGACCACATACTCCCTAGGGCTCCGAAATGGTTAAGTGTAAAATTTTTTGGAATACGCCCACTGCCACGCCCACAATTTAGAAAAAACCGATTTAAAGCTACAGATGGACAGATAGAGGGTTATAACCTTCACAAGATATGTAGGCACTGCCCTCCTTTATAAGTTTGTCATATAAAGTTTTTTGCCACGCCTACTTTTTGTGGGCGTTTTTCACTAAAATGCTGTTTTCTTCGATAATTTTCATAGAAACCGAAAAAAAGTGTTTAACAAGATATTTAGCCAATATTTTTTCCAATATATCGCCCATACAAAGTTTTTGGCCACGCCCACTTTTTGGGGGCGTTTTTTCAAAAAATGTTTTTTTTTTTTCTAAATTTTATAGAATGAAATAAAATGCTATCCATCATCTTCTTAAGGTTTTTTTTGGGGCATATAGGGATAGGGATAGGGTATCATACTGTTCGCTCCAAGCGGACTGTAGCCTTTCCTTATGTTCTTTTACTGATTTTCATCTTTGAAAATAGTAAAAGTTCTATTGATCGTAAATGCACTTAATCTTCGAAAATACACAGCACAGATGTACAAAAATACTGTTTGCTTCGCTTTCACTTCAGAATTGTTATAATAATATAATATAATATATAATAAATAATAATAATTGTTATAATAATAATATATTATATATATATTTATTTTATAACTTTATATTTTTAATATTTCTATTATAGTTTTGTTAACGTTGTTGCCTAAATTGTTAACTTTTCTATTTCTCTTTTATCATTTTAATGTACGCATTTGTAACCAAATTCAATTTAAATTTATCGCTCATGCTAACCTAAATCAAATTTTAAAATTTAATATTTAATTGTAATAAATAAATAAATCATTCATGATAACATTTACGTCATTATAGATACTTCATTGTTATCTTTGTAAATGTTTTAAACTAAATAAATTAATATCAAATATCAAATATCAAAATGCTGCGTCAAAAATATGAAACCAAAATACATTTTGAGAAAATTATAGTTGTTGTTTTATTTAATTAGAGCTCATAAACTAATGCTTTCACTTTTCCCAGGCGTTCAGAAACTTTTTGAAATAATTCGTTTATTTTAATTTTCCTTTTTAAAATTTTATTATTTATTTTTCAATCCATTTTAAAAAAACACCTTGGCGTAAAAATTCTGGCTTTTTTTTTCTCCTTAGGCGAAAAGAGAAAGCGGATATTCTAAAAAAAAAAAATGCTTTGCGACCTGGCTTATTCCATCTTCAATTATAGAATTCACATCAGTGATTGTATGAAACTGGTTTCTTTACATTTTCGGTGAAGATTCATATTATTTTAGGATGAAAAAAAGTATTCCCTCAGTTATTTGTTTAAATATCGCCTAAAAATATATGTATTATTTTTTAATACAGCAATTATTATATCTAGTTATTTGTTGGCAACAACCATTATACATTTTTTTTTAATGCTGGTACCTCAACAATTTTTGAAATTGTGTTATTTTATTTGTGTAACTCAAATTTAGTTCTCGTTTTCTTAAGTTTTGTTTTATTATTTAATAAATCAAAGCAATCCAAAATATTTCAATATTGATTTACAGTTTAAGTTCTTTATTTTATACCTAGTATCTGCTGAACGAGTTTCTACTTTCCAGTGCATTTGCTAGATGCATTCTATCTGTGGTGTAAATTTCATTTTGGCCATTTCCGTGTTGGATTAGATTCTATTTCCGGCATCTTCGTTTTTGGTTTGTGGACGAGGTCGGTGAGGCGGCGGGGGAAAAAGTGGTGGATTGACGAAGAAATCGTGGTGAATTGACGAATTTACCCATACTTGTTTAAAAATATGATAGTATGGGTAAATTCGTCAATTTTCTGGAATTTTTCTGGAATTTAGCTTGTAGGCAGAGTGTTTTCCACTGGAAAGTTTGGTATCTCTTTGCTTCTATCATCTCTGGCTTCACCTAACTCCCTTAGTTCTGAGGAGCTGATGTAGTTAAATTGAGAAGACATTTTTGTTTCAGCAAACTGACGTCCGCACCAGTGTCAAATAGCATTGTGGCAACCCCGTTTTTAGCAATGGGCAGTGGCAATGGTACAAACGCGTTATGACCGCGCAGCTTACACGTAAGTAACCGGCCGCGCGTAGTTCAAGTAACCAAACTTTTACTTTATTGGTGATTGTAGAAATTAATTATTTGAAAAGGCTGAAAACGTAAGGCATTAAGTTGTACCTCATCGTCTCAGGTCGCTGTATGCTTTTAGAGGAATGTTTTGAGCAATTTATGGTTCGTCTAAACCGAGATGGATGGATGGGGTATCCGTTTTTTAGGCTTGGGACTTAGATCGTTTGCGCTTAGGTCCAAAATTGCTGAGTTTGGCCTTTCTTCGGGTTCTGTTACCATTTCAACCCTTTGTAGAACCGCGGCTTGCTGGGCACAGTCTAATTGTCTCGACTTCGCCCCATCACGTTTCCCTGGTTTACTCTTAAATAATTTTGTTTGCTATGACATCCCACCTCTGAGAGTGTCGTCCATTGACACAAAAGGCATTTTGTTCGCTTTGATAACGTTTTGATAGCAAACACTATTTTCTTAGGGCAAACGTCATCCCTGTGCCCGTAAGAGCAGCAACTTTCGTAGTAGGGGGTATTTTTGCGTTCTCTACAATCTGCGAAAGTGTGATTTAATTTATTGCAGAAACCAGATTTTACCTGATATCGTTGGCCTGCTTTCGGAGTTTGTGTAAGCATGGGGGAGTCTTGAACTGAACTACTTGGGTACTGCGTTGCTGTTTACCACAATGCAAATGAATTTCTTAACTACCTGCAAGTTGCTGCTATCAACAGTAACGTTTTGTCGTAAGCTGTGGACAGGACAGATATTTATTTAAACAAAATAAATCTTCTTGTTCCCATTTAATGAACTACGTCCAAACTGCACATTGCATCACGCGACACCACAGCCGAATCAGTTTTTTACGAGATCCCAAATTCGGCCATCGCCATATAGAGCTCGTGAAAGTGAATGCTATGCGAATGCGGCAAAGTCAATGAGAATATTGTGGGTTTTGACTTAAAATGCGTGAAGATTTGGTCTGCTCTACATTCGATCGGCCGAAAGTCAAAGTTACGTATGTATGTGCCGCTTTAGGAAGTTAATTTTTTTACAATTCACTCCGCTAAAGGAATTTTGGGTACCCATATTATAAACATAAAGGAAATTTGTTCTTGGCGACATCGAATATCTGGTCAATCCAACGAAAATTGTCATTAACACACATACCGAGAATGGAAAGTCGTTCGGTTCGGCGATGCAGGTGCCATTCATGGATAATAATGGCAGCGAATTAGGGGTTTGCTTCAATGACAGCAGACAGCATTGCGTTTTGGAAGCTTTAAATTCCACTCTGTTGGTTTTAGCCTATTTAAGTATGCTGTCAAGATGCCAATTTAATGAGCTTAATATACGTTGCCGTTTCAGTTCAACGCTCAAAGATGAGGGGCGTTGGCCAAAAAACGAATATGAAAAGCTGAGGGTACTGTCAACAGCAAAGAAGTAAATAGGATTACAAGTAACAAGTAATCTATAAAAATGAGAAAGAGTGTAGGAGACAAACAGAGCTTTGGGAAATACCAGCATTTATTTGTTGTGTTGCAGACTTGAAGCCGTCCAAAACAAATTGAATTGAACGGTCCGAATTGAATTAGTAAGTTTGTTGGTTAGATGCAGTCATAGAAATGTCCTTTTACACTGTTTTGATTTTCTACTTAATACATTATATCTTAACCGCCTCTAACTAACTTTTACGTTCCCGACCTTGTTTTATATAAGTAGTTCCGTATACAAAAAAGCCCACTAGACCACATAACAGCTAGTACATAACTCGAAATTTTAAACAGCCCAGTTTATCGATTCTGTTTTACGTCCCCAATTGTAGAGGCGTGGAGGATGTGTCTATGACCGAGTTAAATGCTTTGAAATTTTCCCCCAAAAGACATATATCCGGGAGAGTTTCATTTGCAACTAATTGAATAGCAGGAGCTTTTACACAATCATCTATGGCCAGTTTGGTATCTTTATAAGTTCGACTTTCTCAAGCTCCCAGTAGATATTCATTTAAAACAAAAACAAACAAATTAAACAGTCTTTTTACAGCAAGTTGCAATGCAATCTGAAACCTTGTGAATCGATTAAAATTAAAAGCTAAATAAGAGAGACTTGAGACACCTTTTATTTGTCTATTCGTTCGCGAGAAATGCAAACACAAATATTTACAATAAAAACAATTGATAATTTTCTGGAGGCAAACAGATGTCAAATAGACATCAAATCATCGAAAATCTCACATTCATGAAGATAGTTTAACAATATGTTGCCAACGGCTAATTGCTAAAACGTCCGCACTTTAGGTGAATTGCCACTCGGCTTTAGCAGTTGTATTAATAAAACAAACAAAACGCGAGCTCTTTTAACCAGCTTTCAATTTGAAGAATATTGTTATTAATTTTTTGTTCTCTAAGCATATAGTACTTAATCATAATGAAAATCAAGCGGTACTAAGGTCTTACTTAATTCACATCTGCTTTTATATCCTATCCTTAGCCTAGGGGTACATAAATTTGACATATACGTAGATATAAAACGTTGACCCTAAACAACATTTATAATTTTGAACAGCGTCAAAATGTATGCCCATCTGTCATGATGATAATTTAGTATAAAGATTTTCAACGACTTTAAGGAAAAGCCAAAAATTTAGAAATAACCGTTTTAAAGCTAAATTTTAAGAAATCGAGAGTTAATATAAATACTATTTTTCTTTACAAGTTTTTCAAAGAAAAAAAATTCAATTACATAGATGTAAAATTTTTTAAAATTAAGCACGAAGTCAATCAATAAAAATCAATCCCACGAACAATTGTAGGTGGCTTAATTTCGTAAGCACTGTGCTCCACGACAAAAGACTAAGGTTTTCGGCTACTAGACTTTGCAACAGCTTGTAGTACGATGATAAGAAGAATTCACAAAGCAATCCATTTGGTCGAACCGCCAATCTAATCGACCACGTGCTATAATCGACGCAAGTACTCAACATTATAAAGGACGAAGGCCTCGATCAAAATATCAGTCGTCCTATAAGAAAACAAAGCAACTGGCGGATGGCTGTATGCCCATAACATAGGCTCCTTAAAATTGTGAAGAAAATCTTATAACCGAAACTTAGAAAATTGTAGAGGTGTTTAAGCATTCCAGCAGTTGCTTAATGGGCAATATGTCAAAAAAGTGGTAGGGCAGGAAGGGAACCCAATTCCAGTCAATGTGGAAGAGGTGAGTTCGGCTATTAAAAATCTGAAAAACAACAAGTTCGCTGGCGGAACTCTTTGAGTATGGTGGTTATGTTTTATATAAATATTATCAAAAAGTACGGTTAGAAAAAACCATGTCCCGACGACTGGACAATCAACACCATATGCCCTATTAACAAGAACGGCAAGAACTATAGAGGGAAATACCTCACATATTTGAACGTCTTGCAACACCGTAATCAGCACTAATTGGTATTACTTCTGAATCGGAAAATTGACATAAGACCAAATTTACCCACTAGGTCAAATCATGGAAAAGACCCAAGAATTTTAAGACGAGACACAACAACGTTTCATAGCGAGAGTTCTACATGGCGATAGCTGAATTCGGGATTCCGACAAAACTTATTCAACTGTGTCGCGTGACGTCTAAGAACACGCGATGTAATGATAATTTTGACATGCACCCAATTGTGATATCTAATATGATTCAAATATTATTCTGGAGCAGATAGTGTGCAGGGCAGATATTAAACGGAGGGCCGTACCTTTCAACAGATTCGTACAACTAATGGTGTATGTGGACAATATCGATGACAATGACAATGCCGTGATAGAGGCTTTTATGGTAATTGAAGAACAGGTGAATTTAGTTGGTCTTGAGGTAAACGATAACGAAACGAAATACCAGCCTTCACCAAACAAACAAACATTTGTCCATCGGCTAGGATAGAACGTAACTTGAAAGTAGAAACTTCCAAGTTGTTGAGGAGTTTACCGACCTATGAATTAACATTACCTCCACAAAAAGTAACTCAACGGAGATTTAACGAATAAAACTGTACAACTGCACCAAGATGTGTGTTGGCTTGACCACATTTTATCATGCATTCCAGATCTCACGAAACGATCCCTTTTAATTTATTCCTGGAAGACAGGCAAGTCCCTATTATAAAGATGATTAAAAGCTCTGTAAGTTTTAAAATCCCTAAGTTATTCTCCCAACCGCATTGCCCACGTTTTTATATTGATTTGCTACTCCATAATTATTACGTACTTCCTATATATGTATGTAAAAATATTCGACCTAGATTACATAAAATAAGACTCAACCATCAAGTGAACTAAAACTTAAAAAATAAATCAATATTCGTCGTAATATCTGTGGGTGCAGCGTAAAATTGCAAAAAGGTTGTTTGTTTTACCACATCCCACGTACCTATTTCAAACTTAAATTACTCTTATAAATAGCGTTTAAGCCTTTCCCACGCAAGACTCATTTTGGAATTACTTCTTTTTGTGGTATTTACCAAAACGTGAAAGGTGAAAGAAGTCATTGAATCCGAGTATAGTGTTATTCTAATGAACTTTGCAGATGGTTATGTGTGCTACAGTGTCGATGACAAAGTAAGAAACATAAATCGATTTGCAAAAAGTCATCAGAAGATACATATGCAGTATTTGATTACAATTCGAGCTCCACTACGAAGTTCAACCATAAAATTTACGGAAAGATGTGTAATTAAAGCTTTCATATTTAATTTTTTAAACCAAAAATTAAAACATGATTTTCGACATAAAAAAGTTCCTAATGTAGCTTATGATACTATCAGCAGAAGTATCTTAACAGCGTCGGTGCTTATTACTTCTCTGAGAAATGTTATTCTTCTTATTCCGTGTAGGGCCGGGCACTCACATATGATGTTCTTAGCTGTTTCGTCTTCTTCAAGACAAAGTCGGCACTCCGGTGAGTCGACTATTTTCAGTTTATGGAGGTGATATCTAAACCTGTGATGCCTAAATAGATTAAGTATCTTCTTGGCATCGTTTCTGAAAAGCTGTGCAACCTTTTTGGTCTGTCTAAGACCTGAGATACTTTCCCAGTAAGAGATGCACGTTTTGTGTTCCCATCTTTTTATCTTCCTATTTATAGCTGATTTGTTTATTGGACAGAAAAGGTCGTGTTCTATAAAGGGAGTTTCCGAGCCTTTTCTAGCCAGTTAGTCATCTTTTTTATTACCGGGAACCCACCCAATATTAGTTTTGTTCCTGGTACTGAGACCTTGAAGGGTTTCAAAGCAGTGCAGACCTGCTTTGGAGTCAATAATTGCGAGCTAAGGCTTGACTATCCGTGAAAATATGGATGTTGCGCCTTTAATTCCTTAAGTGTTAATAAGGTTTGCGCATTCCTCTGCCTGCAATACAATGGGACTTTTTCCTAAGAAACTATTAAACTATCCATACTGTATTGCTACAGGCACTTCTCAGAATATAAAACAACTCATTGGCGTCCATCGAAAACAGACATCCGGTGTAAATTCTGACACATATCCCACACACCTATCCAACCACAGTCCCACTTCTTGTTGTCATATATCTGCGATCTACCAAATGAATATTCATCTATCCGTATTTATGAACTGCTATCCCTCTTTCTTCCTTTCCCAACTGAAATGGTTAACCATTTACATATGTATGAGCAAAAATAAACGAATCAAATTGAGATGTTTCTTGTGTCACATACTTTAGCCAATTTGTTGGACAAACACCTTTTATGGTATGTTATTATTGTACATAATACATATGTGCATTTTATAATTCTGAAGAGGTACGCACAACCTTCATCGTCGCTTTTTGTCAGGTTACCATCAGTTGACTAATCGAAAAACGAAAACTTGATGCTGATTGCCAACTATAAACGCAGTGTCGACTCAGTCAACATCCCAATGGTGAACGAAGTACATATTTTATGGTGTCTTCTCTTTGTTTGAGAAGAACTCTACAAGTATGGATGGCGTACAGGTACTCAACCATTTGCTGTTTATTATGTTCCTCTTGTCTTCTCCGTAGCACTTTGTCCGTCAAGCGTGAGTTTGATTTTCATGATTTGCTCCGTGCATTGTGTAAACAATGCAAGAGAGGAATTTTAAATGGTTTGTAAATGACAGCAAAAGTGTCGAAGCGAAAAAAAAATCGCCGTGTACACATTTATTTATTATTTCCGACCAAAAATATATAAATAAATAAAATGTCAATCTTCGTGAGACTCAAATTTGTACGATACTTGGTTGATTCATACAATGGCGGCCACTGAATTTACATAAACATATAATGTTTATGACATTGCTTTGCGCAGTAATTGCGGAATCATTGACCAACTGCGTATGGTTAAGCGGTTTAATATAACTTTAGCATTTGGCTAACTCCATTTAGAAGACTTATGACATGTTTGTTAATTAAACCGAGTTAAATGAAAGATTAATTTTAAAGCATTTTTCCCGGTACAGAAGTTAAATAAGTAAATAGCTAACTTTGACATTTATTTTCTTAAAAACACAACTCCCTATGCCGTTGGAAAGTTTTGACATACCTGTGTTAAAAATTTGGAGACAGTTGTGAATTATTAGTACCAATGCTAGTCGCTAAAATCTGAATTTTGTTTATAGTTTAAAATGTAAAATCTTAGTTGCTTTCACCTTGTTAAAGAAAATGATTTCCCTATGAAAATAAAAAAAAGACACCACTACGGGTTTAGATGCTCTTAGGGTAATTAACGTTCGAAAATACCAACTTTGTCTGCGCTACTGGGATAATGTTCCCGGGAGCAATGCAAAAGAATTATTATTAAGCTTTGTTCCTACAAGGAAAATGTGTAATAAATAATGTATAAGGGTTTAAGCTTTATAACGCCTAAGCTGGTGAACATAGCGATGTGAATTTAATATGGACTATGTATTATGAGGCAAATCAGAATGTTACCGTTAATGGTAACCGTCATCGCGCCGTGATAACGGACTATGTGCTTCCTGAAATTCAAGCCCATGGCACTACGAGCCATACAGCGCGGGAAAAATGGACTTGTTGAGATATCATTTTGGTGAGCACTTAATTTCACGTTTTTCTACGGTAAATTGGCCGCCTAAATCGATTTTCTCTTTAATGGCGTAAGAATCTTAAAAATCATAGGAATGGAGTGAAACGGTTCACACATTAAGCCGACGATATAATTTTGTTGTAATCAAATAATAATTCAAATAACTTAATAAGTTTTTTGATTCGTTAAGAAATAAAGTGCACGACGAAGGACTTAAGTCATACGTGAATTTCTCGCTGCCATTTTTGAATAGTATCTTAGAAAATTTTTCGTAAATCATAAAATTGTGTATGAGTTTGTTCTCAATTATTTGGAATAACATTTTAAGTTCCGTCAAAATCGAAAATTTGCGAAAATCGTTTGATTTATTTAAGAAATTATTACAAAAATCAAAGTACGCAGATTTCTTCCGCGTTATAAACAATTGAGGGAGGTGTTTTTTTTAATTCCTTCAATCCATTTTAAAAATATGGCCATTATGTTTATTTAATTAATACTTAAAAAAAAATACGTCTGCAGCATTTTTGGCTCGACGTTAACAAAACCACAAATAAAAATTGCTAGAGCCATGATTGATAAAATTATTGCTAAATAAATCATTTGTGTGATAGGTTTCATGATTTAGAAATATAAAGCAAAAAACAAAGACACAACCGCGATATGTTACCCTAAACACTGTCAATACCTAAAATCGTGATAGCATATATACCTCATTCACAGTTTACGTTCAAAATTTTCGCATTATTACTATAACTTTTCGACATCCCAAGGGGGGGTCTATGCTATTCTAATAGGCACGCATTAACAGCCAAGCTGCACTTAAGGCTTTGCTTATTCTTTTAACCACACTCGTTAGTTTTCTAAATCAATAACTATATAAATTCGACTCAGCACTCTATAGTCTTGATTGGATTCTGGGTCATATTGAAATTACGGGAACATACATTTTTGACAAACTTGCTCGTCACTTGCTGTTCTCAGGAAGTCTTCTCATGACCTGAACCTGTGTTAGGTTACCGATTAGGTTACCTAGATTAGGTTAGGAGATTAGGTTACTCGAACTTGTATTACTCGAATGTCTTGATAACTCGAAGAGATTATTTGGCGTTACCTTCGATAAGTCGTCCTCCGATAAGGGCAATTCCCAAATTGCAATATGTTAAATTTCTGATACTGTCGTGGAATTGACAAAACTGGATTTAAATCACACACAGAGCTACAGAATCAATATTTTTTGATATAATTTTAAGTACCTACCCAGAAAATTTTTTGAATTGTATACAAGGTTTCAGTGAAATTTTCATCTTCGACGTTTTTACTTGACTGGTGAACTTAACAAATGGTTAAGAAAAATGCAGTCAGAAGAGCTTTGAGTTTAACTTTCATATGTAGAGAAAGAACTATGGTAGAATGATAAATTTTCGAGCACAGTGGTAGATTGGACAATTAAGCAGATATAGTGGTAGAAGTGACAACACTGGTCGGTAGTAAGTAAAAGACTTGTTAAGACATGTGTCTTATTTTATTTCTCTTAGACAGGATTTATATGTTAATTTTTTTCTTCGAATGGCCCTGCTGTTTTGAGGAATTTATTGTAAAGTATTTAATAAATATATGTATTTTGGATAAATGAATTAATGCTATTTCGTATCTATCTGTTTGCTAGGAAGGGGTTAGATTTTCAATGTAGGAAATGAGCTATCTTTTTTTTTTTTGATTTTAGATAAAAAAATAAATAAATATTAGACGTAAACGTCTCATGACAGTTCTAATCTTGGATTTTTGTCAGACGCTCGCAAGAGGTGGGGCAGCGAATATAAACTTTTAGATGGTACAGGTCGGATTTTAAGATGTTTAAACTCTCTTTCCGCAGGCTGTACTATAAGTACTACTCAAGCAAATTTCGTTTCGTTAAGGTACCAATGATGATTTTTTAATACTCTTAAAAAATACTATGCTAGCTTGCAAGACCCTTATGTCAAAAATCACTATAGACTCGACATAAAATCCGTCAAACAGGTCGATAAGAAGAAAACAATTACTTTAACCGAAAAACCAATAACTAAAAAAATTCCAATTTTCCTTGTAATATTTGCACCTGAGCTGCTTGGAATATTGGAATGCTAGGAGGTACATTTTTGGTGTCCCTACCCTACCCGTTTCAAAACTCTAGTCAATACTTTGCCTTTAATCATGAAACAAAATCATGGCGTAGACCCCGTCTTAGTTTTCTACATCAAGCGTGCTATTTCCAGCGACATTGTCTAACGCATTTGCAAAAGAAATCTGAATTCTTTCTTCCTTTTCCCACTGTACGAATATCGTAGATAAAAGAGTTGAAGTGATCCTCAAATCAACAGAAATAAAAAAAACCGGTCATCATACTTCCAAGAGGTACCTACCTATTTATACGTATAGTGCTTGCGGTTGTGCTGTGATTGTGATTAGCAAGGCACAGCACATCACCATCATGGCAACGTACTACCAAACCTTTTCAAAACATCTTTTTGTAACAAAACCGACCACAACAAGCAAATAGCCAGCTAGCTCTACTCGACTACCAACCCGCACGGCGACACACTACAATAGGTCGGTGTCGGTGCGGTGCTCACGAAGCTGTTGATGATAATAGCGTAGTGACTCATTGAAGCAGTTTTTATTCGGTTTTGTTTTATTCCTCCTGACACAGAATTCCACCGCTCTATCTCTATGTTATGATGGTCGATGGTTGCACGAAGAATAAGCGAAATAAACAACAGAAGCAACACAAACAACAACATTAAAACAGAAGAAAAAAAATGCACACTACATTCATTCCCATTCCAAAGAAAACAAAACAGCGAAAAAGAGGGTTAACAAAAGGTTGCAAAATGTCGATGCGATTTTATTGGCCAAAAGTTAATTCTGCTGAGCGCCCAGCCTCGAGGCCAAAACATGCTTAAAACGATATTCATTAATCTGTGAATGGAGTGCTTGACTGGAGTTCTACATACATACATATTTAAAATGGAAAATCTCCAATTGGAATCACTTAGTTTCTATTTACCTTTTTTGAATTATTGTGGGAAATCCAGGCGGTGAAACGAAGAACTCCTTAACTGAAAACAGGTAGGAATTTAATTGCAGCAGGTAGGGAGGGCGGCTCTTTTCGGAATATGATAGTTGGTAGCTATTTCCTTGTTATTTTTGGCGATGAATTTGTTTTTCTTTTCTTCTTTCTTTTTAGCACACAAACATAAAACTGGTTTTTGGATTAAATTGTTTATTCAATTCACGCACTAGCAGACGACTCACGACGACGCAGAAAATATACAGCCCGACCGGGAAACAACATTAAAAATTACTTAGTTTTCGAAAGCCTGTATTAAATTTTAAATTTTGACACTAAGCTATGGTTGACACTTCGAACACCACCATTTCGCGGTTCACACACAGTAATCGTACACGAATTTATTCGACGAGACGTGCTGCAAAATAACCGTCCGCTTAGCACAAGTGATCTCACTCAAATGATGGAATTGCTTTTGCTTGATGTAGTTAAACTCAAAATCACTCAATTGAGGAGTATGATTTTGTTTGTTGTTGAAAAAAAATAAAACAGAGAAACGGACGAATGTATTATGTACCATGGAGTAATTTATGGGAAAGTGGAAAGAAGGAACACTTGGAGTGGAGTGTAGAAAACACAACAGTGAGAAAAACCTGTTGTCGGTAGGAAAATGGGAAAATCGAAGCGATTTGATTTGCGACTGCAGAGTTGGATAATGCTTGTCTTTGTGGTGGTTGTACGGTTGCTGCAGAGATGCTAAGTTACGATATTGTTTGAATGGAATAGGAAAACTAAGAGAGCGAACACAGATCCACTGGAATCATATAAGCCTAAATTGTTTGCCCACTTGAATTATCTGGTGAAGTGCTGGTAGTAGTGTCTATTGTAGTGGTCATTTTGTCTGAGCCCATTGTGGGCCGGGGGTATGCAAATGGAATCTGGAAAAAGTAGGGTTACCAAATTACGCTTGTTACGGATTTTTACGCCCATTAAATGACCAGCCAAATTTGTTATTTTTCTTAATGGGAGTAACTGTCATAGATAAAGCTTGTATTTTGTCTTCTGAGTTGAGACTCACTAAGGAGTTTGCCAAGAGAAAACGTTTTGAAAGAGAATACGCCCTAGTTTTTAACTGTTGTATACAATGTATCAAATTTAAACTTCGATTCGTCTGTCTTTATTTTGATAATTTTGAACAACAACTACAACAACTGACAACGAAACTACAGGGTGGCGCATAAGTAACTTTCTGATTTATTTAATGAATTACGCTTGCAGATTATATTTAACTTTGACAATTAATTAAGTTTAGATTATAATATGTTTAGAAGATAATATCTCTCAAATGGTGGCCATTGTTTGGTTTGACCTGAAGTGCTCTTTCAAGAGCAGTTTTTATTACTTTTCTTAGAATTTCAGGGTTTCAACTCATGAACCAATTGAATCGTATATCGAAAAAGTTGTAACTGCCTTAAAATTCTTTGCCAATACCGCCTAGACATCACTAACCGCTGACAATATTACCTGAGAAGTTTCGGGGTTTTCCTCAATACACATCATTTCGAACTGTACGAGGTCTACCAGTACGCAGAAGATCACAGCCAGCACCTTGTTGCTGAGCACGCCGGACCAATTGGTAAATTGTTGGTGCACCAGGCGCGTTTTGAACATGAAAGAAATTTTGATATAATCTTTGTGTCTGTTGATTTTGTTGATTCTGCCTTTTGGGCTGAATCTTTCCATCATAAATTTCCCATGTAGTTCAAAGTTGATTCTGAAAAAAAAAATACATAAACAAAAAGAATGATTCAATGATTAAAACTTAACGTTTCTTATGCGCCACCCTGTACTTTGAACCGCAATTATTAAGATGTTATAATTTATTGTATATTGCAAAGTTAATTGCTTTATAATTTCAAAATGCTAAAAAAAACATGATAATTGGGTGAGAGGTAGCGGGGGGTTTGATTAATTGTATGAGAATAATGTTTTTATTATTGCAAACGAGATAATGGCCAAAAAAAATTCACTCACTGTGTTTTCCAGTACGTAATATCTCTAGATAAAAGGCAACATGTCAGGGTGTCCCAACAAAAAAGGAAAGTCTAATAGGACAATACCTACATCCTGGTTTTTAATGAAAGTTATATGGCACCCTAACCTACTATTTTTATAACTACAGTTAAATACATAACTTCAGAAATATTAAATAGATCTACACAAATCACTTAATGCATCAAGAACGACTTAATAATTCAAGAATTGTTAATAATCTCGTGTAATTTTATAAGCCTTGTAAAAAGTTATGACAACTTTAGTAAGAGATCATGACATTTTCTAGAGCGGCAAAATCTAAAAAGCACTAAATCTAGAAAGAATGAGTCTATAAGCTCTTTTTTCCTGTTTTTACAAGAATAAAACGCACAAAAATATCACACAATTACAGTCACAATTTCAGAGGCTTTATGTTATGCATTTGCATTCCGTTGGCCCCCATGACGCGTAAGGTCCCTTATAAATTCTAAATTGTGGTCATTTGAGATTTTACGTTTTATATTTTTGTTTTCTATATTTTTTCATTTATTTTTTTCTATATTTTCTTTTCTAGATAATCATTAAAAATATCTAACTTTATAGCTTTTCATCTACAATGCTTTTTTTCGCACTCCACCCAAGGTGCAGCAACAAATAATTTCACCTATTAATTTTTATATAACACATATACCACTGTAGCTACATAGGTACATGGATGAATACATTGATAAAAGCTAGTTCTGGAGCTGCGAAATACGCCGCAGGATATAGGACCTCGAAGATCAAAATAAAACTACGCCCTAAAAATTGGTTGATCTTCTAATTATAATAAGACCATAAAATAAATGGAAAAGAGCCAAAAAGTGTACTTACTCGCATTATCTTAAGGACTTAAAGATCAACGCAAAGCCCAGAAATTCGGTTAAGACTTTGGGCGAACAGGCAGTAATATTAGTTGCCACAAGTCAACCTACCTACCTAGAAGCCGAAGAAGTTTTGTTGCTAATCAATCACAGTGGCGCAGAATGTACTCTGCTGGTTCTTCGTTCTTCTTCATTCGACAAGTGTTGAGCAATTCCCATAGCCATAACTGTATTTGTTTGCCCTCTGAATAGTGGGAGGAGTTTCTTATTTCTTTTTGGAGAAGCGGATGGCAGAAATAGTTGCGCCTGTCTGTTTTAGTTTCCCTCCAGTAATGAAGTGATTTCTTTTGTAGCCAGTTTTTGATGCGGAGTTTAATGGAGTTAATGGGCATGCCGCATAATGGTCTATACATCGTAAGTGGAGCCGTAGATCCTTACCTGGCTAGTTCATCAGGCGCTCAGATTAATTGGACTCCATTGGTCTCTAGCTGCTGTTGGGGGTAGTTGAAGGCAGTCCCAAACTAGTTTAGAAGTGATTTCAAAGGCGCAATTAGCAAATAGCGACGCTTTAATGTCAGATAGAATATAAATATTCTTATCAGTAATATTCCTGTTTAAATTCTCTCCGATGCAGAGGTCTATTGCATGTATTTCGGTCTGAAATACGGAGCTATTCTCTTCCATGCTGGTATACACGGAAGATTCTGTGGTCTCTCCGTAGACTCCCGATGCAACTCCGTCATCTGTCTTGAAACCATCCGTATACCAGACTAGTGAGTTCCTAGCAAGTGTGGGTTTATTCTGTTCCCAGTTTTGTCGTTCTGGGAATGTAACCTTAAATTTCCGGCTGAAGTTGTATCGAATATGACATCTGTCTGTCAGTGTAATGCCTAATACATTGTCTTTACTGCGCTCTAGTGCAAGGATGAATTCCGCTCTTGCCTTCATCCGAAGAGATGCGCATGTAGGCGTATTCTTTCTGGATAAAAAGATGAAGGGGGCAATGTTTAGGTGGACTGCTGGCATTTAGATCGGTCCATACTTAGCCCGTTTCCAGAACAAATGTCTAAACTATTAATGTCGGCCCTGGAGAAGATTTATGTCATCATGGTTGTTGACAGATTTAATTATTTTCATGTCATCAGCGATTATTGATGGTTTTTATTCTTGTTTCAACGTCATTAATAGCAAGAATGAAAGAAATAGGGCCTAATTGATTTCCATGAGAAACTCCAGACTAAATTTAACTCGATAATCCCTTCTATTAAGGTGAGTTTATCCATTTTACGAAACCAGGCATCCCACCCGCAAGGCTTGAGTTTAAAGTCGATAATCTCATCGAAAGCGTTAAAGAAGTCAGTTATTAAATTCTAAGGAATTTGAACACACAGTCAAGAGACATAACAGATTTGTGAGAGTAGACCCAATGAAAGGGAACAAGTCCTTGAGCGCATTTCCTAAGAAAAATCGATGTTATGTCATCGGGTTCAGATGAGTAGTCGTTATGATAGCTATACAAAGATATACCATGGACAGCTATCTTCGCGGGTTTAAGGGATTTTAACTTAATCTCGAGCGGGACAGCTCACGAAACTCCGTTGCTTCGCTCGGAATAGGTAGGCAGACGCCTACGGCCACACCTTTTTTTTTTCTTAGAAATATTATTATAAAAAATTATGTTATAACGAAAATCACATTCCCCGAGCCTGGCGACTGTGGAAAGCTAGTTAAAATCCCTTATTTCCGCGAAGTGTTCAACCTAGGTACTGTTTGCTTCGCAAAGCAATGCACTTGAAAGTTATGTTATTTTGCAAAAAAAAAAATAAAAAACAATATTTTAATAATGAGTCATAGAGTGAAACTTTCTGGCGCTTTTTCCTATTCTACCCTATGCACTTAATATAAAGTCGCTCTAGTAACTTTTAAGCTTTGTAGTCATTTTTATATGGGAGAAATGGACACGTCTTATGATTCCATTCATTACATATGAGAATGTTCAGAGTAAAACTGGAATTGCTTGTTTTAACAGAGAAAATAGTCATCTGACAGTGTAATGGCAAAATTGACATTTTGCTTTCAACATTTGGCGAGAAATTGGTGTAGTTTCTATGTATACGAATTTTTTACGAGACTTTGACTTTTTTCTGCTTCTTTTTTTGTATTTCCGAGGACGCTACGATTACGAGTGAGAGATCATAGCTTTGTTCAATGAGAAAAAAGGCAAGGCAGAGCAGAACAAATTTGTGAAAAATGTCAGTTCAAAGGTAGAACAGAAAAATACAGCCATATGTTGGTTATCAAAAAATGACAATTTCATTTTCGATTTTTGAATAATTATTTGACTTTACAAGTTTAGTATAAATCGTGAATCAATGAACATTAATCATTAATCACTTAATGTTACTTACTGTTACGACAACTGATTGGCCTTTAATCCAAACAACCTTTAAGACAAAACAATCAATTTGCAATCACAATTGATTTTGACGTTTCTCACAAATCTGTTCTACCTCAAAAGCAAGTGCAAAAATTCAGCTTGAAGCAGAGTCCAGGCAGGGACATTGAACAAAAAGCAAACATGAGCTGACAGATATTTTTCTCATTGAACACGAAAACCTGTAATTTACATGTTTTGCTCTGAGCTGGACAGCCTCATTGAACAAAGCTCATAACATATTGAGGATGTTAAAGATTGTGTATGACATTAAACAGCTTTCCGTTTAAAAAATATCTTGTGTCTTTATTGTTAATAGCGATTTTGACATCGACTGCCCTACTATTGCACAATTAGGATTTACAAGGCATTTGGTGCTCACTTTCAATAAACATTCAATAAGAGTGAAATACGTAGATAGAATCTTTATGTCTACTAGAGTTGTAAATAATGCAATACTTTGGGTATTGCAATCGCTGAAGTCGCAGTCATTTGATTTATTATTGTAAGAAGATTTTGAAGATTTTTCAATTTCTATGGCAATGCTTTGACCCAACATAAAACTAACTCATGCCCCTAAATCGTAATAGTAATTTTTCCCCACAGAAAATTTCAACATTTTAAGAAAAAATAATGCAATTTGATTTTCCTGTGTCTCCTAAGCTGTAAAAACATCGAATGACACTATATGCTTTATAATGAACTGACTTTAACCTCTTTGCGTTACACCTGGGGGTTCACAACAAACAGATGAACATAATGCCACATTTGGGATTGCATTTGAAATTGAAATGATAAAAAATTATTCTCTTTGACTAATCCTTAACTTAGCGCAACATAATAAAATAACATAGGCCACTTCGTTATTAATTATTCAAAATAATTCAGTAATAATTTAAAGCACTTAATTGCAATTAATCACAAAGTGAATACCACTTGTTTATAATTTTTTTTATCTCCAACCGATTTAATGTATGCACATTGCTATACATTTCTTACTGTTTCGTGCAGATTTTCAGTGTCATTTGATCAATCATCCATCCCCGTTTTGAAATATTCAAATTGATTGTGCATCTAACGGGTGATCCAAGTAGAGATACTTTTTTCAATAGCCTTTTTTGACAGATCACGTGTGAGTCGTGTCATGCTGTCATGTTATTTTTGTTTAGTATCGTTTGGCATTTCATAATGGAAAGACTTACGCATGAACAACGTTTACAAATTGTTCAACTTTATTATGAAAATGCACGTTCTGTGAGGAATGTGTTTCGTGCACTTCGCTCAACTTATGGTCAACAAAATCGTCCTACTGAGCGTACTATTCGCAACACCATCACCCATTTTGAGACCCAGCATTCATTATTGGATAACATTCGACCGAATAGACCACGTCCAGCACGCTGTGAAGAAAATATAGCGGCCGTAGCTGACAGTGTACACGAAGACCGTAGAGAGTCGATTCGGCGCCGTTCGCAGCAACTCGGACTGACGTATGGAACGACTCGGCGCATTTTACGTCAAGATCTTAAATTGAAAGCGTACAAAATACAGCTTGTGCAACAACTGAAGCCGCTCGACCTTCCCAAGCGACATCGCTTCGCTCTATGGGCTCTTGAAAAGTTCCAAGAAGATCCGACGTTTTCGAGGCAAATTTTGTTTAGCGATGAGGCCCATTTCTGGCTCAATGGGTATGTAAACAAACAAAATTGCCGCATTTGGGACGAAGAGCAACCTGAAGAGATTGAAGAACTGCCACTTCATCCAGAAAAAACACGGGTTTGGTGTGGTTTGTAATTTGTAATTTGTATTTCTTTAAAAATTATGCCGCTGCCAACGTAACCGTCAATCGCGACCGTTATCGTGCCATGATAACTGACTATTTGATGCCTGGTTTCAGCAAGACGGCGCCACTTCCCACACATCGCATCAATCAATGGACTTATTGAGAGAACATTTCGGTGAGCACATAATTTCACGTTTTGGGCCGGTCGATTGGCCACCAAGATCTTGTGATATCACACCGTTAGACTTTTTCCTGTGGGGATATGTAAAGTCAAAAGCTTATGCCGACAAACCCGCTTCGATTCAGGCCTTGGAGGAAAACGTCACGCGTGTCATTCGCCAGTTACCAGTCGAAATGCTCGTACGAGTGATCGAAAATTGGACTCAACGGATGGACCATCTGCGACGTAGCAACGGCCAACATTTGATAGACATAATCTTCAATAAATAAATGCCAAAGAATGTTCTTTCAAATGATAATAAACATTCTCCATTAAATTTGAATTTTCTGTGTTTTTTTCTTTAAAAAAGTAGGGAACCTCGAAATGGATCACCCTTTACCATGGTTCCAAATTTCGCCAATCCATACTCCACTATAGATGGCGCTTTATTTAACGTATAACTTGGATTTATATCACAATTGTTATGGTGAGTGTTAGGTCTTTCAGTCATTGCATCAGGTACTACCGCATATTTAAATCTACTTTTCCGAAATTATGGTATCTGTCACCGCTTATGAATAACAAAAACAACGCATACACCGTAACTACGCCCATTTCCTTATATAACTTAAAGACAAACACAAAATTTCTTGTCTGTAATTACGTAACCTACTAAAGAAAATGCTCGTTTTGCTATTTGTTATAACAGAGGATAGTCTAAATCCTCACCCAGAAAATTAATTTATCTTACGGTGATACTACACACGTACATCGTTTTTGTTGCGTAGTTGCAAACATTTTTTAATGCAATCCTTGATGAATTTAGTGCACTCATTTTTCTATCATCATTCAATTGAATGAAATCTCTAGTGAATGCAAAAAGATTTTGCAATCTTGCATTCATTTGCATTTTTTTGCAATATAGAAAGAATGGTAAACACAATGATCGCTAAGTTTGCAGTTACCGTGCTCACTTTCACTGCTTTTTTTAAAATTAGTCCCAAAAACATGAAAGCATGCCATTCTCTGCGTACATATGCGAGTGTAATAAATATTAAAAACGTAATTATATAATCAGTGGAAAGTGTCAAAAAGTCAACAAAGAAAGAATCGCAAATTCCACAAAAAAAAACCGTTTTATTTTGTTGTGAAAATAAAAAATATTAAAAACCACAAAGGCTTTTAATGTTTAATAGCTAATCGACTCACCCTCAATATTGATTACGAACATTTTCAAAATAAAAAAGAGGTGTCATTACACATATTAAGGGGCGTTAATGCTAAAGCATTTTTATCTGCGAACGATAAAAGAAATATAACGCCCCATCATTTGATGTTAATGTCTCTAATCTCCGAAGAAAGCACAACTCATCTGTGTACTTCTGACTAATCATACGTTTGCACAATTAACTGATTCCTTTTTGTTTGCCCCCGCAATCACTTACACTTTCTTGCATGTCTGACTGACTTAATCAGCGTGTTTGCGTGCGCGTTTTTTAATTTCTTCATTTAGAGTGCAATCTGCACGAATAACATTCACTTTCCATACATCGAGAGTGAAGTAGAAAACTGATTACCAACATGAAACATGCTAATCATAATTTTTTTTCATTCCATGACGTTCTTGATGAAGCATCATCATGCATTGGTTTGATGCATCTTCGTTTTTAAATCAATCAGCCGACAACAAGAAACACATTTATTTTGCATCCATTTAATGGATCGCATGGTTTATTGAATTCAAAAGATAAAAGTGAGTTTAACAAATTCTATCTCAAAATTTCATGCTCCCAGTCGAGCAGGTTCAATTGCGGCTTGAAACGCTTCAAAGGATCTGTCAAAATAAAATGATATTAATTTTATAAAAAAACCCAATTGGCGACAAACTCACTTATCATTGCGTAACGCTGTTCATTCTGCAACGCGGCATAGTCTATATTTGGTCCAGTTATATATTGAGCTGTAGTCATGATCTCTGGTGTCCAGATCTCATCTAATGACTCCCGAATAAGAATGAGTAAGGCTCTGTACTGGCTCTGAATAAGTCGAGCGTGGTCATCCTCTGAGATTTCCAACAGCGCCTTGCATGTATCACGTATATGCGCTTGTAAAGCATAAACTTTCATTATGTGCGAATGCAACGCATCAATTAGCGCGATATCTTCAAATGGATTGCCCTCCTTCAAGCTTAGTAGCTTTCTTTCATGTTTCCTGCGATTTTTACTCGATCGGAATGTTTTGCTATATTTTTTTAAATGGACATTAGGAAGTGAAGTAAAAAAAGGTTAATAGAGTTGGGTGTAGTTTACCCTGTGCCCCGGGAACTGGCTGTATATCTGGACGAGTGCATGCTTGTGGTATCGGATAGTAAATCACTTTCGTCGATTTGAACACTTTCGTCTAGGTCATCGGCTGTTGCTTCTTTGGATTTCTTTTCCCTGATAGCAAGCAAACGTAACTTTTGCTTTAGGAAGAGTTCACGATCTGCACTTAAATTTGTTTCAAGGATTTCTTTGTATGAGAGCAGGTGGGGATGGATGATGGATCCTGAAATGGAGAGGTACGAATTGAGATATTGTTTTTTTTTTAATAGGTACTATAGGAAACAAACAAAATGAAACTGTTGCTGGCACTAAAGGCATTTTATTCTACGGCAAGCTGATGTTGGCGGCGATTACGGCGAACTAATTTTGGTTTTAGTTCGTTAGTAGGAAGTATTATTTTTGTAAACTGACTTGGGCGTCGGAACTAAGCTTGAAATGAACTAAGCTTGGAAGATACTGCTGTGAATATTTTGAGAATGAGTAGGCGTCTATTCCGCAATTCACCTTTTATCCATCTCTATAGATGCTATCGATTTGCTCGGGAAGTATCAAGAAGTGGGTCTGTTATGTAAATACGTAAAATCCTTAACAAGCTTTAAGCAGCTGCGTCCTGAACCTATAGCATATTTGGAAGAGCTTAGATGATCTGCTACCAAACTGCACATTGCACGCACCCTTTGATTTTTAGCGCCACGCGCCATAGCTGGGTCAGTTTAGTCAGCATACCGAGAAACCTTTGACTCTGTTCTTGTTAAGCTTTTTATAGCTAAGCTTACCTTTTTTATGTTGGGTGGCGTATTAGGCTCAGGTGACAGGTTCATGGGCTAAAAGGGGGTTCTCTTTTTGTCCTTTTAAAAGCTATTTAAAATGAGACTAAATGATCAAATGGAATGAAATAAAAATATCAATTTATTTCTCAACAAAAAATGAAGGCCCAGCAATTCCAAGAAAAGTTTTAAAAACTTAATAAAAATCAAGAGAAGGTTCACTGATCTCAATACCCATTGGGAGTTTAGGTCAATTTATTCAAGTGTTTAGTTGAATTACATATTCATATTTCGAAAAAACTAAATATCAATTGAAGTTTTAGTGGTTTTTCGTACATTTTTACTAAAAAACTGAAGTAGACTGGAATTTCTGATAATCGTCTGGGATGCAGTCATTCGAAGAAAAAAATATCTGAAGAGCAACCAAATCAGCAATGGAAAGCTAACGATCTTGTATCAGAATTTTCTGAATTTCTATTGCAAGAGGATCCTGTGGAAGGTTTGTTTGAGAGCTGCATTAGTCCAACCAATTTTTTTGTATTCTATCTTGAAAATTTACTCGATAATAATGTCTATCAATCCCATCTTTACGTCGTTCAGGCAGGTAAGGTTTTAGACTTGAAGAAGGTTGAGCTACTAGCTTTTATAGAAATAAATTTTCTTATGGGATACCAGAAACTACCCTTTTGGAGTGAAAGTGAGGATTTGGGAGTTTCTTTGGTGAGTAAAATGATGAGTCGGAATAGATTCGATGCAATTTTGTGCAGCTTGCACGTAAATGACAACAGCCTCATTCAAAGAAACAACAAAGATCGACTTTTCAAGCTTCGTCCAATGATAGACTCGTTGAATGAAAAATTTAACACTTCTTACCATGAGACAAGACAGCTTTCTTTTCAAGGGAAGAAACTCCATAAAACAATACAATCCAATGAAATCTATAAAAGGAGGCTACAAATTATGGTGCTTAGCAGACCAACATGGCTACATCAAAAAAATTTCAATTTATCAAGGAAAGGACGAGTAGCTGGAAAGTAAATACGAAAACTATGGTCTCGGCGAAAAAGTTATTTTGTCAATGACTGAAAAGGAATGCGGTAACCAAAAAATTATAAGAGACTTTTAAAACCGAAAAAAAACTCTAGCTTTTGGAAAATTTTTGGCAAATAGAAAAGACAACCCAAACAATTTTAAAGAAGTTAAAAAATTGAAAACGGGAGACTTCGATTATTGATCTTCGAAAGATGGCATCAGTTTCTTTAAATGGAAGTAAACCAGAACGGTACTGTTGTTTTGAAACTAACATGGTAACGAGATTTCGGGAGTGCAAAACGAAGTCAGCTGTCCTAAAGTTGTAAAAGACTATTTTAATGGGTGAAGTGGACCATGCTGATCAACTTCGGGCCGCTTATGGATTAGACCGTAGGTCAAAGAAGTGGTGCCATCGACTTATTTGGGGAATGCTCGAAATACTGCCAAATGAATGAAAAAGTATCCCTTCTGGAGTATAAAAGATGCATTACGCTAGGGCTTCTGTCGCAAACAGATTTACCTGCTGACAGACGTGGTCTGAAAAAGGAGTGAGGAATCTCCACAATGCAGCAAAAAACAAAAAGGGAAAGAAGAATCTGTATCGAAGGACGTGCGACTAGGTAATCTGGGTGTTCACTGGCCAAAGTTTGTGGAATCACGGGGAATGTGTGAGGTTTGCAGTATCAATAAAATACAATCAAAGCCATTTTCTAAATGCTCTCATTGTTATGTATACCTTTGCTGCAATACCATGGAATACATTTTCAATAACTTAAAATTGAAGTACAAATCAAGAATTATTTTTTTTTTAAATTTTTTGTACATTTCATAGCCCAGCGGTACTTTTGAGTACCATATTCACTTTTAGTCCTTAGAAGTCCTTGAAAAATCTAAAACCGAGTTATTCTTCTTAAAACACCTAAAACTTAAATATTGTCAAAAAAAAAAGGTTTTTGTACAAATTCTACACAGCTTGGTCAACTAAGGGTTAATTGTTTAAGTAGTATATATCCACATAATGGGTGTCTATCTCGAAGACTATATGTCAGTAGAAACCGCCTCATAGATAGGTAGTTGTGGAATTAAGACAAGCTTTAATCAGAGTGTTCGCAATAGGAAACTCCCTTGAAGCAATGGGCTTGCTAATCGGCAAGCTCTAAAAAAGTAAAATGTTGGAGAAAATATTAAGACATACCAAAAAAGGGTAGGAATCCCCTTATGCCGATCGTCCACTACGTGCCCAACTCATCAATTTTATGTTTAACACACTCAATTCTAATGTATTAGGCTCTCAACTTTGTTCAACAAAAGCTATGGAGATGATTGAATATCTTTGCTCAACGCGTTTTTCAACAATTGTACGGGTAATGGACCAGCTCGTGTTGGTCGTTGGAGACAGTTGCGCATCGGGTTGAGCAACGGATTACAAACAATGTGCAACACATTATCTGCTCAACGCGTTGCTCAAGTTTTTTTAATTCTTCGTTGGTTGTGTGCGGTAAAATTGCACATTATAAATCCGACAACCAAAGGTGTGCTAAAGCTGTCCAGTTAGTTGAGGAGTGTGTTGAACAACGTTGCTCAACATGCAATTCCTGATCTAGTATACGAGGGCATCAACGAATTCATCAACTCAATGCGCAACCTCACCAAAAATGAGATTGAACAACGAAGTATCTTGCCAAATTTAAAGCAGTTGACCAACTAGGTGTACATGATGGAATTTTAACCGAATTGCTTTGCTCAGCGCGAACTACGTGAGTTTATGAACTAGTGTTCGAGGCTATAAATATATTTGAGCTGAAAAGAGAATTGGACAAAGTTTGTTGAATGAGTTGGGCACGTAGTGGACATGCAAGATAAAGTCCTCAACATTCCTCCCGTCCCGAGTTCAATCGAAAGCACACATTTTTATTATCTCTTTTTTGTGATTTGCATTTTAGAAATCTTTTGATAAATAATAGTTTTCAACAGTTTAAAAAATCCTGGAAGCCATTTCTTACAGGGACGTATAAAAAAATGTTTACTTACCCAACAACTCAGCATTCTCCATTCTGACCTCTAAAATTGCCCGCAAATATAAATTGCCCTTGAGCAAGCACGCTACACCCTCAGTGAAACTATTTCCATATCGCCTTAGAAGTTCATAGGCTTCTTCGTACCGCCCATGTTCCATCAACAACGGCACCAGCGAACTGTTGAGTTCTTATTGAAAAATGATAATTTAAACTGAATTTAATTTAATCACTTACATAGCAACATCCTGAGGATAAGCTCCTTCTTGCTTTGTCAATGCCAGGCAACGCTGCCAGTCTAAGATGTGACGAGCACACGCCACAGCTTGTACGAGATCATCAGCCCGTTCGTACATAATACTGGCATTTTCAAACTTTCCATTCTCCCGCAAGTAGTCACCATATGCATGAGCGATTTTCTTATAACACGCATTATCTTCCTTGTACGCCGACAATGCGACTTTATATAGATTGTGACTTTTAACTAAATCAAGCGCTTCCTCAAATCGATCCTGACCACAGCGGGATATGTTGACGAGAGCCTTATCGAATCGCTTTAGATGGAAATCGATTCGGAACTTTCTGTAGTTCTCTTCGAGAAGTTTCAATTCGTTGAGGAATGGAAGGAACTCCCTTGGATCTTTCTGCGACTTTTTCGCAACCATTAAGACCAAACCAAAGTCATACATACCCAAAGCTACGTCGTACAATTGATTCACGTCGACCAAGTACAGCAGATATTTCAGGGCCTCGTCAGCACCTACCTTGTTCTTTTCAGTATCTTCTTGTTTCTTTTCCTGCCAGATTATATCAAGCGCCTTTTCGATGTTGCCAATTTTTACATAAGCCGTAATAATAGGCAACAAGTATTTGTGAAAATCATTGGATTCCATTAGTTTACAAAGTTCAGCGCAAATATAAATCACTTTTTGGTCAATGTGAAAACCTTCTGGGTACTCACGCACCGTGTCCGGGTAGTTACTCGAATACATGGTTGTTGTGAAGTCTTCGTTTTGCAATTCGGTTAGGAATAAGTTTAACCACTGAGACTTCATTTCACAGGTGAAACGTAGCAAATTTTTCAAAAATCTTTCAATGTTATGATCGCAGACTATATTTAGGTTTATCCTCTGTTTACGCACAATGTCCATTGCTAAGAAGTACTCCGATTTGTCAAGTAACTTACCCACCAATTCGAGGCAGAGGACTCTCGGATGGATGACTTCTAGATTTCCCCGCGGCAACTGAAGAATTGTTGTTGAGTCATTCCGTAGTATGGTCACAATTTTGGCACCACGCTCGATTTTTCGCTCGTTGACAATTTTTCCATCACTAAGTCGTAGAAACTTCATCACAGTCAGTTGAGTGAACACCAGGTAATTGGTGGTAATGTGAAAAGATGTAACATCCGTTGATAGGGTTTTCGAATCGAGACGCAGACATTGATGGTTGTCTAGTGAGATAACTCCACTCAGATAATCGCGTTGGAAGTACTCAATTTTATCACATAGTTTTCCTGGATTGCAAATGTTTTTTTTTACGGTATCCAAGTCACCATTGTGCAAATACGAGATTTTCAAAATTTCACCATTTATGTTCTGTGCGAGATTATGTAAATTATCAACTCCTTCAAGATAACTGATTGTATCATCAATGTCTGTTCGTACAGTCTTCATTTTTTCATTTTCAATATCTGCAACGACCTGTGGAAAGTCACCTGCAAACTGACACGACCATAACCTAGATTTGTGTCCGATGCTTTGAACATAACAAAATCTATATTCAGACCATATAAAGTTGTGATACGTCAAGGGCGTCATTGGGTTTTCCAGGGAATGTTTCATTAACAGTTGATTATTGTTGATTCCGTTTAAATTCGTTAAATTATAAAACAATATTTGGTTTTGCGCGTTACATATGAGCAGTACAACATGATTACATTTACCCATGGTAAGAAACGCACAAAAATTAATGTAGCTATCACATTCCACTTGACAACTGCTCATTGGAGGTGGTATGATGCCATTACGAAAGTTTGTGATTAAAAGTTGTTTTCCATCGATGACTCCTATTAAAATGCTTTCGTTACGCTCATCTAAATCTGCAGACGATTCATATTGATTAATTGTATAAGTCCAGCTATAAGAAAACGAAAAAAAATTGAGTTATCAATACAGCCCCAATAAATGGCGCACATTACCGACAGTACTAATGTTGAGGAAAAACTCACCTATATTTTGCCAAAGTACCATTTGGTAGCATCGCATACATGGTCTTCTCCTCTCCGATTCTATTATCCCAAACATACGATGCCAGAACCCCGTTAAAGCAAAGTGTTTGCTTTAAGTACCAATGATAATTTCCAATTGTATACAAATACAATGTACTCTTTCCGTTCACAACTGTTTCCACAGCCAAAATATCTGAGTCCGAACTCCATTTTAGGCTTACCACCGGTTCATCGTCGAACGCAAATGGCAATACAATCTCCCTGTGCCTGAGGCCGTTCTTCTCAAATAGAGCAATGGTACTCTTATTTGGAAATTTATGCGGTACTGCAATCCAAGTGCCCGATGGCCTCCATGCAATCGCGGACCACAAATCATTCAATTTCTCTGATGTGTACTTGAGCGCTCCTTCCTTGTCGAATACCTTAAACATTCTCCCGTGTTCGCCAACATATGTGACAGCAAAGAAACCTCCATCTGCACGCCATGTAATGTCGATATCTTGTGGCAACTCGGTTACATTATCAGGAACATTAAACTGTGTCGTCTGCTTAGCTGCGGTTTTACCTTCCGACCCGTGAAACTGAGTTTCTTTCTTACCCCAACCAACGGTGATGAATGCGTTCTCTCCAAATTGATTTTCGCCAAGTGGTACTTCGGATATGGGATCAAAGGTGCATGTCATTACGACAACATTATGTGACTTTGTGACGAATGCAACGACTTCCTGATCAGGTGACCAAACCATCTTTTCAATTCCTCCATCGCAAAATGTGACCTCATTTGAGTTTTTTGATTCCGGATTAATGAGAAGCACTTCACCTGCATCTGTTGCAATGCATATTTCATTTTCAAGAGATAAATATTCACAGGATACCACTCCGCATACTTCAGCAATAGTTGTAACTTTGTCGGTGGACAGATTGTAAGAAAGCAACTCTTTGTCAGTGCATATAAAGACAGTGTTATTGTTAGTACCACTTGGGTCCAGAGCAATGAATTTTGGATTTAATACGGTTGTATTGTGAGTGGTTGTATATCTTATCTTCAAGTTTCTCATTTTGAATCCGTATTTATCCTAAAAATATTATTTGTGGGGAACAACAAACTTTTGCCGTCAAAACAACGTGCTCTTGGGAAACGTCATTTTTTGTCATTCAACCACAGATGAGTAATTATACATCTGTGCATTCAACGTGCTGAATAACATGACGTAGTTAGGTTTGTTTGATATGATATACAAACTGTGGTTTGAGATTGCAATTTATAGTTAACTTTAAAGCAAGTGATTGCTGTTAATAATACATTTAATATAGCCGCAAATATGTTGATTAGCAAATTCGATAAATTATATTTAAGTGAGCACATTTGGATTGAAACATGACTGCGTTTCCACATTTACTTTGACATTTGGCTACTTTACTGCCCCTCCTCCAAAATCACTACAAAATCACTTAAAGATTCGAAAATGGCTTATGAAATGGTGCCAAAATATTATATATTTTTATAATAATTTAGATTTTGGTTTTTCGTTAAAAAAATAATAAAAAAAATTACCTAAATATATTCCAGATACTTTATTTATATATACATATATATATATATATTGGATATAAATATGCTTTATAACCCTTTTAATTGTTTGGTTAAATACAACTTTATAAAGACCAACAAATATTGATTTGAGCGATTTTTAAGGTAAATACCCCTAGGTGGTCAGATGCACATAAAGAACTCAACTTAATATGCTGCATCCAACGAGCGACTAATGGCTTTTTCGTTTGGTTATCCGGAAGAGTTCTCCGATCCGGGATGCCAATCGAACAAGTAAACATATTTCATTTGAATTTGAAGTGCATTTGTCGTTTCACCTGTGTATATGTATTTCCAAACGCTTCACTACCAATCTGATGATGATAAAGGGGATGGAAGACAAATAGTATTAGCCATTGTAATACGTTTATATAACACCCAATATTATTTCATTATTTGTTTAGTTAAATTTGGAAATAACTTTCAGCTAAGCTCGGCAAAATTGAAGAATGATTAAATACATCATCAACAAATATGACATTTATCGGTTATGACGTTTATGGTGTTTCAATGTGTTAGTGCTTCTGGTTTTAATTCTGAATTCATAGTCAGAAGCTTCTTTCTAGGAGAGTACCAAACTTTCTTTTAGTACCAAACGAACACTTTCAGAATAATCCGGAAGCCTTCCGGATTACCAAACGAAAACGACATAATACTAATAACAGGAGGAGTTTCCCTATCCTGTCAAATTGTAAACAAATGTTAATCCCTCATGGCAACCAAATTCATAATGTCGATGTTGATGCTTAGCTACTTTAACTTTATTGATTAACAGCTCTATTCAATAGTACTATGCGTCAGTTTAAAATAATAGTTCGCTGTTTAACATGTCCAATCTCCTATACAACGAAATCTGGCATCAAGCCCAACAAGAGTTGGAACTATTGGCAATTACTGACTTCGACCAACAAGGTAGAGAAGCAACCGTCGAAAGATGCACTTTGCAAGCAGCAATCTATGAATTGTATCTAAAGTACATTTGCATCGCCAATAAACTGGAGGACGTTTACGACAAAATAATTCACCCACAAAAGCGAATTTTAATACGACGTATCTTTGACTCCTGCTTGGGTCGCATTATTGAATTAAAACATGATTTAGTCAACATCGACATGATGGAGTTTAGTTACAACGATACCGTTATGGAGAAACTCAGGTTGACACCACTAGACACGGAACTTCATATACCACGTTACTTTCATCGTGAAAGACAGAATGAAATTCAGTTTCGAAAAATGGCAATGGATGATATTCTGATCAAGCTAGGATGGTTGGACGACAATCCGCAAGAAGAGAGATTAACAGAAGTCGAAGCAATTCGGTTAATTCAAATTCACGAGCGGGCCAGACAGGGTCGCCTGAGAGCACATTTTATGAAAGAAATTCGGCTGCTCAAGGAGAAAAGTAAATCAGACAACATTCAGGAGAAAACCGACTCCGGTCTCTTGGCTGCTATGAGGATTCAAAAAATGTGGCGTGGTCACACGGCACGAAGAAAGACTCGGCGCAAAAAGGTGGAGGAAATGGTTTTAATAGGAATGGTTCCACCACAACAAAAAAAGAAGTCCGAAGCTGTGGAACAAATGAATCAGGCAAGGGATAAACCAAACTTTGTTACCAAAATAGTTAGTTAATAAGTTAGTTGCAGATGTTTCTCGAGCGGTACAAGACTCAAGAGGATTTCCGCGAAAAATACGAGCAGGCGGTGCGCGATATACGAGAAGAAATCAAAACAAAACAGGGTCCCATTTTAATGGATGATATAGCAGATGAAATAAGGTCTTGGATCAAGGACTGCTACGACAAAACTGGAAAACTTCCAGATTTTCCAACAGAGGAAAATGGTGGCTCACTGCATATCTTTAGTAGAGCTGGTAATTTGCAATAGTTTAGTTTTACAACTGTGTTTTATTTTTTTATTTTTTCGTAGGAACCGAAAGTGAAATGAGCAGATCGTCAGCAAGATCATCAAAGGAATCACGCAAGACTAAGGACAAATCAAAGTCACCTGCTAGAAGTGGTGATTTAAATGTAACTGAAAATCAAGATGGAACATATCACCCCAGTCAGTCGGTGTTTTTAAGCGAGTTAAAAAACCAAATCGAAGAGTATGTGAATGTTGTTGTTTGCGGTTTTCCAAAAGCTTACCGCTTTTCTTCTTCTTTTTCAACAGATTCTGTGAAGTATGGAGAGACACTGACGAAGTTGGTAACCTTCATCAAATGCATAACGAAGAAATGATTTACGCCGATAAGTACACAGAAATCGAACTAGAATTCCGCAAGATAGTTGACGAATTAATGAGACAGGAACTAGATCTTCTGCAAGTGAGTGTTGCATTGCCTTCATTTAAAAGCTATAAGCCATACACTGTCTAAATAACCAAATCAAACCAAATTTTCCTTCTCAGACAGCCGTTGGTAAAAAGGCAAAAAAAAGCAGTAAGAAAACACGTCGATCTGGCAAGAAAAGTAAAAAGAAAAAAGAAAAGGACCTAACGCCAGATCGTACGACCGAATCCCTTTTCGAGGAACTAGTGACAAATGGAATAATTAAAAAATACCCCGATACTCCACTCAGTGCATATCTCGGTGATAAATCGTACACTACCAGAAGTGGCTTAAATCCATCCGCGGGGGATGTTCGTCAAGTGTTGATCGAATATTGTATTTTACCCTTAGGATCAGCTACTATTCGGAATTCTTGCCCTTGCATTCGTTCGCTATTGCTGGCTGGTCCAAAAGGTAGTGGCAAGAAGACGCTACTACACGCCATATGCAGTGAGGTTGGAGCTGTACTTTTCGATTTGACTCCTGCAAATATCGTTGGGAAATACCCCGGAAAATCTGGACTGATAATGTTGATTCACTTAGTTGTAAAGGTCTCTAGATTACTACAACCTGCGGTTATTTACATGGGAGATGCTGAACGTCCATTTATGAAAAAGGTTCCAAAAACCGACAGAAGCGATCCGAAGCGTTTGAAAAAGGATCTGCCCAAGTTAATTAAGAATATAGCTCCAGAAGATCGAGTTATTTTTATTGGAACTTCAAGCTTACCATGGGAGGCCGATCAGAAGCTGCTGCAACAGACTTACAACCGATTTATCTACATTCCCAGACCAGACTATGGAGCGTTGTCTTTTGGCTGGAAATCGCTTTTAGAGTAAAGTGAACCGATGTTTACCTCCTTGTGATCACTAATTTTATTTCCTTTTAGCGAACATAGTGGAGGGATTTGCCAACTTGATTGCAGTGTAATGGCAAAAATATCCGATGGCTACACAATTGGATCCGTAAATGCATGCATTCAGGAGGTATTAACATGTAAAAGGAAGTTGCAATTGCGTTCACAGCCTCTAACACATGTAGAACTTATAAATGCATTGTGGTAATAGAAAGATTCGGAAAACGATTTTATTTTATTGGTTATTTATATTTAATTTTTTGCAGCACAAAGGATCCGGTTTATCGTGAAGAAGAGGAAGCATTTGAAGCATGGTGGTCGAAGACACCATTGGGTAGACGAAGACAACGTGCACTGGAAGAAGAAGAAGAGGCAAAAATGGAAGAACAGGTTCAAGCATTAAAGCAAAGCAACGGAAAGAAGAAAACCTAAATGAAATATTTGAAAATTTAATTTAGTTCATATTTTATTTAATTAAAATAAATATTAGGTGTATAGCCCAACTTTTTTTAACCATTGTACGTGCGAAGATATATTTTGAAAGAGACCTATAGTTTACGGCTATTCCGTATTTGAGTCATCTCATAACAGCTTGAATGTTTGTCAGATTTTCACAAGAGGAGGGGCAGCGTACTGACCAGACCCCTCTTGGGAAATTCCATTGTCGTATTAATTATATTTTTAAGGGAAACATTATTTTAAACGTCGAACATTTAAAACAGTCTTCAAAGATATATAATTATGATATTAAAGAGAGTTTGATTGGGTATGCAGAGAACACCTTCGCATCTTTTAATAAACGTCACTGGACCCTTGGCTTAATAGCCCAACGCACTAACCACAGACCCACTACACCCTCTTTGTTCATATATAATAATAAAAAATTGTTTGTAATTTTACAAATTTATTTTAGCTTTACTGAATAGCTCTTGTTTCCCGACTTACAGTGAATTTCATCGACTCGAATTTTAAACTCATCAGGATTTGTTTTTCGTATTTCGGAGAGCAATGCATTTAACTCTGGTAACTTATCCCTTAAAGGCTTCTCAAAGTCTCCAGTACACCAAAGTATACTCGCATGGAAAGAAGGATTCTAGAAAAAAAGAAACAAAGATATTTGGTTTTTAATTGAGTTCACATTTCAGCAAGACTTTTACCTCATAAAAAGTATCCAATCGGAACTCGTTCATCACTGCATCCATTTTCAGCATCAATGTGTGTAATTTTTCAAAGTAAATATCACCGGCCACTAGACCTATAAACGTTCTAGTTTTATCTTCGTTTGTGTAAACGTTCAGTGAAGGAAGATCTATAGGAAAACTTGATTATTTTACTTTAAGACCATCATCACTGATCATTTAGTTCACTTACTGTTCAATGGCGAATAGTGCTTCTTGAAGAGATTTAACAAATGAACTAATCCAATGATGTCGCAAGATGACGTTCTTCGTTAGGCTTATGTGAATATTGTTTGAATACTTTAATTCGATTTCGTCCTTAAGCAAGTTCAGTATCATAGCGTGTACTTCATCGATTACATTAAGGTCAACTAAAATTTCAAAAGGAACAGATTTAGGTTACCTAGGTGTTGATATAGAAAAATCAAATTTACTAGGTATAAAGACAAGAGTAGCCCAGTTTCCACGTTCATGTTCAAACGATCTCAAGCGTCCCTCGTGTTTAGATGGATCATCCACAGGAGAGACATGAAAAACTTTATTCATTCTTCTTATAGCTGGTGGTAAAGGAAGTCTGTCAAAGAATTTTAAAAATACAAGTAGATAGCATTCTATATTTACATATATAAGAAACATAAAAAATATGATGCATTGGACTAGATTATTGTAATTGTTTTCGGGCACCTCTTAGAAAAGCTAGCCAGCAGCAAGTGGACACTGTGCTCCCTACTTAAAAAAGTACCAACCTTTTTGCTGTAGGCTTAAAAATCTTTGGTTTTGGTGGTTCATCATCGCTTTGGTTATCAGAGGAGGAACTATAACTTACTAAAGCCATTTATGTGGTTTGTACAAAATAACTTTCTTTTTTTTTAAAAATTCGATTATGAAAACAGCAGCCTTTATTTGTTTTTGTTTATTTACAATATTTTCTTACTGCTGTGATTTCGGCAAACACCAAACTGTCAACACGAACACTCAGCACAACAAATTATTGTCGTTCTTTCCTTTCAAATACGAAGCGTTTGGAAATCTTCCGATAGTGTTATATAGTATACGATTTCAGAATGAAAAGCCATTGAAGAAGGACCGGCCCTGACCCATAGAATTCGTCGCTGCGGTGCGTGCATTAAAACGTTAAAATTCACGCATTGGCCGTCCTATAGAATCCGTCGGAACTTTGATTGCTGCATTTTGTTTTTTATTTGTCAATTAGGCTGTCACCGGCGAGTGCGGATTGCCATATTAAAAAAATAAAATGTGTCTGGTGTTTTTTTAAAGTGGTCTAGTGTTGAAATTTTATGTTATATCAGGACAAATCGTTTAAATATATAAAGCCGTACTTATTAAATTTCCTTAAAACACCTCTCAGAGGTTGCTTAGTCAAACAACGCTTAAGTATTTACACATCGTTTATAAACGATTTTCTTCTGTGTTTTAACTAAACGAGGTTTGTGTCTAAATAAGTTAGGACACTTAAAAAACTAGTACAAAAATTCACCATTTTGCTTTAAAGGTGCAGAAACTCAGCTGCTTTTGCTTGATTTTTATTTATTTACATTGAGATATATTGCGTAGCATCATGGACTCCAAAAAATAAAGGCAAAAGGTCGGAAAATTGGGATTCCACTGATAAGGTACTACAATTTTCTTATGAAATATGTTACAAAGGCACACATATATATAATCAATTATACGATTTGCAGTACACAACCTCTAAACGCAAATTTTGGGGTTTAGGTTACGCATCTCTTAAGCAACGTTCCTTAAGTTTTATAAATAATGTTTTGCTGTGTAAAGGCAGTTTAGGTATTGCGTAAAGTTACGCTGGCCTTAAAATATGTTTATAAATAAGGCTGATAAAGTATAAGCAAAAACATTTAACCATATTAATAAAAAAAAATACTAATATCGTCCTTTTGGAAAATAAATTTTATTTCGAAAAAAATAATAGAAAACGTACAATTAGCTACGATAAATCTGCTAATATGACAAGGCTGACTGCAATGAATGAAGAGCGTAACTGCTCTTCAATGGACTGAGCAAAAATGAGCATGCTGTTGCATTAAAATAAAGATAAACAAAAAATATTTTGATATTATTACATCTGAATTTGAGAAAGCTCATTGCAATAAAGGTCGTCTATAAATGGCAGTACAATAGTTTCCGAGGTGCCAAGATCTGAAAATGCAATTTTTTAGATCTCAAGGAAATAATATCACATGTTATAATGTAACAATAGTCTAGTTTTCGCCTAGCTTAAGAGATATCGAGGTTTAAAAATTTAATTTTTAGTTGAGCTCTATGAGATTACGTCACGTTTTTGCCAATAGAAAAATTATTTTGGGAAATAAGACTACTTTAGCTGGAGGTAAAGATAAAGAATAAAGAAGTACAGCGATTTATACTGGCTGCAGTATAGTAGTTCATTGATAGGTTAAGCTGGGTAAAGCTATTAGAGTGCTGCAGTGTTTGATGATCCAGAGTATTTTATTATCATCGGCTGGTCCATATAGTTTTTCCGATAACAAAAAACAGCTAATGACAGTGCGGATGTAAGGTGAAACCACAAAACTGGATGAAATTATTTAAACAAAGATAATTTTACTCTACGCCCTTCACTTTGGGTGTACAAAAGCTATTCTTTGTCAATCCAGCTTTACATATATCATTAAGTCCGCTATTCAAACTTGACAGACCATTTTCCGATAATATTTTTGGAAGTATTCGAAAAAACTTTTGAAATCCTTCTCGCAAAATTAATCTGTGGTATTCCGCTGGTGGAAAATGAAGGCAAATAACTCGAAGCGGCGATGAGCAGAGAAACAAACACCGAAACCATTCCTTTTTTCACTGAAACGTCGTAATCTTGCTATTTAATTCATGATCAATAATGTGTGAAAAGCATGTGACACTCGGATCCTAATGTTTTTAACATTCTCGCTGTATGAATGCTTTTTTTATGTCGATTTTTATTGACCCATCCACAGTATCAAAACTTATTCCAACTGCTGTCAGTGATGCTCTACCTGCTGCCAGTGTTGCTCTAGTCATGAAGTAAGCGCATCGCCGTCTAAATAAAATAAATTTAAATAAAATATATTTTGTTATATATTTGAGGTATAAATATTTATAAAAATATAAAAATGTGATTAGCCCATAATGGAACCCCAATCTAGTATACCATACCTGTGTATAACGACCTTTGACATGTGTCATTTTGTGTTTTGATGGTTGGCCACTTTCATTCGAATTTCCATTATCAAAGTAGGGTGGATCTGAAAAGAAAATATCATATCGGCGCTTTCTATTGATTACACGGAAACAAAAACCGCAATTGATCAATGAATCTGTCACTGGAAATTGCAATCTACATTGCTGTAGCAATAGCAGCCCATGTTCTTGTGTATGCCTTCGTTACAAGAAAAAAACAGAAATCCATATTTGGTCGGCATGTAGTTGTTACTGGTGGCTCCAAAGGAATTGGGCTCTACATTGCTGTAGAATGCGCGATGAAGGGTGCTAACGTTACTGTGGTTGCTAGGGATGAGAAAATATTGGGTGAGTTGAGCAGTTCTGTAATTTTCTCCCTGTGTTCTATTAAAACGTGATTTGTTTCTAGCGGGAGCTATTGTTCTTTTAGAGGTCCTTAGACAATCACCCGAACAAAAATTCAACTACAAGTCATTGGACATATCTCAAAACTATGACAAAGTCGCAGAAGGGTTTGCTGATATCGAAAAAGAGTTCGGAGAGATTTACATGTTGGTCAACTGCGCTGGTCTGGCAATCTGTGGTGTGTTTGAAGAAGTTTCAGTGGAAGACTCTCGAAAATTAATGGACATCAACTACTTTGGTACATACAACTGTACTCGATATGTTCTACCTAAAATGAAGGCAGCAGGAGAAGGAATTATTGTGATTACGGCGTCGCAGGCAGCTTTATTTGGAATATACGGATATGGAGCGTATGCGGCCTCTAAATTTGCTCTTCGTGGTATGGCCGAAACTATTGCTATGGAATCACGACACTTGGGAGTCACAGTAACATTAGCCCTACCCGCCGACACAAACACACCCGGCTTTGAAAATGAAGAGAAAACTAAACCGGAGGAGACAAAAATTATTTCAGGAAGTGGAGGACTTGCTCAACCAGATGATGTTGCAAAGCGCATTGTTACCGACGCATTGGTAGGAATTTCAACACATCAATCAATAAAGAGTTTAATTTTAACTTTGTTTTTGCAGAAAGGGTCATTCATTTCGATTATGGGATTCGAAAGCTGGATGCTGACTGTTCTATGCGGAGGCATGTTCCCTTGGGGAGGTCCTCTTCAATGCATATTCCATGCTTTGTTTATGGGACCGCTGCGTATAATTGGATCATTTCTACACTGGCATTTCGGAAGAATTATAAAAAATTGTGCCAAAGAGAAAACTGACTAGGGAACCAGTTTTATTCCTCCACAACTGCAGCAGGACTTAAATATATATGTTTTTAGTTTTACATTGTTTTTAACACTTGTACATGCATTTTTATTCTGTTTGCACTTGTATTCACCTATATTTGAATTCGAAGAAATAGTTGGTAAGTAAGTTTAATGTTTTCAATTTGTTTTTTTAATTGTCAATATCAAAACGCACAAGCATCACAAGCTTGTTTCTTAACATACATGTGCCTAAATTTGTAACTGTTGTTTTTATATACATACAAGCTATTATATGCTTTTTTCATAAATAAAATTTTACACTTGTTTATTGTATTACATTCTTTATATATACACGTATTCGATTCATTAGAGCCCGCAGAATATTTCTCAATATACAGAAATCAATGTAGCTTTTTGATTTCTGTTTTTGGACCACATCATGTACTATATTACTGTACTATTTGAGGGACCAAATAATTATAACGTTTAGGTTATCTTTATTTTACTTTAAAGCTTTCGATTTTATTAGTAAATGGACTCAACCTAGCAGCTCTTCCTTAAAAAAAAAAATAAATATTAGGCGTAAACGGCCCATACAGGACCTGAAGCTTAGCTTCTTCAAGCAATGTGGGTGCGAAGACATAGTTTTTTCACACTAATGGAACCTACAGTTAATGCCGATTTCGAACGGCAGTTTATTTTTGAGAAGCCTCTCATGCCAATTCATACTCTTGGATGTTTGTCAGCCTTTCGCAAGAGGTAGGGCAGCGAAAAAAGACCTTAAGGTAGTGCGAGTCCGGATTTAAAACGGGGACTCCTTACTTAATAGCCCACTTAACCGCTAAGCTACTGCATGCACATATGTATGTATTCATATCAATATGTTTATTATGTATTCGTTTCCAAGTAAAGAGGATCCCATTAAATAACTTGTAACAATTTGCTGTTCTCAAATAAACGTCGTTACTCACATAATTTCGGGGCTATTACATTAATGTATTGCATGCAAGTACGAAAGGGAAACATACATATATTAAAAGCATTGCATATGTATAGATTAACAAAACACTTTTATCCTTATTTATATTTTTTATGATGCTTTTATGGTTACCAACTTTTAATGATAGCAATTTAACTATTTTTGCAATGATTCTCTTCTAGATTAAAATTTTAAATTAGACTCTACCAAATATCGAGATTGACCATACAAATTTTGTTCTGGTACTGATCTTTTTATCGAATTATTCATTTTTTGGTCGCAAAGCTTTAATTTCGTTTTATATTTTGGTGAACAAATAGCATTTATATTAACATTTTATATTACCAAACTAAATTCATCACTAATAAGTTGTTTTTTTAACAAAACCGTTGCGGCCAACCATTAAAGTGGTTATCACAGATGAGGAATTAACCAGATAGTCAACTCGAGAGCTGTGTTTTAACTAATTTATTTTAATTTTTAATGAAAAATAATCAAAATAATATTGATTAACGTGACTAATATATAATAAGTAAGTTCATCATACATTTTCGGTTGACAATAAAATTAAGTATAACTATACTAGCAAGGATTTCGTAGATTATGGATGGTTATATTGAAGCAGTTAAGTAACTCTACACAATTGAACACTGGTTTAAAACGCTTTTTAATAAAACGTAATTCAAATTCTTACAAATATTATTTTTGGTACATCAAAACACTTTTTTAACAAAATTTGCAATTACTTCCTAGTAGTAGTAAATTGTTTTGTTTATTTTCATATAAAATAAAATTACAAAACAAATAAAGTCGGCTGTTAAAAAAGTGGCTAATTAATTCAATATATATGTAACACAATGTGCATGTTTATTTATGATATGTACTCAACTACCAAGCATTTTCGATAAAAAAATGCACACCCAATATATTTATGCAGTGCATTCCAGCTACCTTTTTTTTTCCTTCTTCCGTCTATCGCTTACTTTAAATTTTAAAATAAAGCATATTAACTTATATAAAAAATTTCAAAACCGCCTTAGAAAAGAAACAGCTAAGAAAATTGATTGACTAAACGTACAAATCTTGTAACACAACATATTTTAAAAAGGATTACAAATACTTCTTTTTCACTTTTTTTTATCCATGCACGGAACCTGAATATGTACATATATTCATTAAACTTTCATATGTTGAATAAAAACAATCAAATAATAAATAAGTAATAAAACAATCAAAGAATTTAATATATATGTAAAAAACCATTGCAAACTATTTACTACAAATATTTTACACCCAAACATTACTTATTTGGTAATATTTATGCAATAATACAATAAAATATGAATGTTTATTTTAAGGCAGATAAAAAATAGAGAACTATTTCTTATAACCGCAAAAAATATTCCCACTAAATTGTAACAACTTTATTGGGTAACTAATTTTTTGTTTCTTTATAAACATTTATATTAAAATAAAATAAAATGTTGAATCACATAAACTCAACACTTCGCAGAATTTCCTATTTCCCAACACATCCGCCGTGACCAGCTGTTTTGTTGTTGCGATTTGGATATATTGCAAAACTCCCCACAATTATTTTTGGCGGGTAATCTAGTAAATTAGAGCTAACTTCATGTGTCTGGCTCACACGTATTCACAGATGGGAAAATTGAGAGAGGATTTTGCGGCTGTTATTAAATATTTTTTGCGGGTTGAAAGTGATAGGGGATTGCAGAGTTGACTCTCTGTTTAATTCCTCATCTGTGGTGGTTATACTCTGTCCAACATAAATTAGCAGTACAGGGAAGATTGGGATGTTGCCTCTCATTCGCACTCTTATGTTTTCCGTAAGGTGCTATTCAAACAAAAGATCTTACAGGGTCTCCGTACTGCGGACCTACTTGATTCGCAGTTAAGGATCATTCACATGAGAGCGAACCGGCGAATATTTGTAAATTCTGACATTTCTTTCACATGAGAACTTTTTTTGGCCGCAGGTACCCGCGGATCTGATTTGTAAATGTTAGCAGCAAGATTTGTCAATTTCAAGGTTATGTTCAAACGAATTTTTCATTCGCGGATTTGTGGATCACGTCTGTATTATGTGGATTGTGAATAGAGAGTGACAGTTGACGGCAAGAATTTTTCAATTCGCGGGAAAATTTTTGTAACTGTAATTGCTATTTAAATCAATTTAGACTCAGTTTTTTTTAGATAATATGTTAGATCAATTAAATATTAAGCTTTTGTGGTAGAAGCAATAGACATTTTTGATTCATAAATACATTAAAATTGATTTGTTCACGTTTCGCCAATTCGTAATTCGCTCTCATGTGAACTTATGAACTCATGTGTACTTAAGAATCAGCTTACCAATTTCTTGAACGACGATCACACGAATTATATGAAGACATAGTCGTTGTTTGCTTTAGTGGACTTGCAGTGCACTTGCAATTTGAACGCAATAATTCTTTATTCGATTTTATTTTTCGATGGCTGACTGAAACGTCAAACAAAACCCAGGTAGTGACTGGTGTGAATGCATTGACGCGATTTCAAAATCTGTTGGTGGAAACCTCGAATTTTAGTGCGGTGTGAATAGGGTATTAGGTTAGTCATAAAGTACATCGAAACGAAACGTGCACAATATTGAGTTCCACGATCCACAATCCAATTTTGTATCAATCATATGTCATATCATATGTCATTCTCAAAACTGTCATTCAGACTCTTGGTATATGATGAAACATTAAAAAAATTGTTTGCATGAAAGCAATAAATAAATAATTACAACAAACTTCACATATATAAAAATCTAAAAATGAATGTTATTACTGCTGTAAAACTCTACGTAGAGAAAATGACAAATGAATCTGGACCCGGCATGAAGATAATCCTTCTGGACAAGGAAACAGTGAGTTAATAGTTCACTTTTTAGACCTCAATTCACCATATTGTTTATTTTTTTACATCCAGACCAGTATTATATCTATGGCATTTAGCCAATCGGATATGCTTCAACGAGAAGTATATCTCTTCGAACGCCTTGATTCTGGCCGGTCCAATGAACGTTTGAAGCATTTAAAGTGCATCGTCTTTGTACGACCAACAAAACAAAATGTAGCCCTATTGGCCGATGAACTGCGGAATCCGAAATATGGATCTTATTTTATTTGTATGACAGCATGCAATTTGCTCCAAATATATTCTCAGTGATTTCTTTTAGATTTTAGTAACATCATTCCAAGGACAGACATCAAAGTACTCGCCGAATGCGATGAGAGTGAATCTGTGCGTGAAGTCAAAGAAGTGTACGCCGATTTCTTGTGTGTGAATCCAAATCTTTTTTCATTTAACATTCCAACATGCCTCAACCGACTTGCATGGCAACCGGAAGCACTCAGTCGATGTGTACAAGGACTAACGTCTGTCTTGCTTTCGCTCAAGATTAACCCCGTCATTCGGTATCGATCAGGCAGTGTTCCAGCTCAAACACTGGCCAAGCAAATTTATGAACAAACTACTAAAGAATCATCTCTTTTTGACTTTCGAACACATGAAAATGGTGCACCTCCACCTTTGCTTTTGATTTTAGATCGTATGGATGATCCGGTAACACCTTTGTTACATCAGTGGACATATCAAGCTATGGTGCACGAACTCTTAAATATAAAGAACAACCGTGTGGATCTGTCGGGAACGCCGCAAATACCTAAAGACTTTAAAGAAGTTGTGTTATCGGGTGATCAAGATGAGTTCTATGCCAAGAATATGTATGCGAATTACGGAGAAATCGGTGTGACAATAAAAAGTCTTATGGAAGAATTCCAGAAGAAAGCTAAAGATCAGAAAAAGGTAATTCGTCTCTGCTTAATGTTTAGCTAGATCGTCACTTCTACAATATATATTACGCTGTTTCATTCTACAGGTTGAGAGTATTTCTGATATGAAAAACTTTATCGAATCATATCCGCAATTCAAGAAAATGTCTGGCACCGTAACTAAGCACCTCTGCGTCATGGGTGAGCTGTCTAACTTGTGCACCAAACGTAATCTCTTCGAATTATCTGAGTTGGAGCAAGAAGTTGCCTGCAAAGCAGAACATTCGGCACAATTGCAAAGAATAAAAAAAATTATCGCCGATGAACGTGTATCCATTGACGATGCTCTAAAACTTGTAGCTCTGTACGCGCTGCGCTATGAACGACACGCAAACTGTGACACATGTGGACTCTTGCAAATAATAAAAAATCGTGGAGGTCGCACTTCATTGGTGCCCAGTCTAATTGAGTATGCTGGACAACATGCTCGACAGGGGGAACTATTTAATTTAGTCCGAATCACCGATGCCGTCAAACTTACCAGAAACCTAATTAAAGTATGATTTTGTTTTAACATCCATTTTGCTTTTATGACTTGAATTTTTCTCCAATAACTAGGGACTTAAAGGGGTGGAAAACGTGTTCACCCAACACACTTGCCTGCTAAAGGAAACCCTAGAGGATCTATTTAAAGGACGAGATGTCGATCCATTGTATCCAGCAATAAATTCCGAACTGGTTCCATTCCGACGACCACCGCAGGATGTGATTGTTTTTATTGTTGGTGGAGCTACTTATGAAGAAGCGTTAGCTGTGCATCAAATGAACAATTCCGGTTACAAAGTTATCCTTGGTGGTACTACAATTCATAATTCAACAAGTTTCATGCAAGAAGTTCTAACAGCGACACAAGGGGTGCAATTCAAGCACACCAAGTCGATGTTAAAATTCTGTGCCACTGAAAATTTCTAGGACATTATTTCGGTTGGTTTCCTCGTAGATAAAATAATGTAATTTATTACTCTATTTTGATTTCATACAATTTTACTGTAGAACTACAAAGTTTTATGCCGAAATGGTATAAGAATTTATTAAATTAAAAAATATTTATTATATTCCTATTGTAAAAAAAAAATATTTAAGTGATTAACCAAATAAATATATATACATACATATATACAGATTAACAAATTCAGCAAAACTATGTGTGACGGTCGAAAAGGGTTGCGGAGAAGGGGTTAAATACAAGCATTATTTTGTATAGGAGGGGATTTTTTTCGCTCGGGTGTAATGCTGTCAGTAGATATTGATCCTACGCTCCTGGGCAGTGAATTATGGATATTGCAATGCCCGTAAGGCATTGCTTACTGTGCTATATGATAGAATCCATTAGGCAGATTCTGTAGTAGGATGCCCAGAATCACGTTTAGTGCCACGGTCGAGCATGACCATAGAGTAGCGAAATTACCCCAACTTGTGCTAACGGATTTGGTTGAGAATCTGTTTCCTAATTTTGCCTGAATGTTGCTTGTTCTTACCATGTAGACGATCCATTGGCTGATGAACTCATCCATATCTGGAGGAGGCTACGCCCATGGCCTTCTGGAATGTCTGAGTTGTAGGTTCCAGTTCTTCAACTGAGTATAGATTCAAGTTGGGCAAAATATTGAGTTTAGAGTTTAGGATTTTACCGAATTTCTTCTAATTAATATCTACTTCTTGGGTTTCTGTATGAAGTAGGAAAATTAACCTTATAATATAAATATTAAAGCGATTCCACTCGTGGTCCGAGAAGGGTTGGAGAGGTTGGAGACTTTTCAATTTTCAACCATGAAACTATCATCGGTAACTACCGAGCTGCCTCATAGATGATGTCATGTATATGCCTCGCAATCCACAAACGGCGTACCTTTCCCGACTTGCATTTTTTTGCGAGCCTCTCAAGTTATTTTGGCGAAAGGCCCGTCATGCGACAAATAGGCGGTATAGGGAAGTATGTAGATGGTCTGCTTCACAGCGTCTACCAATTTAACCACCATTAAGTCATTCGAGCGTTAATATATTTTTTAACTAAAATGCATGAAATGGAAAAGGTTGTATTTTGTTGTCTACCAGTCCTGCTATGGTCGATTTCTTGATATAGGGCTCCTGTATGATGCCAATGTCTTCATCCCTAACAAATACCAGAAGATTCTCCGACTCGCATTTTGTATGCTGGAGATTCGCCTCTACTACCTTCAGCATCGTTTTTATGGGGCGCTTCCGATCTCTAAGTCCTCCAAAAAACTTTTTGGCTGAGACGACATCGCCTTCGATACCCGTAGATCTATAGGAAGATCTTCAGTTTGGCAAACCTTATTTTTATCGTTTAGCTTCTTCAAGTGGGCCGAGAGGTAATTCTCGTTAATGAGAAGAAGTAAAGAGAGGCTATTTTTTGCTGCGGATCTTTCGCGTTCAAATGGGATTGTAGAGTTCTGAGTCGGAGGCATTAGATGAGATTCATGGGCTCTACCACCAAATGCGCCCCTTGGTGTCATCGGGATTTCCTTGGCAGGGATTAGCTTAAGTCTTAAGCCTTCCCAGGAATCACTAATTTTAACGATGCACGAGGCAAGGAATCCCTAGAAAATTGGTCCACGCATTTGATGACTGAACTGGTAAAAAAATTAAAACTGTCAAACACTGATCAAAACATGCAAATTTGTTGTTGGTTTGTTTAATCGCAACAAACATACAGTAAACTTTATAATTTTTATTAAAACATGAGAACCCTCTTTGTTTTTAGATGTTCGACACTTGATTTTTCTTCGCACAAAAAAAAAGCGAACAGTTATATATTAGAAAAACATTAATCGCTTATCTACAAAGTTATTTCTTTGTTTTTATTCAACACTACAAATTTACAGAATAAATGAATGTACTCTCCAGCCAAAAACATATATATAAAATAAATAAATAGAAACATAGAAACTTATGTCTTATGTAGACGACGCATGGCTTTTCTTATTGGACGCTCTCCAGTTCCCATCATAGTTGGAGATGGTGCCGACCCTGTAGGCTGTTGCTGCGGTGCAAACAAATTACCATTCTTCGCTGCAGAAGGTGCAGATGGTGCAGCCGCTCCGAAGCTAAATACTGGGGACTGATTAACCGTTTGACGACTGGCACCAAATGTGTTACTGCTTCCAGCACTACCCCCAGAACCAGCTCCACCGAACGAAAATACCTTACTTTCGGTGGCTCCATTGGTGGCGTTATTTGTAGTGCTGGCTCCGCCAAAAAGACTTGTCGCTCCTACCGGAGCAGCGGTAATAGTTGTATTGCCGTCTTGGAAAACAAAGGTTTTGTTCATGTCCGTTGCCGGCTTTGAAGCGTTACTGCCAATTGATGAGCTGCTTCCAAAGACAAAACCCCCAGTAGGCGGCTTGTTAGACTCTGTTGTGGTGGTACCAAAGGTGAAAGTGTTCGACTGTTGTAGAGGTGCTACAGCGGCGGACGGTGCTCCAAATATAGAACCAGTAGTAGATGAAGAAGCACCTAAGCTAATTGAGGAAGCTGCTGCGCCGAAGAGATTTGTGTTTGGCGTAGTTGATGCAGCTGCTTGATTGGTCGATATGCTAGACGCAGATCCAAACGAAAATGGAAAACTTTGTGCGGTGGTGGTGGCAGGAGCCCCAAACAAGTTTGTTGGTTTAGCTGTAGAAACCCCGAACATTGGGGGTTTGACCGCCGATTGGCTGTTAGAAGTTGATCCAAAACTGAAGACTGATTTAGTTGGGGCCGCAGTAGCAGCAGGGGCGGCAAAAATATTTTTATTGGCCTCAGCAGATGGAAGATTATTAGTAGCACCGAATGAGAAACCACCGATAGAAGAGGCAGCTGTAGCAGGCGGAACCACGGGCTTATCCGTTGTCGATGAAAAAGAAAATGGTCCTTTGGAAGGCGTTACAGGAGCTGGTGCTGGTGCCCCGAACGTAAATGAATTTGAAGGTTTTGCAGCGGTTGTGCTTCCAAATAACGATGGTGGCTGCGCTTGACTGGAAATGGGTTCTGCCTGAGAGCCAAAAGTGAACGTACTTGGTGTATTTGTTTGGGTGGCGGTTGCTGGATTGTTTGCAGAGAAAGAGAATGTAGCGTTCGAATTTGTTGACGTTGTAGTGCTTGGAATTATGCTACCAAAAATAGGCTTGGGTGTTTCAATGGGAGCGCCAGATGAGTCAGAGAACGGAAAACTTCCTGTAGCTAGCGCAGTTGTTGTCGGCGCAGGAATAGAATTTGACGCTAAATTGAACGAACCCAAACTAAGAATGGGATTTGCCGGAGCCTGAGAAACTGCTGCGCTGAAGGAACTCTTCGCACCGCCAAAATTGAAGGTAGGTGCACTGGTTGTTAGTGCTATTGATGTAGCTTGTGTAACAGAGGTAGAATTTGATGCTGCCGCTAAGGAACCAAACGAAAATGTTGGTTGAGAGTCTGCTGCAGCTTGACCAAAGACCGGCAGTTGACCGTTTGAAATTTTGGCTGCTGATATTGACGCATTTCCGAATGATGAAATCTGTGCCACAGGCGTAGAGAGCGATGATGTGACAGGTGCTCCAAAACTGAAACTGGGTGCAGTAGTTGACGCTGCTGTTGTTGTTTGTACAAGTGGTTTTGCACCGAAAGCGAATGATTTAATTCCTTCTATTTTACTCGGACCTGAAGGTGGTGTAATTGCAGTAAATGAAGATGTTGGAGCCGATACGGTCGTAGTTTTTGTTTGAGAATTATTGGGGAGCGTGCTTACTGCTGCTGTGGTTGTTACTGGCAGTGCCAGTGGTTTGTTAAGTCCAAAGTTAAATCCACCAAGAGTTGGAATAGATGATGCAGTGCTTGATATCACGGTCGATGTTGTTGATACGACTGGTGAAGTTTGGGAAGTGGTGGCCACTACCGTTGTAGGGCAGTTCGGCGTAATCGAACTTACTAAAAGAGTAGATGTAGGTACTACGTTTTGAAGACCACTCTTTACTGCTGGGGTTGCTGCAACTGAATTACTCGATGCTTCAGGTGTAGGAGTTACTGTTGTTGATGTTGTGGTTGTTGTTCCAAAAGACATCGCAGGTTGAGTTGACGGAGCACTTAGTGTAGATGTTACTGCCACACTTGCCTTCAATTCGATTTGCTTTTCCGGTTGCATTTTTGGTAATGCATCGACCTCATCCTCCTCATCCAGTTCACCTTTCAGGCCCTTCAACATTAAAGCCAATTTGGATTTTTTAGTCTTTTCCAACAGAAGTTTTCCATCGGAAGACAGCGAACTGCTCTTCTTTGGTTTCACAAACTGAATTCCACACAAGTCACCATCTTCGCTGGACTCAGGTATATCCGTGCGCAGCTTGATAGGCTCTTCATCGTAGTTTTTATTGAATAATGTGAGTTTTGGTTTTGTTGTTTGGCTAACAAATGGTTCCGAAGCGCTTCGCGTCACTTTTCCAATCTTATGTTTGTCCAGGTCATCCGCTCCAACCGCTGGAGAGCTTGGCAAAGGAGTGATCGGTGTGTATGCCTTAATAGACTGAGGCAAGGGCTCTAATTCTGCCGCGCAGCGTTCCTTTTCGCTGCGCGAAGATAGTGTCTCATTTTCGGTATTGGTCGTTATCAAATAGGAAGCGGTTCGTTTTAGAGATTGCATTTCGAGCATTTTCTTTTTATTGATGCTTAACATACTGGAACTTAGGGAACTCATAATGTCGTTATTGTAATTGCACAAACGTTTCTTCACCGCTTGCTGTTCGGGGGATATTTGTGAGTTGGATGTATTTGTCGTGGACATTTCTCGCTGGCGTTTACTCTGCGTTTTTTGGCCATTGTAGGAAACCGTATCGTATTCTGGCTCCTTGCACTGTTTCTTAACTAGATCAGTTCCGTCTAGTTCCTGAATTAAAATGAAATAAAAAACAATAAAAAACGATTCAAATGAGTATTAAAGAATAGTGCACCCTTACATCGCTATTGATTCTTTTCCGAGAGATTTCTTTTAGAACTTCGAGAACACTTCGCGTCGGAGCCATTTCATTTTCTGTTGGTGGTGGATGTAATATGGGCCGATTCTCCCTTGAAATTTCTTCATCGCTTTTCTGGAAACCAACTATAGAGCCAGATCGCAGTATGCTTGACAATGTATTTCCATGGAAAACTGATTTCTCTAAAAACATAAAACACATTTGTAAATTAATATGCGACACGCACACGACAGATTGGATTTGATATTAATTCGACGACACTTACCAGGTGCGGCAATTTTGGTCATTGAGAGGTTCCTACACTTTTTTGCTTTATGCTGCAGTTCGTTCTTCTTTAAATGCACAACTGGAAATTGCCCAGGCTTGTTGTATAGATTGCCCATTGAAATACTTCTATTAAATCGAGTACTGTTATCATGATACTTGACGATTCTTGATGCTAAGCCATTACTATGGATATCGACATATGTCCTAAAAATATGAATATAAATTAGGAAAACAACATGGCCAAGAACAAGAAAACACGTTAAACACACCTCGGATCAATACGTGATATAGGCGACATTGCAACTTTGGGGGTTGTTCCATTTAAGTTTTTTGTCATCGACGCATTTTTGGTAGTCGAACTATTAAGCTTCCGTGGACTTATTGTACTTTCTCCCCATTTGAATTTTGCTTGTGAACTGTGAAAACGAGTGAATGGGGTCTAGTTATTTTTTGCTATGAATATGAGATTGTTCGTTTACCTTGATCCATTAAGGCATGTAGATTCTGCAATTGGTGTTGTAAGATTTGTTGAGCTGAGATTAAAACGGCCGCGTAGAGAAGTATTCTCCATTTTTATTTTATATGTAGATTTACTTATCTATTACTATTTTTTTTATAATTTTCACGACCGTCTTAATTCACATATGCACACGCAAACAATTAACAAAAGTCTCGTTTATCATAAAATTTTAAGTCAATTAAGTAGTTATTAAAATGTCTGCAACAATTAGGAGAATACGTTAAATTAATTTAATTATAAAAAACTTTGTGCATTCTGGTTTATATTTAATTTATATATATTTAAAAAGCAACTCCAGTCATATGGCCACTACGCGCACATTTTACAAGACACGATAAACTAAGCGCAAACTGACATATTTCAAAAATGAAACGTCATTATGTTATTTTTCGGATGTTTCTGTAGCGAATTCTCTAATGGCGCCATAACATTTACTTAGTTTTCACGAACACCCCATTCCGGAATAAATTCGAATATAAATTCCATACAAACACGAATAAGGAAAAGGCCCGAAAAGATAATTAAGCACAAATTGAGTTCGACACAAGTGTGGCATTGTATATGTAATTTGGTTTTTCTTTGTTCTAGATATTCATTCTTTCTTTCATTTTTCTTACAGTAGTAAAGAAAATGAATTTAAAATCATCGCAAACGTATTAAATGCAGAGGCAATACTTAAACTTAAAACTTTATTTATAAAACTTAAGCAACCCGAGACAATGCAAATCGTATAATTGATTATATATATTTGTGCCTTTGTAACATATGTCATAAAAAAAATTGTAACCGTAATAAAAGCTACAAAAATAAAATTTATATTTAAATAAATAGTTCAAAATAATAATTGTTTAATTTATTTTTGTAATAAATAATTGCATACATGAGCAGTAAATTCAAAATAAATATTGAAGCGTTACCACCAAAAAAATCAAGTTAATACAGAAATTGTGTCTGAAACCGGTCTGTGGCTCTCAAATTTGCGAACAACAGGTCCAACAGCTGGTTGTCAAATTGCTTAATAAAATAGACATTACTCTTTGGCAGCTGTCAGTTCACTGAGAAAAAAAATCGGCGTGGTGGACAAACAATCATATTTTTAGCAGAATTTCATACGGGAATTTCGGAATTCAGTACATTAAAGTGCGTTTATAAACAAGTTGGTTGGAGTATTCACATGGTTCTGTATGATGCAAGGTGATTCGGGTTGCTATTAATATTCCCTTCGCTATTTGATTGTTATATCTGTATTATTAAATTCGGTGGAGGCAATATATTCCGTAAATGTTTATATTAAACAAGTAGCAATCAAATTTCTCCAACAAATTAAAGTGGTATACATTTTGCATTAACAAAAAATGTACTGCAGACAAAATATTCCTCCGTCGGATTTAATGGTTTAGGTAGTATTAAAAAAGTTATTAGTTCAAGCTCGATCGTTTGGATGCAGATAGGTTTTTAAATGCAGCATAATAAACACAAGTTAAAAAAATATTCTAGAAAGAAATTAGGTTTGCATGTAAGAATCTGCTTTTGAACACACTAAATACCAATTAACAATACCTTGATATGTCAAAAATTACGTTGGTTGGTAGAATTGAAAGCGGTTTCACAGAAAACCCTTACGTTAAAATCCTTTTTATTCGGTGGAAACATTGTTAATCTTTTTCCGATAATGTCGGTTTATCTCTTGATGGAAACATGTACATGCGGCCATGTAAGCTTACCATTACATTATTTCATATCTGAAAGAAAGACATACCTTTCGATCCGCTGAACAAGTCCATTAATAAAAGAAATTCCTAAAAAAGGAAGATTTCCATCTGACAGCAAAATATTGACACCTATGTTCATGACAGTCGAAAAAAAAAAACAAAAGACGCTTTTTCTGCTCAGACGGCTAATTTCAATCACCGAAGAAAAACTAATTTACTAAAAGCTAAGAATAATTGATAAATTATAAATGAATCCTAACATAACTATCGAACGAAAACGTGCTGAATGCAATTCCCTTCCCAAAGGATGGCAACGAGAAGAAGTCTTGCGAAAGTCTGGCCTCTCCGCAGGGAAAGTTGATGTTTATTACTACAGGTACTTTGGAAAATCCAATCAAAATTTTAACCTAATTAGAAAATTATACTCAGCATCCAATTATACCTCTAAAACTCCTAAATTTATAAAAAATAATCTAGTCCCAGTGGTAAGAAATTTGATAGTAAACCCCAACTAGCACGTCAACTGGGCGACACTATTGATATCTCAACGTTTGATTTTCAATCGGGTAAGACCATACAAAATCTACCACCACCTTCAATTTCGTTGCATCGCTGTAGTGGCTCGGCATTAAGCTCCCTTAAGCGAAAGTACAGACCCTCAGTGACAGCAACGACAACGTCGACACCATCTTCTACAACACCATCTACCTGTGCCAGTGGATTTGGTGGAGTACCGTCCTCTTGTTCCTCCCATAGCATCTCAACATCAAGTAGTAGTGGTAGTTCCTCACTTCCATCTTCGACTCTCCGACAGCATCTTGAGTTCAGGTACCAGCGCATGTAGTTCATTCAGTTTACGTTTTGTTACACATATTATTACCAATAATAATTATTGTACCACACTAACCAAAATTTACCTTTATGTTTGTTATATTCCATTCGTTTTTTGTGTCCAAAAGAAAAAAAGAAAAATCACATATTGGCAACCCAGTAGCTCGTGCTGAAACAAAATTCACCAATTGGATTCCTTCGATGTTTTTTAGTTTTATTTGTTTTCTCATTTTCCAAGAATGGTCTTGTTCTTATTCAATCTCAACTCGTTACAGTCGCGCAATCCGCACAGATGTCTCACTAGTGCCACCTATTCGACAGACAGCCTCCATTTTCAAGCAGCCCGTAACTGTGATTCGCAACCACGAGAACGGAAAAGTAAAGCATGACCTCAAAAACGGTAATCAGGAAAAGCCGAAGCAGCTCTTCTGGGAGAAACGTTTAGAGGGACTGCGCGCATGCAATATTACCGGGGAGGAGTTCGACAACATTGAGCTGCCGCGAGGAATACGATCAGTTGGACCAAATGTTGACGAACAAACGGTGCTTCAGTCCGTCGCGACTGCTTTGCATGTCCAAAACCAACCCGTAACCGGACAGACCTCATCGAAAACTGAACTTACAAAAAATTCTGGAGCTTTCCTGAATCCTGATCAGCCGCTAATGCAGTCAGTGGTTATATCAGAAGATGATATCCGCCGCCAAGAAGACCGCGTCAACATGGCCAGACGAAAACTTCAAGATGCTCTAAAGGCATAAAATCAAATGTCGAACTATCTCCTCTATATTATAATGCAATTATACTAAGTTAGTTTTTAAACGTAGCCGCTAAATATAAATCATTTCTATTGAATATGTGTCTGCATTGTTATATCATAAGGTAACTCAGATTATAAACTGTTATAAGATTCTTAAATTTGCCGTTTGAAGTCGGCTTAAGTTTCCATTCTTAAAACAATTTCATTGGTGTGAAAGCAAGCTACGCACACACAAATGTTGGCTGGGATATAGGGTAGTCCTGTTTGCCCAGATTAGTTACTGTGCAGCCATAAACTGGAATCGTTTTAGCCATACAACAGTAATTCAGCTGCGATAATGCAAAACCAACGAACAAAAAAAGGACTACTCATAGACCGACGGATGCTGTCCAAATTTAACTAAACATCTTTACATTAAAATCGTTAGTTAACTTCTCTAGACATTTATTAGGGTTGTTTTCTTGTGGGAAACAATTTTAAAGTGTTAAATAAAAACTAACCGTATAGGTAGGTACTTTCACTGAAAATATTTGAAAAACGTCGATGTTTAAGGCAGGTTTATGTATCAGGAATTTGCCGATATACACAATACTTTTATACGATTGAAAAAGTGTTCAAAATCTGAATGGGCATGTGAAGAGACAGATATTTAATGAAATGATTGATTTAAAGTTTACAGTTTTTGCACTGAAATGATAAGGAAAATGGATGTATTGTTCCGTTCATTGAGTAAGCCTTAAAATCCTATTTATTTTTTCATTATTTTGCGGTGAGTATCACCCACACACTATTCCCATAGCCGCCTGCCTGACGAAAGCACATACCCCGAGCGGAATAACGAAGTTGTGTGAGTGATACCTGCCGCCATCTCTTAACCTCTCCTAAACCTGCGAAGCGGGCCACTAAGGGATTGTTGCCATATTGTATTCATCAATATTTATGTCATCTAATTATAATTTACATATATGTATGTTTTTCACGAAAAAAAATTGAGGTTGAAAAAGTGGGGTTAAAACCAAAAATATTTTTTTTTAACGAATTAGGCTGCATGCGCTGCAGCATGACCGCTGATCGATTGAAATTCAAAACAGAGCAAAAGTGATGAATGTTTATAAACTCCTGGATCACACAAATGCAGAATACTGCAGATATATTTTGAGGTCAAACCGTCAGAAGGGTGTCAGTGAAGTGGAAAGGTTGTAATTCTGACCAAAACCTAGTCAATATAAAGGAAGTTAGGCAAAAAACAAAGAATGTTCCCTTTAATAAGGGCGCAGATCACGTAAATCTATTATTGTCGGACGATATCATTTTTTGCTTTAGCTTTCTCTACAGTAGTAAAAACGATAGCGTAACGATATTATCGTACCTCTTATATCCGACCTGCTGTCCTACGTTGTAACGTCAAATTATGGGAAAGTAAGAGGAATGAAGAATGAGGATATATATAAAAATGCTTTACTTATAATAGCTGCTTAAAGTGCAGAAAGAGATTGGTTATATTTTACCGTCTAAACATCAAAGCTAGTTTTCAATGCATAAACCTAAAAAGGAAATGTGCAAATACGTTCCTACCGACAACGTTTTAACCCGTCGGCGCTTTAGGAGACGGAACCACATACGTAGCCTGTTCAAGATACGATGCCAAAGTTGTGCGTGTTTACTTAAATGCGAAAGTCAGAAAAGAACCTAACTTTTCCTTTTGGCTTCATATAAGTATGGATTTAACTGAAAATTGCTCTTTTCAGACTGTTATAGGGGGTTAAGAAAGGCTTCTCGAAACTCACCAAGTATTTGTCTTACAGATTACCAGATCAACCACCATATTAGAGATAGGCTGAACCTCGCAAATTTGACAAATTAATGCTTAGGAAATTTCCAAATTGAACAAATTAAGTGCACGACTTGCTTGTACGAAACTTTTTCGCTATTTTTGATGGGATTTAAAGTAGCTCAGAACTTGTCTCGACCTCTCGCTTAGTAATCCAACGCACTTAACCACTAAGCCTCTGCACCCACGAGGCTTTAAGTCCTGTATGGGCCGTTTACACCTAATATTTATTTTTATTTTAGAACTTGTCTCGAGAAAATCAAGTGAAATACTTATGCGAGTTTTTTGTAAGTGATAGCAAGAATTGTCCCGCTGAACAGTTGCCGAGTCAAATCACATGCATACTCTACAGAATATATATCCTAAAAGTTCTGCCTTAGGATAATCCCCGGTAATATGTTGAAACATGCCGGTTTATGTTTCAACTTTCGATTTTCTTCATTAAATTCAAAAGGAGCTTAGAATTAAAATTAACAACACGCTGATTGCGGCTACTGAATTATAGAAACCATAAGTCAGACTACACACATCACAGAAAATCACCACACCTTGATTTAATCGAGTGACTTCCATTCTTCGAAAAAGAAACCTGCGTCAAAATACTAAAGCAAAAAAAATAAAATCTTAAGATCCACTTAAAAAAAGCTTTGACGAGTTTTATTCTCCATAAAACGTATAAATTTAACTTTATAACTAGTCTTATTGGGGCGAATTAAGTTTACGCATCATCTCCCTTAGTGGCTCTTGTGTAGATAACTTGCGAATGGTGCTGGACAACTTGTTTAATCAGACCTGAAAAGATACGAACGAAATCAGTTATTAGACATGGGCAAACGGTTAAGGAATTGAAAAATATTTACCCTTATCCCTAAGTTCCACCAAAGCCTTCTTGGCCAATGAACCACGGATCTTCAAACGTTCAGACACAACTGATGGCGTAATCAGTTTGTATTGTGGAACTTCCTTGTACAGCTTCTCATAGGTAGCCTTATCGAACAGGATCTGGTTGTTTAACTTATCCCTCACTTTGCCCTTGGACCACTTCTTCTTCTTGGCCTTGCCGCCGCCACCTCCTTCCTTCTTCTTTTGAGTTTTTTGTGGCTGTTTAGCCGAGGACTTTGAATCCTTCTTAGGCGGCTAAAAGTTGAGAAAAAACACCAATTTAAAAAAAATGATCTATTCAATTTCAGGATTTTCACATTTTCGTTTTCTCAAGCAACCAAAACACTTTGTATTTCGAAAGACATGTGCAACACCAGCAATTCGATTATTTTGACATATTCACCACAAAACCGAGATCGGTTAGAATTAAATTTTAACAGAAATAATTTGACAACACACAAACATTGTTTTGCAAACTTTTTTAGTTTTAATTTTATGAGAAAACGGTAATAATTTCGGAAATTTTAACCCAGCACGACTTACCATCTCGAAAACTAATTCAAAAAGATGGAGGGCGGAAGTTATAGGAAATACCAAACTTCAAAAGAGAAAATAATTGACATTTGATGAGGAGGTGTTCGGTGTGTAAGATTTGGAATTGTTTTCTTAAGTTGATAACACATATTATTCCCCAGACGTCAAAACACACTATTTCGATCGTTTGCTGTGTTGGTGGCAATTTGTTAAATTATTGGAAAACATTAGCAACTTATAAATTAAATTGTCATACTATTGAAATAAACTTATGATTAAAATGTTTGTCATGAGTTTAAATGAGATTTTGTCTTTTGTATATTAAAGTAACTCACTAATTTTCGAGGATAGGTAATAATTCTCCACAATCGAACATACACTTTGAAATAATTCTGGTGAATATAACATTTTCCACAGTTCATACCTTGTTTGCCTGTACCTTCTCCTTCTGTTATTTATGTGGTGATATTATATACAATTTTTACTCATATTTTGACACCTTAGTTGGGGATTGCTTTCGGTATTTTCAGACTTTGATTTAACAAAACAAATTGATTTTGTTTTCTCTGTTGTGATGATAATAAAATGTCCGAGTAGCAATAATCGATGGTTGCTATTACTTGGGAATTGCAATATGTGGTAGTATTGAAAAAAAAGAAAGGTAGATTCGAAAAAATGGTTGTTGATTTGAAATATATCTACATAAGCTATGCAACTTGTAAACATTTTGTTCATATAATATTATTAATATAAATGTCGCAAACGGCCTTTGCGCGTTACGACGGTGTTGTTTGAAGTTCGTATTTAAAATTTTTGGACAACATCTTGCGGCATGCAGACCAGAGATATGTATTAGAAAATTATATACCCAGTTTTTTCAGCGCAAAGTAATTTTAGACTAAACTATTTCGATCAAACTCACACACTTTTCCTTATTTTTTAAATATGAGCTTGTGATTAAGAAACGCATTTAATAAAACCATTATAAATATTACCCAGCCGTGCAAATTTATTTAATTTGCTGAAATACGATACTTCTGATATTAGGGTTTATGTTTCGGCGCTGACTGTAGATCTACTATTTCAAGTCAAATTTGCAATTTACAAGGCGACCAGCTGAGAATTATTTATCTCTTTTTATGTTTAGTTTTTATTAAGTCGGAAGTAAATGTAATATTATAGTATTATACTTGAACGGAATGTTATCAAAAGTTTACATAACTCAAACAGTATTTTGAAAACCAGTTGGAAGAATAAACATCAACCACTTGAATTATCGAATTCGTCGATGTTCAAAACATAATGGATTTTAATTATTTTATGAAATGTGTCATATTAGCCAACGAATTAAACTATATTCTACTAATAGGAAATTCAGTTTCATTAAGGTACAGATACTTCTTTTCTTATATTCCATCAGAGGAGAAAATGAGAGCTTAGCTGAATATTGGAAAAATCTGTTAGTTTTATAACTACTGCTTTGAATTATACAAAATTAATTATTCAATAATTTCATGTTCATATAATTATTATTAATTCTTTCAGTTCATCATATAATTCCTTAATAATTTGTCGTTATTGAGATTTTTTGCAAATGCCACATTTAAGTCTTCTTTTCATACATTCTGTCGTTTGAAGAACAACCAGGAATAACAATCTTTAGCCATTTTTTTTTATCGCGAATCTAATAAAAACTTTTACCTTTTGACAGCTAACAATTAACTGAGAAAAAAAATAAAGCGATGGGTCGAAACAAATAATATGTAAGCAATATTAAAAAAACCTCGATTCAAAAAATATTTTTACTTTTCTACATTGAATATAATTTAAGCCAAGCAGCGAACTGATTTTATATGGAATCTGATACACAGCTGGCTGCATGTAAATTCGTGCTGCAAGTTGTCTGTATTTCTAAATTGGCTGCGTGGCATCAATGCAGCCACCACGAAGAAAAAAATTACTTAAATAATTATACCGCCTTTTTTGGTATTGATGTAAACCAAAACAATTTGCGAAAATGAAAGAAGAATTAATTTAGTTTGTAAAGAAGATTGGTTTTTATATGAGAAAACCTGGTCTTCATATAACAATTTATATATGAGGGATGCAAAATTTTATGAAAAATAAAATCGAAAAATAAAAAAAAATTGAGAACTGGGCATCATATTTTTCGAAAAATATGCACTTGTGTCTTGGGTGCAGCGAAGCAAGCAGCGATGCATGCATCCCTTCTGCCTATCTGTTTCAGGCATTAATGTTTTCTTCATTATGAAGATATATTTAATCAAATGTTAACTCTATATTAGAATTTACACATTTCCTAAATTTGCACTATAAATTATTATTGAAAAAAAAACATTCGAAACCAAATTGCCGCCACATTTTTTTCCGTGAATTGTACCATTTATTTATATTTCCTTAGAACAATCCGCGGCATGGATTGCACTATTTTGTTAAAGTACAACTAAAATACCTAATTAAAAATAATATATTTTCCTTAACAATAATTAAAACCACAATTCCAACTTTTAGATAGAAATTCTACGAATTTTTACTACCTCACTTTTTTTTCAATAAAAATCAATGTTCTACTACATTAAAGTAATATCATAACTGATGGAAATGAGGTAATTTTCAGTCACATTTGCAAATGTGGTGCGTAATGAGCTCATTTGCCTAGGCTATGTAGTATAAATATGAATTAAACACAAAACTATATAAATAAATTTTCAAACAACAATTCCATAGTAAGTTAACATAATTTAATATCAAAAGGTATTTTCTGGTTGTCTCAGCATCGAAAAATAAAGCAAATATAGAGTAGAGGTTGGTGACCAGTGTATGTTTTTCTTAGAGTTATACAGCTTTAAGTTGGCAACGCTATTTTAACTTTGTCAGCTGTCAAGTGACTTATTTTGAATTGGTTTGGCATTTTAACATGAATAGACTGACGCCTAAACAACGCTTACAAATTAAGCAAATTTATTTTAAAAGGCATGGTTTTGTTCGAAATACGTATTCGCGAAGTTTGTTTAGCGATGAAGCTCACTTTTGGTTGATTGGACATGTCAATAAACAAACATGACGTATTTGAAGTGATGATAATCCGCAAGTGTATGTTGAGACACCGTTACATCCACAAAAACTAACTGTTTGCTGTGCTTTATGGGTTGGTGGAATAATTGGTCCATACTTCTTTGAAAACGATGCTGACCAGAAGGTTACAGTCAATGGTGACCGCTATAGAGCCATGATTACTGAAGCTGTGGTTTCAACAAGACGGCTCAACATGTCACGCAGCTCGTACCACAATGACGGTCATATGCCAGAAATCATATTTAAATTATAATGCCAGAAGATTATCTTCTTCTTTCATGCCAATTTAAAAAAATCATCTTTGTTTTATTCCATTTCAAAGTTCTATACCTCTAAAAAAAACTCACTTTTTTTCAATTTAAATGAATGTTCTGCTACATTTAAATAATAGCATAACTATTGTTGAACATGATCCCGTCATAGTTGATTTTTTCTTACCGCTATCCCTGAACGTGAAATGTCAGTGGTGTGGTTTGTGGTGTTGTCAACAATACGTCAGAATTAACAAAAAAGATATCTCCTTCGATATTTCCGAAAGTTTTTCTTTATTATTTGATAACTAAAATATATTTAACATTTCATAATGAAATAAATAAAAAATTATAGGAGTACATCCAAGTCGACAAGTAAATACTTCCTGGCAAGTGAAATCCAAACAGTTATAGGTTAAAGTTAGCAACAAATCAAAGTGATAACACCACGTATGCATTGATCATTAAGTTCTTTTTTTTAAAGACATATTTCTTCTAAAACTTGATTTCGTTTTGTATTAGAACACTCAGTAACAAGATGTTACCAATATCACATAAGGATGGCCGAAATCTATCGTACAGAATCAAAGAAAAGCTGAATAGTTGGAAGCGGCTTATATTCTCGGATCGAAATTCCCGGAATTTATTTCTTTTTCTATTGCTAAATCTAAGTTTCGCATTTGTGGAATTGTTTTATGGAGTCTTGACAAACAGTTTAGGTAAGTCAATTCATGATTTTGATTTTATGGTCGTGATCTGAATGTTGTCGGATATTTTATACAACCTAAAAGACTATTATCTATTTTATTTGATATATTATTTTCCTTTTACTATCTCTAGGTTTATTATTCTTATCACGATAAGAAATATTTTGTGTTTATATGAAATCACGTCTATGTGTTGCGCTACTTTGAATTTTGGAACACATGTTTATTGAATTATAGGTGCATGTTCTTTCCCATTCAATATACTTATCTTGATGTTGATTGATGAAGTTCATTATGATTTATTATTATAATTAACTGTACATGATATTTTGTGTCTAACTTGCAGTTGAAAAGTTGTTGGGTTTATCTCTAAGTCATAAAATATTTTTATGATACTTCGTTTACCGGTGACAATACAGTATCTAATTCTTAGTCACTTTTTATTTATTTTTGCATTCCGCACTACATATTTGCACAGGGTTTAGCCAAGGCTGTGTAACAGTGTTAAGCTATGTTAAAATGTTAACTGTAACACACGTTGTACTCTTAAATAGACACGCACCAAAAGAATATTGAAGAATTTTATGATTCGATGATTGCTATAACCTGATAAACCTATGAGTTCAAGCAGGTATTGTGGTTGCTATGTTTTCGTGAGGCAAGTATCTATCTGATTTAGGCCTATAGATAAAATAGTTTCGAACAATAAAGTTCTGAATAAGAACTCTACTATCTACTGGTTTTCATTTATATGAAGAAATCTCGAAGTACTCCTGTCATGTAAGAGTGCGAAAATGAATTTCTCCAATGGAGTATTCTACACGCTCGAGTACCGGCAAAGATAAAGTACAGTCTGAGAGCGTTGAGCTGGCAGATTAAATGATGGTACTTAACATTTTTCCGCATTTTACACTATTAGTAAGGCATTGCAATAGTCCCTGTGGTTTAATATGTTGTATTGGAGAAACGACGAAGGATTGCACTTTCAAATTTATTAATATTAAATAGAGAATTTGGGAAGGCAATGAGTTCAATAATCTTACGGCCTGAAAGAAAAATTAACGAGGAATTTAGGAAGTTATTAGAGGGTTTCAAGTTCCTAAGTTGGGTTTATAATTTTAACAAAAATATGCAGTTTCTTACGTTGATATATGGTCGCATTTGATGGGACAGTGAAAGTATCGAACTAAATCCTTAAAAACTACCTGAAGATTTTTCTTAAGTAGACAAGCTTACAGAAGATTTTCTTCGTATATGCAATAAGGGGTTGAACCAGAGCAATTATGAGTTTTGTTCGAGTTTCAGTGCGTGTAAAATGTTGCCAAAGATTGCGCAGACATCCGTAGTTAAATCCATTTATGGCGCACGTCTGATTGCAGTGGATTAGTTTTAATTAATTTCAAGAAAACCCAGAAACACCCACTACTTATCGCAAGGTGATTTAGTACTAAATTTCAGGGAATTTATTCCGTAACTCCGAAGACTATAATCGTCGGGGCAATAGTTGTCAACGATATTGTCAACAATTTGCTTTACGTAAATTCATCTGAAATGATCTATACAGATCAGCCAAAAAATAAAATAAATAAATATCAGACATATTTAGCAATAAAAATAGAATCTGCATATCATTCTAATAATAAAACACGGTTTTTATCTCCCCCGTGCGTCCATTGCCATTAAAGTAGCTTTCACTATCAAATCGGAGACGGCACTTCTACAACCCTTTTGCGAAGCAGCTGATATTTTTTGGAATTGCTGAAATTAAAATATAGAGGCAAGGCTCAGGCTATAAGGCATAGATAATATTTTGTAGCAATTTATTAACATTTAAAAAATTATTTCATTTTAAAAAATACATAAAGTGCTTAAATTGACTGTAAAACTTCGATGCAAGACGATACCTCTATCGCTCAAAAAGCTCAATTTTTATTGGCGATTATTGAGTTAGGTTAGAAGCGAAATTTTGCAGCAGACGTCCAGACTTTCAAAGAACCGTGCTCCCATGCGGGATGAGCGGCGTTCCTGTAGAGCTGGGCAGTGGCATAGACTCTATTTCCTCCTCGTCTCTGCAGAAGTAATTTGCAAAGAGTCTATCATCGGGCGATAATCAATCGACATACGGACCCATTTCCAGTGTTCAAATAGAGAAAAAAAAATATTTTAATCGCAAAGAATGAATTCAATTTAAATAATCATCTTCTTTCCATTGCTACTGGTCCGCCTGTGGAGTTTGCCGATTAAACTAAAAAAAAGTTGCAGGTCTTCCAGTTTTCGGATAGTGACTTATCAAATGCTGAAGTGGCTACATATGGGTAAACAATTTTGTTTTTTGATGTTCCTTTTACGATGCCGGTGCTTTCTAGTAGTGCCCATCGCATGCACACATAAGATGTTTAATCCGTTGCTTGACTTGCCTATACATATATTTAGACGCCTTTTACGCTATTATGACAGCTGCAGTGATTTTCTTAGCTATCAATTTGAAAAATAAAGAATTTAATGTGAAAATGCTATTCATCTGCCCAGATGGAAATTCTGATATCAGCGGCCGAATAACCATCATCAGTTAAAGTGATTCAGTAAGTGATTCGGTAATTCGCCTCAGTTTTCTGTATTATATAAAATGTTACCGGCTTTTGTCCCGCGAAGCCCTAATGCAACCGTGTGCGTTTGTTTTTTGGTTTATGCGGAATAAACAGGACAGTTCAATCGAGAAGGCTCTTTGTAAAAGATTAACTGTTTCGAAGACCTGCTTCCCGTTCGACATTTTTAAACAAAATTTATTTGAGTTTTTCAAAGTCTATAGTTAATGTTATCCTTAAATTACCTGAAAACGAAATACGAAATGTGTTCGGCCATTAAAATTTGTCTATAAACTAATTTGCCTAAGAAACTGTAGCTACTATAATAAATATAGTCAAAATGCTTAAATAGTCAACCATTTTGGAGCAGTTGTAGAAATGTGTTACAATCAAAGAATTTAAGAATCCTAGCCCAGCTCCAAAAATGATCTGCTGCAAAGTCGATTATTGGTTGTTTGTCGTTGGCGTTATATTCTGCATCCTGCTAATATCTATTATACATTAGTATATTTTGAAATATAGTGTAGGGTGGGGTTTCCATATCAAATATCAACTTTTTTTTGGAAAACTTTTATTGGTTTGTTTTGAAAATCATAAATGATCTAAGCTGTTTATATGTGGAAGTAGCTCATTTAAGGAATATGCCACCCAACATAACTGGTGATGCTGTTATGGATTAACGTTCTCTTTCTGGGGGTCATATAAATAAATATTAGGCGTAAAGTCCTTATGACGCTTTAGTTTTATCTAATTTGTTCCTCATTTTTATTACGAAATACCTTGCCGGCACAAGACCGACACGCTTAGACCAGTATTGGTCTGTGGTGATACTACAGGGATCTAAGAAAGAGCTCATTTACACAAAGCAGACTTTTAATGTCATTATTGATAAGATAACTTAGATCTTCTTAGAAGAAGGTTTCAAGTTTGAGATGTCTATTCCTGGAGAGAGCAGGGAATGTACATATGTTTCCTCCTCCTCTGCGTCCATGCTGCTTATGCTAAAGTCGTTTGAGAATCGCCAAGCCTTGTTGCATGCTTGCACATGACACTTTCTAGTAATAAGTATGGTAAAGAGGATATCGAAGTGCCCGCCATAATATCGTTCGTATTTAGATTTTTAAGTATTTGAAATAACATTACCTACCATTGAAATAGTTTTAATGAGCACTCATTTTCTTAATAGCAAGTCTAACGATTTTGGTATTTTTTTTTATTTTTTTTAAGTTCGAACATCGCTACTTTACTAAAACGTTAATATCAATAACAATACCTGCAGACGAGTTTTTCTGATAGTCTCATCCTTCTGGCACGCTTCTTAAGAAGACATTTTCCAGAAAGCACTCCGGTTGTCACTCTATCCAGAATAGGCCATAGAGTCTTGGATACCTTGTGACCAACTATGTTAGTCCACCTTATTCCAGCCATGTGATCAATTAACGGGTGGGCCTGGGGTGGTTGGGGTTTAAAAAATGAAATAAAATTAACCAAATTCCCATTAATTATGGAACAAAACGTCGTTAAAGTGGCTGGCTCGTCTGGCCTCGCAGTAGCGCATTCTGTCAATCCAATTTTCCAATACCTTAATGATGGTTGTAGCTGCAGCTCGCGGATTGCTTGGATGATATTGGCCTTAAGTGCTTTAATCGTTACCCAAGTCCAAAGCGGTCAAATCGTCAGCTCCGAGGCGGCCAATTGACATCGGACAAGACTGCCAATAACACGATTTGGGAATTTATTGCGCAAAAGATCGATTGTGGCTTGGTCTATGTAGAATGGCACGCCATCCTGCATGAACCAGAGGTCGTCAAAAACCATGTCTTCAATTCCAGTAAAAAAAGTCGGTTAAACCAAAACGTTGTTCCCAGCCTCATTTTTGAAAAAAATGGTAAAATGATGCCACCACTTCTCAATCCGCAACAAACTGCCACTCTCGGTGGATGTGCCCCGTACGACCAAGGGGACCACGAGTGTTTTCCAATAGCACACCAGCCTCACGAACGCAGCACTCAATTCTGAAATATTTCCCAAAGTTGTTCAAGCTTAAAGCGACTCATTTGCAAGTTTGTTCCTTGGAGGTATGCTACTGACTTTTTGTCAAGATTTCGGCCGGGAAACAGCTGTGGTTGTCAAAATAACCTGCGATTTAAAAAGAAAACAGTACATGGCCCACCATGTATGTTAGTATACCTTATTCCGGCCATATAAGTGACATTTTCCAATATCTTATTTTTAACCACATAAGAGTTTTTATGTATACTCCCGCTGTTTTGTTTATGCTTTTCGCCCTTTCATAGTCAGCTCATATGGGAGCCGAATATCTTCTGTGTTACCAACCGAGGTCCTGTGTCCAGGACCCAACACAATCGACCACGGTCATTGGTAATTATTGAGCGACAGTCCCAGATCAGCTCCCATCTGATGGCACATGATTATATCTATTTACATACGGCCTCACATCCAGTGTGATATCCTTGTCGATTACCAGTTTTGTTAACAATAATTACGCGGTCTTCAGAGTGCACCTAGAACCTTCGATTCAAAGGAACTGCAGAATAAATTCCGGATCAGTTCTTGCCAATGCTTCGAGAACCATCCGTAAATGACGATTGTTCACCTGGACTGGTGACTGCATTTTTTGGTTTTCCGTTCATTTCTATTAGGATATAATAATTAATTTAGTGTTTTAAAGTCTTTCCTTATCACAATTCATTGGAAATTAATTGAAAATTTAAGTATGTGAATAGTTTTGATACTGTTTAGCAGACCTACCTTAGTAACATCTATGATTGCATTGTTTTTTTTTTCATTTCAGGTCTTATTTCGGATTCCTTTCACATGTTCTTTGATTGTACGGGTTTATTGGCCGGTCTAGCTGCATCTGTAATAACCAAATGGAAAGCAAACGACAAGTTCTCCTACGGCTATGTGCGAGCGGAGGTCTTAGCTGGATTTGTAAATAGTCTCTTCCTCCTGTTTATTGCTTTCTTTATTTTATCCGAAGGAGTGGAGCGTCTCATCGAACCGCCAGAGGTCAAGCACGAACGACTGTTTGTTGTCTCGGTGCTGGGACTTTTGGTCAATCTCGTCGGTATTTATGCATTCCAGCACGGTCACGGACATTCGCATGGCGGTGGAGGTGGCCATGGACACAGCCATTCACATAGCAGCCACAGCAATCATGTCGATATGTTGAACAGCATCACAGTTGATGATCATCACAGTCATGGAGGTCACGGTCACAGTCATGATCATGATCATGGCGGCCATGGTCACAGTCACAATGGCAACAGCAGTATTGTTCCAAGTGACATCGGCGGCAGTAACTCACAAATTATGCGCGGCGTCTTCCTTCACATATTGGCTGATACTTTGGGATCAGTTGGAGTCATTATTTCTGCTGTTCTAATGCAGATGTTCGGCTGGATGATTGCAGATCCAATTTGTTCGATATTTATAGCTCTCCTGATTGCCTTGAGCGTTCTGAGTCTTATCAAGGAATCGATATTAATTCTCATGCAACGACAACCAAACGCCCTCGACCGATCGCTACCTCAGTGCTATCAAAAGGTTACCGGACTAGCTGGAGTGTACGCCGTTCAAGAGCCACACTTCTGGACACTATGCTCGGATGTTTATGTCGGTGCGATAAAACTGGAAGTTTCGAAAAATGTCGATCCCAAGTATGTGGTGACGCATACGCGGATGATATTCGAATCTGTGGGTGTAAAGCAGATTTACATTCAACTCGATTATGTGTGATGAAAGTGCAAATAGGAATGTTTACCTAAAAATTGATTATTTGTTTATATTATTAAAATACATACAAAACGAAATTGATGAACAAATTTATGCGTTGCAGCGTTTCGATTCTTTCTGTATGCGTTTGCATATCTATTTTTATTAATTTATCATTCCAATGCAAAACGCAGTAAGGTTGACTTACATGACCTTAACGAGAAGATATTTATTTGTTTTTCTTTTTATACGAAACCAATGCAAATTTCGGGAAATTTTTTATGTTATTGTCGAAATTGTTTTTTTTTGTTAGTTAAAGTGGAACATTAGCGTTAAGTTAGTCTATCTCTCCAACTAAAGTTAATTTAAATCTCCTTCCTTCTTGTTTTATATTCGTCATACGATAAATTAAAAAAAACAACAACAACAACACAACATATTTATAAAGCAAATGATTTTAACTGATAATTGTAAATAAAAAAAATTTTCTGAAATACTAATGACCTATCTTTACTATGTCTTTTGGTGTTGGTGCTGAATATTGCATACATGTATGGCTTTGCTAAGTAATTAGTGTTGGTTGATATAGTTTTGCGTGGGATACTTTAGTTTTAATTTAATAGAGAAATTAACATTATAGTTTACCCATACTCGTTAATGGTCCATTGCACAATCGAAACTAAAGTACAAGGACTCCCGAAATCGTTGAAGTGAAATGAGAGACAAGTGACTGATATAAGAAAATCTAAAACTTTACCGACTGTTGGAGTAGTCAACCATATGAATAATAGAATCTGCGTACTCCTAATTTTATAAATAGTGGCAGTGATTGATCCTAGCACTGAGCTCATATTTGTACTTCCTATGAAGAGTAGTTGCATAGTTATTTTTATATCGTACTTAGTCCAGAGTAAACTGAACCAAGTAAACGGGATGCAATCCTTAAACCTGATGGCACGTACACTGAGACAAAGGCGGAGACTTTCAGTCTTCTACTTGAAACTCACTTTCCGGGAAATCAGGTTACTACGTGTTCTTCAGTCCTTCAAACGACGGTGGCTACATTTGAACTGACTAATGCTGATGATGCTATTAAATATGCTATTGCATCTTTTGAGAGATTCAAGTCACCTGGTCCGGATGGAATTTATCACAGCATGGTGTAGGTGAAACTTTGGTGTTGTGGATTAAAGCAATGCTAATGTACAGGACGTTGGTAGCTGATGCAGATTGTGGCAAGGGCATCATAACGGGTAAATAGGGGCTGCCCTCAAGGTGGTTTTCTGTCTCCCCTCCTATGGTATATGGTGGTACCCTCTGCTTACTGCTCTCAATTTTCCTGGAAAGTACACTCGAGCTTATGCGGATGATGTCGCCGTTATTTCTGTCGGTTCAAATCTAGGGGCTTTCTGCTCTCAAGCGCAGTGATCCCTGGATTTGATCGATGTCTGGTGCACTAGTAATGGGCTTTCAGTGAATCCTCTTAAAACCACGGTTGTTCTCTTTACGAGAAGAAGAATCGTCACTGGTCTGTCCCATCTCGTGCTAAAAGTTGTCACATCCCTATATCCGATGAAGTCAAATATCAGGGTGTAATCCTCGATAAAAAACGTCTATGCTCCAAACATGTCGAATCGAAAACCGATAAAGTGCTGTCGATTTTCTGGCAGTGTAAAGGCGCTTTTGGTAAGACATGGGGCTTGCCTCTGAAACGGGTCCTTTGGATCTATACGGCCATGATTAGACCGCTACTCTCATACGCATCAGTTGATTGGTGGAACAGGCTTTCGCGGAACCGTGTTACTGCTTCTTTTGCCAAACTCCAAAGAACGGCATGTCTCGGCTGCACAGGGGCCTTCCCTAGCACCCCGGGGTCTGCTCTAGATGCTTTGATGAATCTTCCCCCCTTGATTTATATATCATGGGGTGTGCGCTAAAAACCATATTTCGCTTAAAGAGCGGTGGTTTTTGGTACCATGCGCACTGGAATTTTGAAGAACTTGCTCGAGAAGTATCCTTTTACCCCTGTCTTATGGATATGCCGTCTGATGCAATGACACCAGAAATCCTTCTGCGAAAAAACTACCACGTCAACTTTCCACAGGTAACGGAATGGCTTCTGTCAGACTCTTAACCATGGATTGAATGTGATCGTATTTTCACGGATGCCTCCAAAACCGGACAGGGGTCTGGGGCTGAAGTCTTTGCGATGATATACGATTTTACTACCCCTTGAGTAAACATGCATCTGTTTTCCAAGCGGAGATTTTTGCCATCCTAATAGCTATGCGCTATATTTTGAACAACAGGTGGAGGGCTAGAGGCATTTGCATCTGCAGTGATAGCCAAGTTGCATTAAAAGCGCTTCTAAACCCTCTTACCTCGTCCAAGTTAGTGCTCAAGCTTTCTCTGAATTTGGTCGGAAGACTGAACACAGTGAATGTTGTCTTGGTACCAGGTCACACTGGCATTTAGGGAAATGAGATCTCGGATGAGCTTGCTAGGCAAGGTTCAGAAGAAGTTTTCTCAGGACCCGATCCTGTGTTGGGTCTGCCTGCATCTTTAGTCATGTCTTCTATCGATTCTTGGGTTTCTCGTGAACAAAAGATTCGGTGGCGCAATTTCGGTGGATGTAGACAGACCAAACTACTGTGCCCGGACATTTGCAAAAGGTCAGCATCTTTTCTTCTATCTATCTATCTAGCTTTTGGTAAACACATAAATGTGTTAGGCTTAAGCGACACCACTACCTGTCCTGCTTGCGATGAGGAGGATGACACAGCATAACACTTTCTCTGCAGTTATCCGGCCTATGCTCGCATCAGATGGCGGATCTTCGGGGCTGACGTGGTGAGTGCCGAACATCTAAGCTCTTTATCACTGAAGCTCCTTCTCGTTTTTCTTCGAAAGACGGGAAAACCAAGTACATTAATGTAAGGTGTCTGAATGGTAGTACAATGGACCTGTAGTTGTGTCTGAGCGCTTCATCGGATAGTAGCATCCTTATTTTTACTTTGTTTTTGCCTAGGTTAAGAAATATCGAGAGTTAAAAATTTATTTTTTGGGATGAAATCTCTTTAAGACTTTGTCATTGTTAAAAGCATTGCATACATTAAAAAAGTTCAATCACTAATATTTTCCACGAAAAATATGTTATGCTATTAGAAGTGTATCATTAAGTGAAATGACTTCAAATTATGTTGGGAAATAAGACCAATTTGACCTTTCTCTTGCATTTGCTCTGTGTTTGTCCCCATGCACCGTTGTGGCTCGCTGAGCACCTGCATGGGATACCGAAGGATAGCAGTGGATGAGGCAGGCCAGAGTTAAAAACCCTTTTCCCCAAAGCAGGAATGTCATCCAGGTACTGTTTTGTTAAATAAAAAACAACTTTTCGTTGTACCTGGAATGCACCACGAGCTCTACTTATAGAAATTAAAAAAAAAAAATTAATTAATAGAATGTACGTGGGAGATTATGAAATCCTAAAAGTCTACCTTACTTTTCATGGTAAAAAATATCGATGGTAAAACTCCTAATTATATGCAATGGTTTTTTGATTTTATGTAAAAACAATGGCAAAAAAGCGAATTATTCTCTTCGAGCCTTCATTTAGATACAATTAGATATTCAACCCTCGATATATCCGAAGCTAGGCGAAAACGCCACTGTTGTTACATAATACTTTACTTATTTCAAAGACATCTAAAAATTGCACTTCAGATCTTGTCGCCTCGGGACCGACTGTCAAACTATTAACTTGAAGTGTTTAAATAAGCAATTTTTTTCTAGTTGGTTATTAATAAGGGCCTTAAATGCAGTGGCAAAAAGATTGATTTTGATTAAATTGAACCGTTCAGGTGATGTCGATTGACTAGTTTCCAGAGCTTAAATCGCTATACTAACCGTCCGTAGATCACAATAGGCTTACCATTTATTGGTGCGGCTGAGGTTTAACAGGTTTCTTATTTCATAGTTCTTCATTTTTTTCTGATATAACAGTGACAGTATACTTTTTTTTATAATTTTTTCACATTGTGTTTGTTATATAAAAAATTAATTTCGATTAACGGAAGAATTACTCATACTATCATCGCCAACACTTTTATTTTTTATAATGAATTCTTCTTATTTTAGGGGGAGAGAACATATTATTACCGTTAAGTAGACCCTACTTGAGTCTAGATGGTGCTATATTTTATGTGTAACTTAGATTTGTGTCATAACTATAATGGTTCTTGATGGCGCTGTTAACTTAAAGTGAAGTAACGGCACTTATTCCTGAACGTACCCAGTTTTCGAACACTTTATTGCAAAAATCGTTAAAACTCCGTTACCTTTTTTCAATGCTCTCCTTCAAAACAGAACAAATATAGGGTCCGCCAAATAACTTCTTTTTTTTTTTAAACAGGGCGCAAAACATCGAGTGTAGCTTCAGCTGTGTGGCACGTAGCGCAATCCTGTTGAAACCAAATGTTGCCAATATCCCCCTCGGCAATTTTTGTGAACAAAAATTCGTTCAACATGGCCCGATAACGATCGCCATTGACTGTAACGGCCACTCCTTGTTGTTGTTGTTCGTTGTTCAAGCGTATACACAACCATATTCGTTCAGCGGAAGGATAAAACTAATTATCTGTCAAATCAGTCAAAAATTATCAGTTCACAGGATGCTTCAGTTCAGGAAACTAGAAATCGTTTAAGGAAATTGTCAATGTAAGTATTTGTAAGTGTTTTATTTTTATAATATTTGAAGAAAATTTGCCAAAAATAAAAGAAAAGTTTTTTCTTGTTTTTTTGAGTGTTTGAGAATAGGAAACCAAATTGCAAATGGTAAAACCTTGCCCCCCTGTGGTTGTTTTTCCATATCAGCAAATATATTCAAAAATTGTAAATAGTATTCCGCGAGATTGGGTTGTGGGTTGTTCGACGACTGGGTGACTGGGTGGATAAGAACCGAAACAAAATATGAGTATATTGCTAACGGCTTTCTAATTGGCTCTATCAAAAACAAGAAAAAATACCAATACTTCTTTCGGTAGATGGGAATAAATCTCACATATCAATGCCCATATGTAAGTGATTTCTTTCCAATCACAAAATTATTTTGTATTCAACCCCACCAAACATAAATCAAATACTGCAGACTGTTGACGTCGGGGCTTTCAAGATGCTCAAAAGCGATTTTCGTCAAACGATTATTTCTATTAATTCAGAATGCATTTAGAAAATATGGAATATTTCCTTTTAATCCAGACTCTTTTGATTTCTCTAATGCATTCAAACCAGTATGGAAGCCTTTAAGAAACTGTCGAACTGTCGAAACAAAAAGTTCATAAATTAAGCATCACGAAAATATGTTTGCGGTACATGGAAAATGATCTTATCAACAATGGCGTTCGTTAAAGTTGAAAGATTAATGACAACAGTGACAAATTCTTTGAAACAGCTTGAGTCGATTGATGAAGATCCAGAATCTACGGATTTTGAAGAAATCCTTGTAACATTTATGGAAGTAGGCACATAGATATGAGAGACAACCATTATTATTGCTGAAGCAGAATACATGCTGGACAACAATTTTATACACGAAGCAAATGACGATCTTAATCCTATCTCGGTACTCACAAATCAATCTTCAATTGAACCTTTTACTGAAGTCGAAATACTGGAAAAAGAATTGGAAAATATGTTGGGTTATTATATGTAATATGCAAAAAATTAGTTATAACTTCAACTCTTCAAGTAGGTAGAAAACAATTTTTTATACCCTATCCTAAGGGTATATTAATTTTGACACATAGTTTGTTACACCCCTTAATATTCGCCGTAGACCCATAAAAGTATATATATTTATGATCAGGACCAAATCCTAAGACTATCAAGCGATGTCCGTCCGTCCGTACGCAATTAAGCTAGGAAGCTGAAATTTTTACCACATATTCCCTAGGGCTCCGAAATGGTTAAGTGTAAACATTTTTTGAATACGCCCACTGCCACACCCACAATTTAGAAAAAACCGTTTTAAAGCTAAGGTTAGAGAGATACAGTGGTACAACCTTCACAGGATATGTAGGCACTGCCCTCCTTTATAAGTTTGTCATATAAAGTTTTGTGCCACGCCTACTTTTTGTGGGCGCTTTTTTCTAAAATGCTGTTTTCTTCGAAAATTTTCACAGAAAGTGAAAAAAAATGTTTAACAAAATATTTACCCAATACTTACTTTTTTTTTTTTAATTAATAGAACTAAATAAAATGCTATCCATCATCTTCTTAATGCTTTTTTCTTTGATACTGTTCGCCTCAAGCGGACTGTAGCCTTTCTTTATGTTTTTAAATTGATTTTAGGTAAAGCTGTTAAAGGAAATGTTTCATGTAATTCAATATTAGTCACTTCCAACCATGAAAATGTGGCAGCTATAGCTACAACTCCCAAGACTACCAAACCGTTCACATCGTGTATGATTGTAGATTCACATAGCAGTCAATCTGTCAGCTTAGATAATCATTTGAAGTATCCGGACCCCACTTATAAAGGCTCATGAAATGAACCTACCTACCATTTTTATCTATTATAATTTATTAAAATTAATAAGAAAACTTTATAAGACTAAATAAGCCACTTTATTTTAGTATAACATTAAGTAAAGTACCTACCTGTCATTTTCTGGTTTTTGTTTTTATTGTTTAAGTTTTTTTATTACATAGTAAGGCAAATTAAATATCAAATATCTGCCATAATTGCATGTTATCTTAAAATTATCATTAATAATAACTTTAATTTTTTTTTCTTACATTTAATAAAAAAGTGCAATTCACTTAAATGTTACCATCCGGATGGTTTTAATTTATTATAATTTGGAAGACAACCCATATAATGTTGGTATTCGAAATATGGAAACTGTTCCGGGTTAGGGAATAGGAAAAGTCGATGTTTTAAATTTTTTTTTGATGAATTGACAATAACAATAAAATAACTGCTATATGGCATTAAAATATTTCAGTTCTTCTATCAAAATTAATTTTTAATGTATTTTTACCTCAAAGCAAGTATATTTTTCGGCTTTTAATTTTCAATCTCGTTAAAGTGTTCGAGAACTGCTGCCACTACCGCTACCCTGCCTATAAGTAGTCTCGGACTTGAAACTTAACATGAATAAATCATTTAAAAAACTATTCATAATATTCTTATAGACAAGGACGACTAGCCTTTCGCTATAACGATATCAGAACAATAACCAATACCATAGAATGGCAAAAAAAGTATAGTTCTCTTTGATTTCATACTCAGTTTGTAGCACTTTAACTATTTCCAATGTGTAATATGCATTGAAAAAAAAGAACACCTTTGTTTGGTGTATTTATGCCTCACGTCGATTAAAACCTGACGATTTGATAAGTGGTTCCAAAATACGGAGGGACAGATTGACACAAATCAGAAAAAGCAATACTTGAGTTGTCACCGGCAAAAGCTCAAAGATGCGTCCATTTCAGATTCAACATTGCTTAGTTGACAAGTTTCAGTTAAATTGCCTGTACACTCCCAAAACAGTTTATCGCCTTTTTGAAGGACTTCAGAATATGAGTAACATGTAATTTGAATAACTTTATCCTATAAACAAAATAAATTTGAACAACTTAACTCGAAATCAACAATTCTGTAAAAAAAAAGCAGCCATTCACCTATACACACAAACAAATTCCGTCAGATGCATATGAACATACTTATTTATATGTGATTAAAAATTGTATATTAATTGAGATCAATTACCCATTTGAAGATTACCAAAAGCTTTTTGTCGAATAAAATTTCCGAACAAAATTTCTCGCGCCAGCGCTAGCATGCGCCACACTAATTTCTGCAACATTCCATGTTGCCTAAACATTTAACGTCATCTCGATGTGCTTTTAAGTAATTCATCTAATCAATTTCAATTAATTCCAACAATGTAAACAAAAGCTAAGAAATTATTCCTAAAAAATGCAGCAAAGTACACGCCTTGGCCTTGCTCTAAATGTAGATTGTCATCCCCTCACAATATGAGCGTACTGCAGTGTGACGTCAAACGTCCTTTGCACTTGCATTGTCATTACACGTCAAAAAATAATGAGGTTATGTGGCATGAGTCATGCAATTTTCTGCGCTGCTCCCAATCAACAAGTCTGTCCGGAAGGAGCAATAACCTATATCCAACCAGTGAAGGACACCCCAAACCCGACCCAAATTGAAAAGACAAAGTTAATTCCGTCAGTATGTTAAATTTTCTTTATATATCAATATCGATGAACAAACAATACAATCAAAGAAGAAACAGTTTTCATAGACACTGTACAATTCAATATAAGTTCTTTCAACTGTTTAAAATATGTTGAGTAGCATCATCGTTGAGAAAAAAAAAAATTAAATCATGAAATATATAAAATTGAATTACTTAAAATATGTGGTGTGAAAAATAAAAAAAAAAAAATTTTGTTTTTTTAACTATTAGCCATTGTTGTTTGTGCCTTATAATTTCTCTTCTTCGAGACCGTGTTTGAAGAACATAAAGACGGGAACACTCTTTCCATCGATATCGCGGTACTCACACATGGCCACCATTCCGTCGCATTCCATTGACTCCCCGGTGAAAAATTGCAAGTCCTTGAAGCGTCCCAAAATATCCTTCATTGTCTTATTCATGTTGGTCTTGAAAATCTCTACTTGATCGGGTGAATTTTCCTCCAATTTGGCGATGAGTTTCTTCATGTAATCTTTAAGGTAGAGAGTGTAGGATTTCTTGTCACCGAAAGCGAAGCATTCTTGCAGGCGATGGTTGAGAACGATATCGACGCCAGTTTCTACGTTGCTATCGGTTCCCTCGTCAGCTTCTTCGGCAGATGGATTGAATCCCTCGATTCTGATGTCGTCTTGGGAGCGACTGACCAGATTTCCGTAAACTTCGTAAATCACATTATCGATCAGCTTCATTTTGTAGGTGTCGGAGAACATTTCGTCGCCAGAAATAAGGTCCTTGTACAATTTCATGTTGATTTGATGGTTTTTAATGTAAAAATTTACGGAAAATAAAATTAGTCACACCGACAATGGACTGACACGATGCCACGCGCTATGCAAAAAGACGGAAAAGTGCTGCCCTGCAGATTTAGAAATTATGCCACAGTACAAATTTTTTTTTTTTTAAATGGAATAGATGAGCAAGCAATAATAGATTCAGACTTAAGGTGGTATTGTATTGACATGGTTGGGGGTTGATTACATTAAGTTTATATTATGGTGTTGTTCCAGAATTTTTCATAAAAATGCAGCTTATCTGTAATATACGAATTCACAAAAACATTAATTAAAAGTTAATAAATTTTATTAACGACCAGTTTCTGAATTCTATGTCAGGTTGATCATTATCTAACATGCTTAACAGGTTTAAAAAAAACACTATTGATACGGAAATCCATTTCCAAATTTTGTATTCTATACTTTGTATAGATATGAAAATAACCCAATTTTGAAACAGCATAGCCACTGTAATTTATGAGTTAAATATGCTCACTGTTATAATAAACTTCAGTTGGCACATCATAACTCACCCTAAAAACGTATATTTCATTATGGGTGTTATATTTAGTAAAAATTTAAAATTTTTAATTGACCCATCCCCATTGTCGGATAACAATGTTAAGCGGTTGAATTAAGTTCTATCGGTTGTTAATGGGTCAATGGAAAAATGGGCCCGCTATACCAAATAGCAGTGAATGCTAAATCAAAGTATATTTAAATTACAAAGAAAAGTAGATAAAAAGAACAAGGCTTATGAATTTTGTAACACATATTTTGCCAGTAGCAACAGAACGACGCTTAATAGTAGTTTTCTTTCGTTAAATTCTATGTAATTCTAGAAGAATAAAGACAAGATTATCCGTATTTATAAATGCTATATTAGGACTTTAAGTATTTAAGAGATGTAATTGCATGAATATTTTTAAACATAACAAAAAGTTAAGATATTTATTTTTAATAAAAAACTGCGAAAGACAATATTGAATTTTAAAAATTTTAAAAGGAAAAACAAGTGCTAACTTGAGTATTAAAAAATAAAAATACAAGATTCGGTTAATTTGAATATATTTCTTCTTTCCTTTTTACGATAGGATTATTAGCCTCCTACTTTATTGAAAAATGACAATAATCATAAGAAAAAAATTAAATAATTGTACAACCCGCTTAAATGCGCACGTACAATTAATCATTTCACTCTAGATTTAACAGAAATCTATTACAATCCAAAGTGCAGCGTCGCATTTAATTATTTCCAGAACATTCAAAATTGACCTTGATGTTTAAAATTATGTGAAATGACTTTAAAAAAAGTCATTAAAAACATATTATCAAAATGATATTAGATGAAAAACCCAAAAAAGAAAACTGGAAAACCACCATTGAACTCATAAGTTATAACAAATGACATGTCTAACCATAACCAACTTCATACAGTCATAGTACTGCCAAACCCATCAAACTTATACAATCACAATCAGTTGGTCGCTGACGTAAAATAGGAAGGAAAAGAAAAATAAAATACAATTTGAATAAAATGTAATTTTAAAACATAAATTCCAGCTCCTACTTTTTAAAATAATTGGGTTTCGTTGCAGGTATTCTTTAACCCGTGTACTTAACCAAACACAAGCAATCCGTTCAGCTGGAGTCATCAGTGCTGCTCGCAATGTCACCATAAAAATTGTTCCTCCAACTGTGGAAACTGAAGAATCCCACGACGAAAGGAATGCCCGTCTTCAGCGTGCATTATCACCACATTTGACCATCTACAAGCCTCAATTGACAAGCATGCTTTCCATCTCACACAGAATGACTGGCCTCGCCCTAGCTGGATATTCCACTGCTCTCGGTTTGGGTGCTCTAATATCGCCAGTTGATTTCTCGCACTATGTCACAATGATTGAAGGACTTCAGCTTAGCGCTGGAAGCTTAATTGCTTTGAAATTCATTCTAGCCTATCCAGTGGGATACCATACAGCAAATGGAGTTCGCCATCTCATCTGGGATACGGGCAAATGCTTGAAAATCAATGAAGTATACTCTACTGGTTATGCAATGGTTGGATCATCTATTGTCTTGGCTGCAATCCTTGCCCTTCTCTAAACATATAAATGACATTATTTATTTGTAGAAATACAATTTTTCCGACGAAGGAGGTGAAAAGTGAAAAATATAAAAGATGCGCTTTTACCATGTTGCGTAACAGTTTTGTGTTTATCACGTCACTCCCAATTGAATTTGTTAGTGTGTTGCACAGATCTAATCCATCTGCCATAATAAATAATCGATAAGAAAAACATTTCATCGTCTTTTAAGGAGTGCAAGTAATGATTTTGAATTACCATTGGAAATCCTTAATCCTTGAATCCTCTTTAGCAAAGTGAATGCCTAAAAATGTATAGCAAGTACACGAATGGAGCTTCAAATTATTTTTTCCAATGGAAACATGGTTGTATTGCAGTCAGAGAATATTAATGGGACCAGAATAGTATAGCTTGAGGTTCGATTTAATGCACCAGAAACAAAATGCGGAAACGCTCGACTATATTAACAAATTGTCAGTTCAAAGGTAAAACATAAATATAGTTATTCTCGTTTAATAACTAGAAAAAATGAACGAGGCATACTTTTCATTTTTACAAGAGACACAAAACTATAATACTCAGCAAGTGCAGGCTTTGGAGACCTAAAACTTTCTTGAAACTAAATTATCTCCTTTTGTCTGTTTTGTTAGTTAATTAGTTTTACCTTTGAACAGACAAACTTGAACTTTGGAATCCCCGCTTCCTTTTAAGTTTAGGCAAAGAATGCCAGAATTCGAATGCGTGATCCACGATAAATACTTTAGCAAAATAAGTAGCAACCAGTTTAACTTCCATCAGCAACTGGCTTAGTAAAAGATTTTAATTTTAGAAGTTCCATAAAAGTTCGACAATATTCTATAGACAAAACTTTTCTTTGGTTGTTTAAACTTTGCATTTAAGAATCTTATTTATAAGAAAGAACTTTATTATTTATTAATTTTGGAGATGTCAACATGAGTTTGGTAGCCAATTAGTCTAATGTAAAGTTACTTATTTGACCATTCATGTACCAGAACTATTAAAACTTTGTATCTGCATCTCGTCAGTTTACAAACTAGGAAGTTTCTCAAGTCGGTCTTTAAGGATCATTTTTTATAACCATTGTTTGTTCATTGTATTAAGATCGGCGTCTTGTTTTTTTGGTTAAAAATTTAGGATAGCAATTTTTTAATTTAAAGGAGAAACAAGAATCAAGCAATACGGAAGTGGGTGATTAATAAAGGCTGGTTTTAAATTTCAGAAAACTATAATGTGAAGAAAAACTGCGTGGTAGAGCGTATCCATTTTCATATTGTGCAGCTAAAAATGAAATCTTTGTATGTCACTGTACGTCCGAATATAGGCTTCCAGGTGAACTAATGAGTATTATAAGCATGGCGGGTATTACGTGCTATATGGCTATTTATTTTCATCGATTATAATTGAAGTTACTATAAAACAACAATTAAAGGCAGTTGACTAAGGGGGTCAATTGATTTCGCTATGCCTTGATCATCAATTACCTTTGTCCCAGGTTTTTTCATCCTGTCTAGTTGCTCTAAATATGTAATTGATGCACGGGACCAAATGAGCGCTGTATCCAAGTTAGGGCTGTATCCAAGTTAATCGCCTTATAAGCTAGCTAGATTAGAACGTAGGAACGTGTGGAATATTTTTAGCATCGCTTACGGAAGCCTGGTCATTAAGAGGCTATCTAGGGGACATTCGAATATGTGGTCATTCCAACGAAGCAAACCGAGAATATACATCAAAGCAAGTGACATTCATTTTTAATAAAAGAGTATATGTTTATTCGCTTTAATGACAGACTCAGTATCGTGTTATGGAAGCATTCAATTCCACTCTATTGGATTAACTCCACACAAGTTATCAAGATGGAATTGAATGGGCTTAACATAAGTTCCAATTCTATGCCTCAAGATAAAGAACGTGATAACAAGGGACATAAACGTAAGGATACTTTCATTAGCGAAGATACATTCCATCGCTTGGCATTAGTAAAAAAAAGAGAAACACCAGCATTTGTTTACTGAATTGCTGATTTGAATTCCTTCCAAAACATGATGGGATCGTGTTCTTAATGTTTTAAGAAACTAACATATAGTTAGTTCTAAATGTGGGAATTTGTAGTCCCTAAACTTTTGATCGTACAATGATTTTGATCATCCTCAGTTTTGAATGGTCGCGCTTCTTTATCACTATGTATGTAATAACTCTGCGTTGCTTCTCGTGCGGAATTAAAATAACTGAAGAAAATTTATCTATCTATCTACAATTTATTACTCTTTTTTTTAAAAAATGTGTGTTTACAATATTTATACAATTGTTTTTCTTAAGTCTAGGATAAATCTAATATTCTGCGAGCACTGATGGGACTCTGCGTTGTGCAAATGATAGTTTATTATTACATTTTTATTTAAAAAATTATTTATGAAATTTATTTACATTCATTATTGATTATTTGTCGTACAGCGTGAGTGGCGCCGACGGTCATTGGTGTGGTTTGTTGGGGTGGGTTGGAGATTTAGTTCGTTGGCTTGTATTCTTCTTGGTGTTAGATGGCGTGTCTGTGTTTCCATTGCTTTCCGGCAGATTGTCAACCACGGTTGTATCGCGTTCCAGCAACCACGTAGAAGTCTTCGAATGAATCTTCTTGGACTATTCCAAGATCTGGTTCAATTAAAGCCATCACGTGGGGATAGTAATCCTGTATTGATGGAGTCTCTGAAATGATATGAATCAAAGGGTTGGGATGGGATAGGATATTGCGCGTCATTTTCGTTGAAAGCGAGCACAGATATTGGTCAATGGGGATAAGATTGGCGGCTTCATATAGGACTTCTGTTCTATAATAGTGGTTGTTGTGAGGGTTTCGGTAGAGCGAAGTACAGTGCCGAAGCACTTTTCGCTCGAAGATTTGTATTTTTTTCATGTAACTGGGACTGATAGTGTACCAGATGGGAAAGCAGTAGGTTATTATTGGACGTATCAACTGCTTGTAGAGAAGAAGTTTGGTCCTTGTCTCGAGTCCACCTCTTATTCGCATAAGTGGCAGGACTAACGATAAGGCAAAGTTTGCCTTTTGAAGGGTAAGGGCTACGTGACGGTTGAACTTGAAACGTTCTGAAAAGTTCAACCCTAAATATCTGACCTGTTGTTTTGGCAGTATTATGGAGTTGTCGGGCAGGGTAAGAGTTAGCTTTTTACATTTCGCTACAGTGTTGTTGCGAGCAGTGCCGTAAGGATTTCGAAATGTTATAAGCTCCGTTTTAGCGGAGTTTATTTTGATTCCCCATTTTTGGTAGTATTCCCAAAGTTTGAGGATGTGTGTCTTGACTCTGCGTAATGCAATGTTAGGGCAAGGGGAAGAAGAGTAGGTGATAGAGTCATCTGCGTAAAGCAGAGTCTCTGTTCGAGAATCATTTTGTGGTTGATCACAAGTATAGAGATTAAACAAGGTTGGGCCGAGGCGTGAGCCCTGGGCTACCCCTGCTTTGATATCCCTGATACTGGATTTGGAGTTCCCTATTCGCACATAGAACTTACGGTTGGTCAGAAAGCTGTGAATGATTCTTATGGTATGTGTTGGGAAGTTAAGGGATTTGAGTTTGAAGACTAAGCCTTCAATCCAAACGGAATCAAATGCCTTTTCAATGTCAAGTAGACAAGCAACGGTGGTCTCTATCTTATTTAACCCAATACTAACATCGGCGTGCAGCTTCAGCAGTGCGTGAAATGTCGAGTGATTGGATTTGAATCCGAATTGGTTGTTTTGTGCTATTTCTAGTTCGGTGCAGACCGAGTTGATTTTGTTTAAAATCAACATTTCTAGAAGTTTGCTTATATTTGAGAGCAGAGAGCTGGGTCTAAATTTGGAAATGCAATTCGCAGATAATTTCTTTGGGATTGGAAAAACTTCCGCAATTTTCCATTTGGTTGGAAAATAGCAGTTGTTAATACAATTATTGAGAATAATTGTGAGAAAAATTATTGCTGATGGGGGAAGTCTTTTCATGACAAAGTTGGAAATTTTGTCCGGACCTGAAGACTTTTTCGCGTTACTGGTATAAATTGCTGCTGATAGGTTAGTAGGGCTGGTGAAAGACTCATCAACTAGAGTGTAGACTGATGAGTTTGTTTCTGAAAACTGGGTAATTGGGCTGGGAATTTCAGCCGTTAGTCCAGTTACTTCACCCTGAACGTTGTTCAAAAACTCCGGAAGGTGGTGTGGGAACTAGGTTGAAAATTATTTTCAAAATGCTCTGCAAATGCATTTGATTTTTCGGCATCTGATGAAACCAATGAACCGTTTGATAGAAGGGGTTCTGTGACTAGGGACTTTTTTCCAACAATTTGGTTTATTTTCTTAAAGGTGTCTGGGCCTGGTTTGATAAGGTTCAGTCTCTTTTTGAATGAAGAAAATTTATGCCCTTTCGAGCTTTGACTCTAGATTGTTTGAGAACTGGGAAGGAAAGACTCTCTAAAGATTTTCAACGATTATTAAGTCTTTGAAGTTTAGTAAAGAGAACAACCAAATTGTAATAAAGGCAAGTACTGAAATTCTCATAGATAGCGCCGACAGCACATGATACCAATATTTAAGCCATAATAAGTTGAAAAAAGTTGAATCAATGTTAAATCAGCGATACGAAAGTGCAAGCATGGGCTGTAACTTTGGTAACCTGCCGCCTGCAGAAAGAGAGTTGAAATCCTTAAGTCTCATAAAGCTGATTATCCAAGTACTGTTGTCATAGGCGCCTTCCGGAGTTGCTTGCCCCTTGCTTTTGGGTAATTATTCATAATTTTTTTGGGCGATTATTGTTTTTTTTTGGGCGATTCTTACCTGATCAGCTTTTAGTTTTGCAACTGTAAGGATCTGTGAACAGTGTACTAATAACCAAACTTGTGCTGGCAATTTTTTTTTAAAGAATACAGCGGCTTTATCCACTAAGGAAACATTATAGAAGATTCTGCAGATTGCTTAATGTCAAAGAACACATAAATTCCGCTATCAGATAACCGAAGAATTGACGATGGGTCTAGAATTCTGTCCACCCGGTCAAAATGAAGTGAGGATTGCAATATCTAACTAGGCTTTTGTCATATGACTTCTTTTACATCATACAGACTTGAAAGAAACGTGTGAAACTCACAAGCTTACACACGAAGTACGATCTTGCAAAAAAAATTCTAGCGGAAAATGAGGGCAAAACAATAACAGTATATGCTGTTAACAAGAATGGACACCCAACATCGACGAATCGGCCAGAATGCAGATGAAAGAATAAATTCCTGGCTTTCAAAACTGCTATTGCACTTTTTTTAAGTGCCTACCCCTTTTTTTAATACATATACAAAAAATGCTTGTATTTTTACAGTCTAAAAAAAACTGTTTTTAATTATCGGCCACAAAGTTATCGTACTTGAGCCAGAAGACATCGAAATGGCGAAAAAACTGTGGGTAAATTGTGACATATTTTTGGGGAACACTGATGAAGGAAATACCCTACTGCATTTCGCGTTTCTACTTTTAATTTTTTAACTTTCTCGTATGCATTAGTTTACTAAAGAGAGTTATCTTGAGGAAATTTCGAACTCACACTGAGTGAAGTCCCAAAAAGTGGGTCCGCCAATGCCGTTCATTGGACTGTCTGTCTATTCGGGAGCAGCTTTGCCAGAAAGATACAATTGTATCAATTTGGATGCATTTTTGCTTTCGTGCAAACATTTGGTACATAGATACTTTTTTTCGTTTTTTCTTCGATTTGATACTTTTTAAATTTTTACCAAAAATCTGCAAATTCTATCTTTTGCCATATATTTTTAATTTTTTCAAAAAAATGTTTAAATTTGGCAGTATCAATTGTATTCTACCGGTACGACCTGACTGAAATTGATCTGAATGTTACTATTAACAAGTTTTCATAGATTGGCAATGGTTTGGGTATTGCTATTTTAACAATCTTTTACAATTTTAGAATAAGTTGGTATGTTACTATAATTTTTAAAATTTAAAATTTTAAATTTAAAATATTAGTAGGCATCCTGACAGGGCATTGCCTCTTGCGAAAATTTGCAAACTCGGACTGTCAGATACCGACATCTGCAGATTCTGTGGTGATCTACAGGCTGTTAAGGATATACCGCACATATTGTGTGAATGCGAGGCAATTTCACGTAGTCGTAGAAAATTCTTAGGGAGACACTTCTTCGAATTTTTGGAGGAAATAGACGGTAAAAACTTGGTGTAGGTTTTTTTTCTACCGTTTAAGTAAAAATTTAACCGGTTTCCCAGGAATCGCAATAGGTCCGCTTCGGTGCCTTGTGGTGTGTGTGATGACCTTACATCACAACCCTGTGAAGCGTTAGTGCATTATTATATTTAAAAAAAAAAAATTGGATTAAAATAGTGGTTCCAAGAACCCTTTTGTATTCACTGCAAGAAAATCTAGTAAACCTTTTTATCCATCTACAAACTTAAAAAACTCAACTAAAAAAAGTGATTTATCTGTTTTGATACAGTTGATACATTTAACAATCTGAAATAAAGATACATTTGATACATTTTGCAAAAGAAAAGATACATTTTTCAAAAAGTCAGAGGCAACGCTATTCGGGAGCCTTATGGCGAAACGGTTTGACGGATTTGCCGAGCGGAATTTAGCTTTTCGAAACTTCGCAGTCAATGTGATTTTTTACATGTTTTTCAAAGATGTCACTTCGAGTTTTCCTTGAGAAAATTCTGTATCTTGCTGGAATATATACCTTATCAATTGTGCGGACCATCCAGCCGGCCTAAGGTTTTTTGTCTGGCCTTCTTATTGTCTAACTAGCTAACCTTTTACTAAGTTCAAAGGTAAGCTAGCGATTTGACAAATAAAAAACAAAACAAAATGCAGATGTCCAATTTCCCACAGATTCTATGGGACGGCTAATGCGTGAATTTTAACATTTTTACGCATGCATGGCAGCAACGGATTCTATGGGTCGGGGCGTTGAGTCTAAAGAGTGTGGATTTTCCAGTAGAACTGGTGTATACGCTATTGCACTAGGATTAGGAAGGAGAATTAAAGTAGCCTCGTATGACAGGCATGTTTGCCTGGCGTGTTTTCAAACACCTCCCGAAGGTGGTGCGAGTATTATGTCCAGAGTATAATAAAAGCAGAACCAATAAACTCCAACATTGCGAAAGTGAATAGCTGTCTTTGGTAGTAGGTGCTTTACGTGGCCACAAATTTGTAAATCTGAAGGATGACGGAAAATTCTACTAGGAGTCTATATCTGAGGGAAAGAAGTCAATAACCATTCTAAGGAAAAATGCTAATATGCTGAGTCTTGCAAGTAGGCAACTTTAAAATCTGATTTCTTTCAGTATGGAAAAGATTCATTAAAAGTTAAATGTAATTAGTATAATTAGGTATCTGTATTTCCAATTTAATCAAACAAACATAAGCAACAAACTTCTTAAAGCGTAGCTAAGATTCCCGCTAAAATAAGAGACCCTGCAACTGCCGCGTATCCAGTTTGTTTGACACCCTTATTTGTCAAGAAACTTCCGGTATCCCATACAATATGACGAACTCCTGCGCATGCATGAAAAGCAAATGGATACGCAAAAAAAAACTTTAATCCATACATAACAGTATCACTCAACTCGAGTCCTTCGACTACAGTGACATAATGAGCAAAATCATAAGGGGAAAAAAGTGCGTTAAGCCCGAAGAAAATGGTATATGTTGCAAGAGCAAGTCCAGTAATTCTATGTGAAATTGAAAGTATTGTAGTCACTTGTGGTTGATAGATACCAAAATCAGGAGAGGTTGGTAGCTTTCTGCGTTTATTCTTGTCGTCGAACGTTTCATAAATTCTGCAATAAGGTTTAATTTTGATTTTTATATTTCTTACTAAACCAATTTGCAATAAATTTGGCTTCAAAAGTGATCTTCCCAAAGAGTACCTATAATAAAATAAAATTAAAATATTAATTTGTTTGCAAAACAGTTAACTTCTATTGAGTTAGGTTACATTATGATAGCTCCTCTATTTTATTTCTCGAATATAAAATAATAGTTCTCTAGACGGTGATACACACGAGTGTCATATATTAAATAACTGAATTATCAAAAATAGTTTTTAATTCTTATATCGCAAGTGGATTATGTTGAATTAAATTTACTTAAAGGGCCAAACATAGTATACTTAACCTTATGGCTCAAGTAAACGAAAAGCTCACTCAATTTCTCTCAAACGCTCTAAATACCTATAATGAACTTGATTAAAATTACGCAAAACAAGCAATCTGTCAACAATTTTATATTCGAGCAATGAAAAATATTTAGAAAATTATCTTTTAAACTACTTACGTGTGCACCGATGTCGGTTTTAGGAAATGTGTGTTCTGTGTGGGCTGGTGCGCACACTGATTTTAGGTGTCAGACACTGAGCTAGTAAAATCAAAAGTTTTTGATGTCGGTGTCTCGATCGGTGTGATGTGTATGGTAGAATGCTACACCAGGGCGCACACAAGTGTAGTGTTTGTAGGCTTCTTTACCATGCATTTGGAAAATATTTGTAGTGACAATATAAAGTGTCAATTGTCAAATTTCTTTACTGAACGTCTTATTTAATTTACACTTTCGGACTCAATTTTACGAAACTGAGTATAATCCCATTATGGTCATGCTGTACTGATTTCGAGTATTAAGATATTTCATTAAGCTAGCTTTCACAGCTTCAAAAAATCGATTTTTTTTTAATGTCTTATTCATTTCTACAACATCTCGAGAATATTACCCTAAATTTTCAATTCATTAAGAATAAAAGTTTTGGAGATAAAGCATTGGGAACGTACGCACTCAATTGAATCACGAGGATCATTTGAAGTTATCCAAACTTTAAACGCGTTTTTCTCGAAACTGTGTTTTCAAAGTCGGTTGTCAAAAGTTCTTGAAAACCCCTCGAGATATAATTCACGAGGACTTGAACGAAGGGTTTTTATTTTGTTCAATCATGTTAAGCAAATTTTACCAAAATGAGCATTTTTTTTGTATAAAGGTCTCCCAAAAATCCAAATTTAAATTTTTTTCCCTTCCCTTCGTCCAAATTCTAGTTTATGGTGTTAACTAAAACACATTTTTTTTTACTTCTCATGATCCTGTCACGAGTTCTGCTGTCAATGCGGACGCACCTTTTTTCCTAGGGATCACCGGAAATAACGTCACAATGACGGAGTTTTGAATATTTTCCTTTGAAAATTCTTTTTCAAATGTATATCTTTAAAACAGTAAAAAGCTTGAATAAAATATTTTATTTTTTATATAAAAAAATTGTTGAAAATATATTTTTTTTTCCCCGAATGTAACCCCTTAAGCTCTTGGAAGTCTATTATGGTTGGCCCTTAAGAGCTATCAGTAATGTTGGGACTTAATATGTTGTTTTAATGCCTTCCCCCTGAATCCAACGACTAAGCTATTTCAATAAATACTAATGCTTAGAGTACACAATCAGACAAAACCACATTTGAATATGAACGTTACGTGTCTTGAAGCCAAAGGTGCTATAAGATCTACATGAACATAATCACTACATTTTGCATAAATGCATATATAATAAATGTGGCTGCCATTCACTCCTGAAAGAAAGTTAGCCCTTAAATGCATTTCGTATTCATATATAAAATAAGTAAATATTATGCCTATACGGTCCATACAGGACTTAATGCCTAAATTCTGCAACCATTGTGTGTGCGAATATATATAGGGTCCGCTATTTAACGTTTTTTTTCAACTAGTGCTTATTGAGCGAATGGTAACACTTAGCTCATGTCTGATTTGAGAGGTGATTAGTTTTATCCTTCCGCTGAACGAATATGGTTGTGTATACGCTTGAACAACGCTGGGAAATATTGCGACATAGCGACATAGAGAAGATGCCGATTTTGCCAAAAAAATAATTTTTTCAGATGAAGCTCATTTTGATCTTGGCGGGTATGTAAACAAGCAAAAATTGTCGCATTTGGGGCACAGAAAACCGCAAGCCGATATATTCAAAACGAGTCACTGTTTGGTGCGGATTTTGGTCCAGAGGCATAATTGGGCCATTTTTCTTCGAAAATGAGCAAGGAGTGGCCGTTACAGTCAATGGCGATCGTTATCGGGCCATGTTGAACGAATTTTTGTTCACAAAAATTGAGGAGGAGGATATTGGCAACATTTGGTTTCAACAGGACGGCGCTACACTCGATGTTTTGCGCCCTCTTTTTGAAGATCGCATTATCAGCCGCAGAGCTGATGTCTTTTGGCCACCGCGGAGCTGCGATTTGACACCGTTGGACTATTATTTGTGGGGTGCCGTAAAAGATAAGTGTTACGCCGACATGCCAGAGACAATTGACGCTTTAAAGGACAATATTCGTGAAGCCATTGGTGAAATACAGCTGCACACAATCGATAATGTGCTTAAAAATTGGACCGATCGTGTAGGCTACTGGATGGCCAACCGAGGCAGCCATTTGAATGAAATTATTTTCCATTATAAACCGGAAGGATTGTACTTTCAAATAAAAAAAGAAATTTGAGAAAATATTCAGTCGTTTTATTTTTATAGCATTTAAAACAAAAAGGACCCTATTTTTATTTTCGACACGAATGGAGGGACCTACAGTTTAATGCCGATTCCGAACGGCAATTTTATTTTTGACAAGCTTTTCATGACATTTCTTATTCTTGGATGTTTGTCAGATTTTCGCAAGAGGTGGGTCAGCGAATAGAAACTTTAAGGTGGTGGGTGGCAGGATTTGAATAGCAAACTATCGCTTAGAGGGTCGACGTACAGTGGGTTACAACCATAATGACGGTTTGTTCCGTTTCGCCGTGTTTTCATTAACTTTTGCCTACATCCGATCTTAACCGCACTTTCCGACATTCGAGTATAGCCTGTGTGTTTATATTTTGGAGGTTTGATATAACCCAGAAATAGTGTTTCTGGTTGTAAAATTAAATATCTTTAATTAAATAGAATTGCTGTATGAAAACTTAAATGTTTATTGTTGTGTTTTACACATTTTTATATTAGCGATATTAACAACTGTCAACAAGTTAGCTTTTCTAAATAAAGATAAATTCATTATGCGAAACTTACGCAATTGACAGCTCTTTTGGTAACTTTTCGTTCGAGTATGACTAGCTTTCGACAACTACAGTTCAGCTTCAATAACTCGAGCTTCAATGATTCTGAACAAATAAATTTCCCAAACACAACACAGCACAAACACAATGAAGGACGGCTTCGAAAATTCCAAAAAACAGTTGCCATAAACACATTCCTGACGACAGCATCAATCCCGAGCGGAGCAACCAAGTACCTGCACTGCAGCCAGCGAAATGAGATTTGCCATGAATTGTGGGTGAAGTGGGCCACTCATGACGGTATGGGAAATAGTTGCTTTATCAATAACAAAATAAATGTTATTTTACTGAAAGTATTTTTTTTTGTAAAAATTAAGCCCTACATGAAGTTTCTGATGTTTCAACTTCCAAATAAGTTATATACAAAAAAGTTAGTTAATACAAAAAAAAAATTTCGCGGAACAGAAAAAAATAAATGAACAGACTTTGCATACGAATGTGAACGCATATTGTCGACTCAAAAAGAGAATAAAAATCGTGGAAAAAGTTCTGATCGAAGGTTTGTACTTCATTATACATACAATTTTTTTTCTTTGCGACATGGAATTATGATCAGGAATGAGATATTATTCATTGACCACTTTTACCACTGCTATATCGCAGGGATCTCAGTTTCGGAAAAATCGCTGAGGCGAATGAAATTCTTCTTTTCTTATTATTGTATGGCCCAGGGGTTTTAAACCAGCCAATCTTTCATCATTTGCTAAATTGCTAACATTTTTTTTGGTTTCTACAATTTTCAAAGTTTCCAATCAACTACCACCGATTTTTATGAAAATTATGAAAATACCCAAAAATGAGGAGAGGGCAGATGCAACTCTGTATCGAGTTTGGAGAAATGCAAATAAACGTTTTTCATTATTTCTATTGTAGGGTCAATATTTCCAAGTAATTCGACATATAAAGGTTGCCACAGTAAAACGCGCATAATATGTATTTTGAAACGTGTATCATGTATAATTTTCGATTATTATGATCAGCGGATTTTGAATTACCTGCCCTTAAGAAATGTGCATGTTTTCAAATAACATTACTCGAAAGACGGGTGCCCCTGTAGAAAAATTTCTCAAATATCTGTTCAATATATCAAATAAATTGGACTGAGGGGTCTTGAGTTATCGCGTTTTTCAAAATTACGCAAATAGCCCGTCAAAAGGCGAGAAATTTATAAGTCATACCTTCAATGTGAAAGTAGCCCTTAAAACCCATATGATGCGGTGTGTAATGTTAAATTTGATACTCAATTTTTGTTTAATCTTTAATCTCCCTGCATCCATTATTTAGATACTTGAGTTTTTTTATTAAATATCGTTATTCGATACTTAAAAAAACTGAGTATGCAGCAATTTTGGACTCACCTTAAGTCGTAAGAATCGTTTTTGGTAAAGTCCTAAGTACAAAATTTGTATGAACAAAAAAAAAATATATCTCAAATACCACAAGAACTCTAAATACGAACTATGAACCAAATTTTTTACACCGTTTCGCCATATGACTCGTGGACAGACACACAGGCAGGCAGACCGACGCGACGAATGGAATCGCGGGACTCTTCTCTATAGTCGACAGCAGTATCATATTCACAGTTTGAGTTCTAAATGATAGCACTGTTAAAATAACTTTCCCTTTAGTTTAGTAAAGTATCTTTGGTGGGCGCAGTGGCTCAGTGGTGGTTCCAGGTATAAATCCGTTCCAGTTCCACGTGAAGTTCTTATTCGCTGCTTGCGAAAGGCTTATGAAGTACCCCCAGTACTCGAGCGCGTAGAACACTCCATGGGACAAATCCACTTCCGCACCCGTACTGTGGCAGGAGTACTTCAGGATCTCAACATTCACAAATCCGCTGGCCCAGATGGTATTTCCCCTATAGTTCTGAAGAGGTGTTCTTCCACGCTGGCAAAACCACTGCGTAAGCTTTTCTATCTGTCCTAGTCTTCAGGGCTCTTTCCGAGAAGATGGAAAACAGCATTTGTCCAGCCTGTCCCCAAAAAAGGCGAATCTTCCTCTCCCTCCTCTTACCGACCAATTGCACTTACGTCCCTTCTTTCCAAGGTCATGGAAACGCTAATAAACAGTCAGCTTATGAAATATCTCGAATCCCGAAAACTTCTTAATGACCGGCAGTACGGTTTTCGCAGCAACAGGTCCACTGGTGATTTGATGACATATCTAACCGAAAAGTGGAACCAATCTATTCACCATGGTGGTGAAAGCAAGGTCGTTGCGCTTGATATTTCAAAGGCATTTGACAGAGTTTGGCATCAAGCTCTCTTGTCGAAAATGCGTGCATTTGGGATCGATGTTACCCTTCTTCAATGGATTAGAAATTACCTTTCGGACCGTTCAATACAAGTTGTTTTGGACGGTTTCAAGTCTGCAACTCACCAAATAAATGCTGGTGTCCCTCAAGGCTCTGTTTTGTCTCCGACTCTCTTCCTCATTTTTATCAATGACCTCCTGTCTGTCACTTCTAATCCAATCCATTCCTTTGCTGATGACAGTACCCTCAGCTTTACATATTCGTTTCCTGGGCAACGCCCCTCATCTTCGGGTGTTGAACTGGAACGGCAACGTATGTTAAGCTCATTGAATTCCGATCTTGACAGCATTCTTAAATGGGGTAAAACCAACAGAGTGGAATTTAATGCTTCCAAAACGCAATGCTGTCTGCTGTCATTGAAGCGAACCCCTAATTCTCTGCCATTATCCATGAATAGCACTTGCATCGCTGAAACCGAAAGACTTTCCATTCTCGGTATGTGTGTTAATGACAACCTTCGTTGGAATGACCATATATTTGATGTCGCCAAGAACGCTGCGAAATGTCTAGGCTTCCTTAAGCGATGCAAGAAATATTTCACCCCTTTTGATCTGGCTAGAATCTACAAGGCGTTTATTCGCCCAAAACTTGAGTACAACGCTCATATCTGGACTGGTGCACCAATAACATATTTGGAGCTACTTGACAGGATCCAAAAACGTGCGGTAAAACTTATTGGCGATCGAGACATTGCGAAATCACTTGACTCTCTTAGTCATCGTTGTAATGTCTCTTGCCTGTCATTGTTTTATCGGTATTTCCACCACAAGTGCTTAAATGAAATAGCCAGTTGCATTCCACCCCTACAGCAATTCAACCGCAATACTCGCCATGCTAGGAATGCACATCAGTTTACCCTTAAGCCTGTTTTCGGACGTACTGTGAAATATAAAGATTCCTTTCTCAACCGTACAATACGAATGTGGAATGCTCTACCACGCTCTGTTTTTCCTCTGCATTATAGTTTACAAACATTTAAAACCAACGTACATCGGTTTCTCCCTTTCTCTTATCCTTCATTTCCCTAATGCCCGCACTGTGTCACTTCATTATAAGGGTATCCAAAGTCCCTTTAGTGCGCGTACATTATAAAAAAAAAAAAAAGTACATTCATAATAAGCTTTCAAATTTACCGCTCGGAACTGGAATCGGCTGTAAGAATATATTTTCACACTATATTTGAAACACCTCTATATTAATATTCGTCGTAGACAGATGTTACTGATGGCGATAACAATGCACGTCGTCCATCCGTCCGTCACTAATTTTGAGGATTTAGTTTTAAGGTAGGAAGCTGGAATTTGTAACATATATTTCCCTGAAAAATTCATTTTAAATTCAAGGAATAAACTTACTTAACGGCCTCCCGACCAGTGAAGAGTCCCTGCCTGAGATACGGCAGCCTTCCACCCTCTGCGATCCCGAGCACGCTGCTTCCAGTTGTCCAGACCAAGCGCTCTGGCATCCCCGATGACTTGGTCTTTAAAACGGAGGTTCGGTCTTCCTTGTCGTCTCGAACCTGGGGGCAGGGATTCGAAGATCCTCTTGGCTGGAGCGTTGTTGTCCATTCGCTCGATGTGGCCGAGCCAATATAGTCAACGAGTTTTGGCTTTTCGGACTACATCCACATCTTGGTAAAGCTCATAGAGTTCGTGGTTGTATCTTCTCCTCCATTCGCCCTCCTCGTACACAGGACCAAATATCCGTCGAAGGATTTTTCTTTCAAAGGATCCCAGTATTAACTCTCCTTTCCTGCTTATCGTCCAGCACTCGGCGCCGTATAGCAGATCTGGCAGGATAAGGGTTCTGTAGAGCATGCACCTTTGTCCTTCGAGTTAGGAGTTTTGAACCCATTTGTTTTGCCAAACCGAAGTAGCAGCGGTTTCCTAGGGTAATTCTTTGACGGATCTCCCCTAAGATGTCATTTGTGGAGTTGATGTTTACCCGAGGTAGATGAACTCCTTAACTACCTCGAAGTTGCTGCTATCAACGGTGACATTTTGTCCTAGTCGGTGGACAGATGATTGTTTGTTTGTTGATAGAATATAGTTAGTCTTGTCCTCATTCACTTCAAGGCCAACTAGTTTCGCCTGTTCTTCAATAGCCGTGAAAGCCTCTATCACGGCACGCTGGGATCGACCGATGAAGAGATGGTGTGTCTCGACTTGAAACTCGTTGGTCTTTTCCAGGATTTGCCTTAGTGTGAAGATTTGGTCTACAGTTTATCTGGCGGGCCGGAAGCTACACTGGTTCGTGCCGATTAGTGTGTTGCAGAAAGGTTTGAGACGTTCACACAGTACGTTGGATAGGATCTTATATGCGACATAAAGCAGAGACATGCCTCGATAGTTTTTGTAAGACATAGGATCGCCATTCTTGTAGATGGGACATATGGAGCTGATGGTTCAGTCATGAGGCATGCTTTCCTTCACCCAAACTTGGTTGATGATTTGGTGCATGCGCCCTACCATAACATCACCTCCGTATTAAAAAGCTCTGCAGGTAGACCATCAGAGCCGGCGGTCTTGTTGTTCTTTAGCTTTTTTATAGCTAAGCCAACATCTTCTATACTGGGCGGAAGGACTTGTTCTTTATTGACTGGACGCGGGTTCTCTTCTTGCTCCATCACTCTCTCTACATTTTGTCCGTTTAGCAGCTGCTGGAAATGCTGCTTAAATACATCTACTATTCCCTGTGCGTCGGTGACTAGGTTTCCATCGCTGTTACGAAGAGCCTGTGTTCCGGTCTTTAAGCCAGCAGTCAGTTGCTTGGCTTTCTTATAGAACTTCCGGATGTTGTTTCGGTCGCGGGACTCTTCGATCTGCTTAAGCTGGGAGACTGCGTGCTCTCTTTTCTTTCTATGCAGGATCTTCTTCTCCTCCCTTCTTCTGGCTCGGTACTCATCCCTTACTGCCCTTGTTTTCCTCTGCAGCGTTCTAATCTGTGCATCTTCTGTCACCTTTTTCATCATCATACCACGGACTTTTTCTCCGGGGTGGCTGGTATCCTAGGGTGGTTTCGGCTACCTCCTTGATGATGTCGCGATATTGAGACCACTGGTTGTTGGCGTCTGTGGTAGGTGAATGCACGGTGGGGAGTTTATTACTCAGGCGCTCTTTGTAGGCTCTGGCGACTCCAGATGTGCTAAGGCGTCCAACGTCGAATTTCTTCTTTTGGGCAGTTTGCAGCTTCTTCTCGTTGGACAGTCGAGCTCTGAATCTAGCTGCAACAAGAAAATGGTCAGAGGCGACGTTTGCCCCTCGGTAAGTGTGCACGTTCAAAATGTTGGATGCGTGCCTCGCATCGATTAGCACATGGTCGATTTGGTTGGCGGTTCGACCGTCTGGAGAGCGCCAGGTTGCCGTGTGGATCCTTAGTCGCGGAAACCTAGTCCTACTTATCACCGTATTACAAGCTGCTGCAAAGTCAATTAGTCGGTAGCCGTTATCTGTTGTCGTTTGGTGTAGGCTGTGCTTACCAACAAATCCGCCGTCCAAGTGGTCATAGAATTCCTCCTTGATAGGGTCCTCAGCCTCGTCGGTAGGGGCTTGTGCACATATTAGGCTAATGTTTTGGAATGTAGCTCTGATGCGGATCACAGCCAGGCGATCACTTATCGGCTTGGAGTCCATTACTTTGGATTAAAGCCGATTTCCCACGACGAATCCGCATCCATCCACATGCAATCTTTTGTTACAACTGTAATAAATGTCGCAATTTTGTCTTTTCATAGTTCCTGATCCTATCCATCGTATCTCCTGGATCGCGGTAATGTCGGCTTTGTACCGCGAGAGGACAGACTCAAGTTTTTGAGTAGCACCTGGAGTGTAGAGTGTCCGCACATTCCAGGTACACACTCGCATGTGCGTTAACGTTCCGGGTCTATTTTGCCTTTGAGGTACATTTATATCCGAGGCTGCCATAGTCTCTCCCATAACTAAGTGTTTTTGACGTGGTCGGGAAGTTACCCCGACGGCACAACCCCCAACCTGGAGGGCCAGGCCCTGTTCTTGATCCTAGGACAGTAGGCCGGTAATTCCGGTGCCAGTAACCCACTTCGCAGATGTGAGTGCTGCCGTTGACCCATCAAGAGCTCAGCCGCCACCAACTCTTTTCCAACACCCTGGCTTAGTGTTGGATACCCCTATAGACCTGGGCTTCAAATAAGTGGAAGCAGCTCATATCGGGAGATCACTTGTTCCACCTAACTAGAACTGTGGATGCCGCCGTTGATCCATCCGTAGAATTCGTACGCCGCCGCACTCCACCAGCTGCCACCAACGACCTTCCACAAGGGTTGGTTACCCCATCTCCAGTCGAGGTACTAGGCACCCAGCAGTCACCACGGGGAGGTGAGAAGTAGGAGTTGATGGTGTTATGCTAAAGTGAGAACGCTTATATAATCGCAATCACCATCCATTTGACCACCCATCCTTTTGACCCCCGTTCAAGGAATAAAGGGGTATAAAACAAAATGAAAAAACTGATAAAAAATGATATTCTTTACATATCTGCCATCAACAAAATGTTTTTTTTTGCTTCGAAAATTTCTTTCGAAAACAAAAAACTTGTATAACAATATATTTGAACAACACCGTTCTCAATATTCCATTAATTCAAAGTTTTAAGCCACGCCCACTTTTTGGGGACGTTTGGTATATAGGGATATAGGGACATAGGTAGGTTATCAAACTGTTTGCCCTAAGCGGAATTATATTTTATTTTGGTAGGGGTATTCTAAAGTACGCCTTTCTTGAAATACTCGTAAAATACTTACTGTTATCTTCGAAATCAGGTGGTAATGGAAATTAGGAATTCTAAGTCTGAAGTATTTTCGAATTTTCACCTCAATCACTCTCTTGGCACCGTAAACTCTGGAGTAATCTTCGTAGCATTGGCATAGCTAAGCCAAAGATAAGCCGTTGTGCAAATGTTGATTGTATACTCGCCTTTTTAACATGACGTTTGGCAGTCTACCTAAATTCCGCACTTTAACCTTTCTCTCAAACACCCTATCAACACGACAACCTTCCGGTCTGTATTATTGTTGAATTTTATTTTTTTCTTATTATATTAAACAACATGTCGAAATTACTCGTAGATGTTTATATTTGTTTTAAATGTCACCTAAAAGAAACTTCTAAGCAAACTTTAAGAATCATCCTTTAAAAGCAAAAAGATTATTATAGAGGACAGGTACAATTGTATGCATCAGCCAACGACATACGACACTAATAAAAGTTACACATACTTTACTGTCTCACGCTCCCTGATGAAACCAACGCAAAATATAACAACTTTCATAACGTATAGTAATGACTCAATAGATTCACTGATGTCTAAGCGGTTAAGAAATTCGTCTGTAGTGTCATCCCTGATTTAATTCATCATACGCTATAAACTATTCACTATGACGGATAATTACCAGAGGCGGTTGTTTTTTAACTCCTACTACCCTCGTGATTACTGCGATTAAATGACACAAGTTCGTGCTTCAAGACACTTTATCAGCCGTGCTGTCAACTCGATGCAATCATACCCACCACTGCAAGTAGTAGCTCGATCTAGGATGAGCCGTGCCTGTAAGTAGGTATACTACTAGATGAATACAAGATTGTATTACTATACAATTAGTTGTATTTGTTGTCAGTGTCGTCATCGTCAAAAGGCGACATACCATGGCATGCTCTTTGAAATGTTTTTGAAATTCAAATCCTTTCCACTTGATTGCTGTGATTTGCCTTTAACGACGCCACCCATCATCGTAGCCTATTGATGGGGTTTTGCACTACACCATCACTGTGACACTGGCAGGACTGTGACACCCAAGTACACATCCTTGTTCAACAGCATTTATGCCTGTGGCTGATACCTTGTCATCAGGGATCAGCAGTGTGCTGCGCTGTTCAGCGACTTTGCCTGATAGCAGCTGCTGGTGTCTGCTGTGGCTTGGGTGTGGCGCGGTGGCATGGCACTGAGATAGCTCGAGAAGCTATGTCTAGAGAAATTTTTGTGTTTACCTGTGCCAAACCGGAATCCAATTAAAATCACTTGAACGATTGTGGCTGCTATGGAAAATCTCAGTATGTCTGTGTATGTTTTTGCACCCCCATAACCGGATGCGCATTGTTGCGATGATGCTTCTACAGATACGTTGCAGCTTAATGTAATAATTCATAGAAATTGAAGTAAGATATTAACAGACGTGGGATTGGAATTTGCTCCTGTTTGCTTCAGTGAGGGTATTTTCTTTAAAATCAAAAGTAGTGATTTTTAATTTTGATTTTTGAATGACTACAACTACGTTTTATTCTAAAATGGTTATCTAGAAAGTCCATCGGTCAAGTATTTATAAAAAGTTCACCTCGCTGTTTGTTTATTGGCTCTTTCAATATTTTGTGCATTAAGATTTATTGAATCTGCTTACCAATTCTGTCTCATGTTTCATGGAAGATAGGAATCAAATATCCCTGTAATAACCACAAATTGTCGCCATCCAATGGTGTTTCTCGAAATTCAGTTTTTACCACTTTAGTAGCCCCATTAGTTAAGTGTGCTCTCTCTCTCTTCCCTGCTTGACCATAATCTGCGAGAAAACTTTTAAAAGCACTTAAGGGTCACATAAAGTTAAGCCGGTGATTATAGGCCAAACTTAAGCACTTTGGTAGCGTCCCCCCTTCGACCAGACTATGTTCGGGAGGTATTTTTTGTGTTTGTCTTTTATTCTCTTATATTCACCCATAGCCAGACGGCCAGAGACAATAGATGGTGGAGGCCCAATTAAAGTTGAAGACATTGCCAGCCAAGGTAATTACTTATAATAAAGCAGTAAAGTGCCTACTGTGGCGTTATTATAGGGACGAGCCAAAGGACTGGCTCACCCCAAGAGAAGCGGTGCTACGATGACAAAATGAACAAAACCGAGCAATAATCTGATAACAATAACGAAGGTACGAGTGGTGCTTGGGCAGCCAACAGAGATGGTTTGAGAGTGCAAGTCTGATAGCAGTGGTGGTTTGGCTTCCTGATGGCGACAGGATGGCACATGCCCAGCCAATAAGCGCTGCAAGGAATAAAAGAAACTATACTTGTAGAGTAATACATTTTGTAACTTTTTCATTCTTGTTGTTTCCCTTTGCTCGCTGCCACTTCATATTTGTGCTGGTGGAAACAAAATTATCTGTGTTACCCTTCATTACGTGCGACTTTGGAAAGGCATAAGGCAAAGATGTGATATTCATTTTGCTATTTATGGGGAATTGTAAAATTTGCCATACTTTTGGAAATACATAATGGCCAATAAAAATGATATGCTTCCCATTCATTTTCTAATGAGTTTATTGGTAGACAATAATTATTATTATCAATGACTGATGCGAGAGAAATGGCTCTGCAGAGATATTCGACTATTTTACTTCATCTCTGTGTGGCTTTGGGACTCATAGGTTGTAATACTCATTACTATATGTAGTATAGTATTTTATATATATATATCGTCGCTTTTCCGGCAAAGAGACATTAGTCAAAATTGACTGATTTTCAGTAGAGCCGTTTTGTATCACTTTAAGAAATAATATATTTATGTTAGTTTAAAATAAAACACTTCAATTTTAAATTTCTTTTTAGATAGTATTTATAGTTTTGTAAAGGGTGATTCATCGTGAGGTTTAATTTATAATGAACAATAAAACACATAAATTTGAAAGCGAACTAACAACTTTTATTAACTTAACCGAAAACAATGGTATTATGTAAATGTTGGCCACGACTGCGTCTGTGGTGGCTCGTTTGGACGAATCGTTCCAGCATAGTGACTGGTATCTCCCTAATAACCGGAGTGATATTGGCTTCCAAAGCATCAATCGTAGCTGGCTTATTCCTGAAGACCTGAGAATTTACATGTCCCCAGAGAAAATAGTCGAAAGATGTGGTATTGAACGATGCCTAGATCGTTCCAATTTACTATATTAAAACGTGAAATTAAGTGCTCAACAAAATGATTTCTCAAAAATTCCATTGTTTCACGCGCCGTATGGCTCGTAGCGCCGTTTAGTTGAAACTATTCTGTTAACATGGCGCGATAACGGTAACTGATTTGCCTCATTTTTGAAGAAATATGGAGCAATGATTACACCAGCCCATAACATAAACCACACCACAACGTTGTTTTTAATGGATGTAATGGTAGCTCTTTGTACTCTGCGGTTTGCTCATCAGCCAAAATACCGCAATTTTGTTTATTGACGCATCCGTTGAGCCAGAAATGGGCTTCATTACGAACGAATTAAACGAAAAGCTGAACAATTTGAAGACGCTGTTGTGGTGTGAGTCTTTCCATGATGACTTGCCAAACGATACTGATCAAAAATGACGAAGCATGATAGGAGTCACGCGTGATCTTTCCAAATAGCCTATTAAAAAACCAAACCAAACGATGAACCACTCTATATAAAGATTTAGAAAGGCCAAATTTACAGGGATGTTAGTTAGAAATTTAAAACGATGTTTTTTGACAACTTGAATAACTGAAAAAATGTGTCCAAACGTACAAGGTGTAAGCTTACTTTGATGATAATTTCTGTATATTTATCTCAAAAATGACAAATTTCGACTTATGTATGTCACTCTGAGTGAAAAGCGACAATACATGATCAGCTTCAAATGTCATGTCGATCTCACTTGCTTTCTATACAAAATTAGCCAATTTGATCAATTAAGAGCGTAATAAGAACAATTTCACTTTATCAAAGTAAAATAAGGCCAATAGCGCCTAAGTAAGGAGAGTAGAAATCTTAAAATCTCTAATCCGGCGGAAAGGTCACCCAAATAGTGTTGAAATATACGCTTGCCTGACAAAAAGCATCTATCCTAAGCGGATTTGTGTCCCACCCAAGAGGAAGTTAAAATTCCTTAAGCATGTCAATAAATACATAAAGCCTAATGTCGCTTAGATACGCAAAGAAATAAGAATGCAATTAAAAGGCAGTTTTCGTAAATTTATATAACAAAGTGTTATATGTAAACAAAGATATAAAACAATATGCTTTTCTATGATCGATTAGGAATTTATTGGGGAAGTAAATACAAGAAACAAATTTAGTGTTGAAAAAATCAGCCTACAATATTTATTTTGAATTTTTTTTTCTTTTTAATCTTTTTTTTAAGTTTTGCCGTTGTGTTTTAATACCCCTGTTTTTCCATTTTAAGTTTTTTTTTTCTTGTAAGTGGTTCACCCTTTACTAAAAAACGGTTTTAAATTTTCGGCGCCAAAGTTATCATAATAGTTCCAATTTTAGAGAAATGAAATGCTTCGGAGCGCTTGCGATTGGCAAGCGTTATTCTTCGTTTTAGGTCTGAGGAGATGTCGTTTTCAGATGTAACGGCAAAGCAGAGGAAGATAAAGTCCATTACTACCTCAATGTAATAGCTGTCGATTGTAATATTCTTACCGATTCGTCGATATTGGGTGTGACTTCTTGTTTTACTTTCAAGTATGATTTTAAAAACATAAGATGGTTTTCCATATCCTCAGCACCGACTGCGTCTCAACTACAAGGATAAGGGGGTTAAGGGATATGCGATCGACAAAGGTTTCGAAAGCGGGCCAGTAAATTCGATTGAATAGTTCGAGGGCGAGCGAGTAAATTCTTTACATTACTAAAATCATTCTTTCTTTTGGACCATCACACAATACACAGCGCACACAGCAAGTTATTTGTATGTAACATATAACATTATAAACTTTACATTTTTTAAAGTTTATACACATTAAGGAAAACGCCGGGTATGACTTGAGCAGTTAAAAGGGTAAGTGTTCGGTCATTTTATACCAAACCAACTGAGGAAAACCGGAAAAAGTTTAAACGAGCCATATTAATCGTGTCAAATTCTCCTACGATCAAAAGTTGAGGCAAAAAATACTACAAAGTCCCCCTGGTAGCAGGAACTTTTGGTCGTTTGTGAAAAACATTAAAAACTCGGCCTCTTCATCTGTTCCGACACTCATTTCCAATGATATTCCAGCTGTCAGCTCTTCAGACAAAGCCAATCTGCTTGCTGCTCATTTTGCGGCTAGCTCAACGCTCCTAGGTTGTGCTTTGAATTCCCCTGAGCTCGAGCGCGTTAAACATTCTATGGGACAAATTAATTTCCCATTTGAATTAGATTTTGGATTAGAAATTAACTTTCGGACCGTTCAATTCAAGTTTTTTTTGACGGTTTTAAGTCTGCAACTCACAAAATAAATGCCGGTGTCCCTCAAGGCTCAGTTTTGTCTTCGACTCTCTTTCTCATTTAATTTTATCAATGATCTCCTGCCTGTTAATTCTAATCCAATTCATTCCTTTGCTGATGACAGTACCCTTAGCTTATCATATTCGTTTTCGGATTTACGTCCCTCATCTTCAGAAGTGGAGCTGGAACGACAACGCATGTTATGCTCATTAATTTCTGACCCTGACAGCATTCTTAAGTGGGGTAAAACCAACTTAAGAAAACACAATGCTGTCCTCTGTCTTTACGACAAAACCCAATACTCTGCCATTATCCATGAATGTCACTTGCATCGCTCAAATCGAATGACCTTTCCTTCCTCGGTATGTGTGTTAACGACAACCTTCGTTGGAATGACCACATATTCGATGTCGCCAAGAACATCAACAACAATACACTAAACTTATTCCACCCCTACAGCATTTCAACAGCAATACTCGCCATGCTAGGAATGCACATCAGTTCATCTTAAGCCTATATTCGGACGGACAGTGAAATATTAGGATTCGTTTCTTAACCGTACAATACGAATGTTGAATGGTCTACCACGCTCGTTTTTTCCTCACATTAAAGCTTACTGTCATTTAAAAACAACGAGCATCGGTATTTCGTTTTCTTTAATCCTTCACTTTCCTGTGTTACGTCATTATAAGTATATACAAAGTCCCTTTTGTGCGCGTTTATTATAAAAAAAATTTAATAAATTTTACAAAAAAAAAATAAATACATTTATCTAACATATACAGTTTATTTATTCCCACACAATTATTTTCAATAATTATTTAGTTACGACCTGAAGTGCTGAGATATTTAATGCAAAAAAATATTGAATTACTTTGTACAATTAACAAGAAATATTTACATTAATTACTTTTCAAAATAGGAAAACCTAATTTAACTGCTCATAATGAGTTGCCTGCAATACATATTCCCACAACCACTGCAAAAAAAAGGCGAAAAGCAAAGTCTTTTGGTAGGTGCATCCATTAGCTGTTTACATAAATTCAACTAGCTACGCACAACATAAATGTCATCCAGACGGAGAATGATTCGCTCAACGCTGAAATACATACAAGATAATCAAACATACAAACAACGAAGAAAACCGTGGAGCGTGGAGCTAGTAAGTCATTCGCTCTCATTCGCTAGTCACTGTTCTTGGTTTGCCAGACAGCCAGCCAATTTCTACCCACAGTAAATTTCATGATGCAAAAATTTCAAAGAGAAAAAAAAACCACACTGAAAACTCGTAAGGACCAAGAAACATCACAACAAAACGAAGATAAATCATTAAAGACGAACCATACTACTACACTGCTTGTGTGTGGCTGTGGTGGTGGGTACGGCAGGAAGAAAGATGCAGCAAGAGCAGAACCGAATGAGGCCCGAGGTACTTTTAAATTTATTTTTCGGGTAATTACAAACGAAGAATGTGCATTCTTGTAACCGAAATTGCTTGTTATCCTTGCGGGAAATGGAGTTCTCTTCAAAATGTGTTTCTTCGTTCGTTTGTTTTTCTTACTCATTTTCTGCACAAAGCAAACAGAAGGACATGGAAGGCAGGGTTTCCTTTTGCCACACTGCACACAGCAGTTGTAATTGAGATAGGATGGGGCGCAAAAAAACCGGAAAATTGAACTCAGACACTGTGGCGTATACGTAACATTTTTTCGTTTGGTTTTCCTTTTGTCTTAAAAATTACAATGTATCAGTTGAAATTACTCTGAAACTATCAACCTATCAAACTTAAAATGAGAAACAGCTGCCATCATTCATGGAAGTGGATGTTGAACCTTACGTATAGAACATAATAGAAGTTGGATGTAGGTGATGATGAGAATACAAGAACGAAAGCAATAAATGGTTGCAGGTTGCTGCTGTGCTTGGCTGTACAATTGAAGATCATGTTTTATAATTCGATTTCGAAATAATTTGTTTTAAAATGTTGGTAGAAAACACGTTTTGTTGTCTACTTGTGGGTGGTATGGGATGTTATTTTTGTATATTATAGAAAAATTTATCGGATTTGATTAAATCCATGACAAAGAGATGAAATTACCTTATGTCCTTGAAGCAGAAATTAAGTGGAGGAACTAGTTTTCATTTATATTATATGAGTTTATTACTAGTATTCTGTGGTGAGATATTTTTTTTCCGTGGGTAGGCGGAAAATCCTCCATGAGACATTATGAGGACCGGCCGCGCGTGCTCTTTATAGTGTGAGATTCTTACTCACTAAGAACAACTCCCTTCAAAATCCTTTATAATTGGTGATCCAAGTAGAGATACTTTTTTCAATCGCCTTTTTTGACAGATCACGTGTGAGTCGTGTCATGCTGTCATGTTATTTTTGTTTAGTATTGTTTGGCATTTCATAATGGAAAGACTTACGCGTGAACAACGTTTACAAATTGTTCAACTTTATTATGAAAATTCACGTTCTGTGAGGAATGTGTTTCGTGCACTTCGCTCAACTTATGGTCAACATAATCGGCCTACCGAGCGTACTATTCGTAACACCATCACCCATTTTGAGACCCAGCATTCATTATTGGATAATATTCGACCGAATAGACCACGTCCAGCACGCTGTGAAGAAAATATAGCGGCCGTAGCTGAGAGTGTACACGAAGACCGTAGAGGGTCGATTCGGCACCGGACTGACGTATGGAACGACTTGGCGCATTTTACGTCAAGATCTTAAATTGAAAGCGTACAAAATATAGCGTGTGCAACAACTGAAGCCGCTCGACCTTCCCAAGCGACACCGCTTCGCTCTATGGGCTCTTGAAAAGTTCCAAGAAGATCCGACGTTTTCGAGGCAAATTTTGTTTAGCGATGAGGCCCATTTATGGCTCAATGGGTATGTAAACAAACAAAATTGCCGCATTTGGGAAGAAGAGCAACCTGAAGAGATTGAAGCACTGCCACTTCACCCAGAAAAAACAACGGTTTGGTGTGGTTTGTGGGCCGGTTTAATCATCGGTCCATATTTCTTTAAAAATTGTGCCGGTGCGAACGTAACCGTCAATGGCGACCGTTATCGTGCCATGATAACCGACTATTTGATGCCTGAAATTGAAGCTCATGATCTCGGCGACATTTGGTTTCAGCAAGACGGCGCCACTTCCCACACATCGCATCAATCAATGGACTTATTGAGGCCGGGAACATTTCGGTGAGCACATAATTTCACGTTTTGGGCCGGTCGATTGGCCACTAAGATCGTGTGATATCACACCGTTAGACTTTTTCCTGTGGGGATATGTAAAGTCAAAAGCTTATGCCGACAAACCCGCTTCGATTCAGGCCTTGAAGGAAAACATCACGCGTGTCATTCGCCAGTTACCAATCGAAATGCTTGAACAAGTGATCGAAAATTGGACTCAACGGATGGACCATCTGCGACGTAGCAACGGCCAACATTTGATAGACATAATCTTCAAAAAATAAATGCCAAAGAATGTTCTTTCAAATGATAATAAACATTCTCCATTAAATTTGAATTTTCTGTGTTTTTTTCTTTAAAAAAGTAGAGAACCTCGAAATGGATCACCCTTTACTACTGGGTTGTATCGTATCTAGTAGTAGCAGTAGTTGCAGCGGAAGTACCTGCTACTACTGCCAATTGCTCGCGGATACATCTTATTGCGCTTGTTCAAATGGTTTTATCCCTTGTAATCGGCGCACTAGATTCGTTTCATTTAGAATTTGTAGCATAGCGATATTGCAATGACCATGAAACCGCCGAGTCCGTTGCTTACGGGAAAATATTTTTATCTCGTCTTCAACGGTAGCCATATCTAAGTCTCGATTAATATCATTAATTGTTCTCAGTACTTTATTTTGAAAAGTTTGTAAAATTATATGTTACTTGTTTTGGAACAACCCCAAAGTTGTATACCATACGTCCAAACCCGATATTTAATACCGAGCTCTTGCCGTTTTTTTTTTATGTGCGATTTCGATTTTAGTTTCGCATTAAGTGTCATTCTTAAATATTTAGCTTCATTTGCGTACGGAATTTGTACAGAGTCTATAAAAATGGGTAATGTATTTCTGTAAGTAAAATTAACGTGGGTAGATTTGGTTTCATAGAGGACTATAGGTCAAGTCTTTGTCCACTCAAAACACTGTCGATAATCTGTTGGAGCGTATTCGTTGCTGATTCAACCGTATTACTCATGGCTAAAAAAGCTGTGTCATCCGCAGACATAGCTACGGTCGTACCTTCTTCTCGCGGAATATCTCGGGCTTAGATAAAAAACAGAATCGGACCCAGAACGCCTCCTCGTGGAACTCCTGTCGCGATTTCTCTAGATTTGGACTATTCATTTCCATGCTTTACACAAAAAAGTCTATCCGCCAAATAAAAACTTTATATGTAATATATTTGCTTCAGGAAGGCCAATTTTAGCTTCTGTTTCAATCCCTTATGCCATACTCTATCAAATGCCTGCGAGAAGTCGAGAAAAACGCCAGAGCAAATATTTTTCTCGTCTAGAGCTTTTTTTATTTCTGTTCTGAACCCGAATTGGTGATCAGGCATTAATCGACGCTCTTCGATAATCGGATGTTATCGCTTCAATAAAAAAATTTCGAATACTTTTGAAATTATTGGTAAAAGCCATATCAGGCCAAAACGACATGTATTATATGAGGAATTTGTTTATTGCACAGAAAATCAAACCGAAGTAGCAGCGGTTTCCTTGGGTTATTCTCCGGCGGATATCTACAAAATTTTCATTCGTGGAATGAATGTTTACACACTGGTCGGTGAGCAGATGTTTGTTGATAGCACACATTAATTCAACGCTGCGAGCGTGCCGTGATGTCAATATCGTCCGCACATTCTCGATGGATCTGTTTAAGTAAGTGCCTTTCGTGCTCACATATGCCAAGCTCACATATGTCAGGTGCGTGGGAATTTTAGAGTGGACGTGAGTAACATTCGTGGGTTGAGATCCACTTTTTTTCATTGTACGCCCATGCGATTCACAATAAACCAGCTGTTTTGGCACTAAGTAAAACACAGGTCAGCATAGATTCCGATTTAACGGAGTTTAGTCTGCCTGGATATAACTTGGTGCCATTATTCTTTTCCCATCGTGGTATCGCCGTTTATATACGTAGTGATGTAGCCTACCAACTTCTACCTCAATATGGCCAATGTTCCAATCCGGAATTTAATTTTGTTTGGCTAAAATTCCATGTCTGTAGGCAATTAATCCACTACTGTTTAATTTATAGAAGCCCTAACCAAGACAGGCATTCAACTTATAATGAGTTTGATGCACTCCCTGATTCCATCACCAGAATTGTAACCCATTATCCTCGTACTGAAATCGTCATTGCGGGCGATTTCAATATACACAATTCAAGTTGGCTTCGACATTCTGGATAGATAACACCCGAAGGAAGGTATGTTGAGATCTTTGCTGAGGTTAATAGTTTAACCCAGATTGTAAATGAGCCGACACGGATACCGGACATTAGCGGTCAAAACGCCAACACTCTGGACTTGTTTCTTACCTCTCACCCTGATAAATACACTTTAAATGTATTATCGCCTCTAGGTTCGTCAGACCATTGTATCATATCGGCGAATTTCTCGTACTCCAGCCACACAGTTAAAGAACAAGCTCCTTAAAGAACCGTATGGCAATACGAGAAAGCCAATTGGGAAGCTTTAAACGGTTTCTTTAGGAGTTTTAACTGGTCGTTGTGCTTCCTCAACAACGACGTGGATGCCGCTGCCGATATGATTACAAATTTAATTCACCTGGGTATGAAACGCTTTATTCCTAACAGGATAAAGTGTATCAGACCTAAGGAAAACGCGTGGTGTGACTTGAGCTGTAAAGAAGCTATCAGGGCTAAAGAGGCAACTTTTCGGTCATTTAAGGCCAACCCAACTGAGGAAAACCGAAAAAAGTTCAAACGAGCCAGAAATGACTGCAATGCCCATATTAATCGTGTAAAATTCTCCTACGACCAAAAGTTGAGGCAAAAAATACTATAAAGTCCCTCCGGTAGTAAAAACTTTTGGTCGTTTGTTAAGAATATTAAAAAATCGGCCTCATCATCTATCCCGACACTCATTTGCAATGACACTTCAGCTGTCAGCTCTTTGGATAAAGCCAATCTGCTTGCTGTTCATTTTGCAGCTAGCTCAACGCTCCCAGATTGTACCTTATCTCCCCCAGTACTCGAGCGCGTAGAACACTCCATGGGACAAATCCACTTTCGCACTTACTGTGGCAAGAGTACTTCATGATATCAACATTCACAAATCCGCTGGCCCAGATGGTATTTCCCCTATCGTTCTGAAGAGGTGTTCTTCCACGCTGGCGAAACCACTGCGTAAGCTTTTCTATCTGTCCTATTCTTCAGGGCTCTTTCCGAGAAGATGGAAAACAGCATTTGTCCAGCCCGTCCCAAAAAAAGGCGAATCTTCCTCTCCCTCCTCTTACCGACCAATTGCACTTACAGGGTTTCCAAGGTCATGGAAACGCTGATAAATCGTCAGCTTATGAAATATCTCGAATCCCGAAAACTTCTTAATGACCGGCAGTACGGTTTTCGCAGCAACAGATCCACTGGTGATTTTATGACATATCTAACCGAAAAGTGGAACCAATCTATTCACCATGGTGGTGAAAGCAAGGTCGTTGCGCTTGTTCTTTCAAAGGCATTTGACAAAGTTTGGCATCAAGCTCTCTTGTCGAAAATGCGTGCATTTGGGATCAATGTTACCTTTATTCAATGGATTAGAAATTACCTTTCGGACCGTTCAATACAAGTTGTTTTGGACGGTTTCAAGTCTGCAACTCACCAAATAAATGCTGGTGTCCCCCAAGGCTCTGTTTTGTCTCCGACTCTCTTTCACATTTTGATCAATGACCTCCTGTCTGTCACTTTTAATCCAATCCTTCTTTTGCTAATGACAGTACCCTTAGCTTCGCATATTCTTTTTATGATTCACGTCCCTCATCTTCGGGCGTGGAGCTTGAACGGCGATGTATGTTAAGCTCATTAAATTCTGACCTTGACAGCACTCTTAAGTGGGGTAAAACCAACATAGTAGAATTTAATGCTTTCAAAACACAATGCTGTCTTCTGTCATTAAAGCGAAACCCCAATACCCTGATATTATCCATAAATGGCACTTGCATGTGCGTTAATGACAACCTTCAATGGAATGACCACATATTCTATGTCGCCAAGAACGCTGCGAAATGTCTAGGCTTCCTTCTGATCTGGCTAGAATCTACAATTCGCTCAAACTTGAGTACAACGCTCATATCTGGGCTGTTGCACCAATATCTTATTTCGAGCTACTTGACAGGATTGAAAAACGTGCGGTAAATCTTATTGGCAATCGAGACATCGCGAAATCACTTCACACTCTTAGTCATCGTCGTAATGTCTCCTGTCTTTCATTGTTTTATCGGTATTTCCGCCATAAGTGCTCAAACGAAATAGCCAGTTGCATTCCACCCGTACAGCAATTCAACCGCAATACTCGCCATGCTAGGAATGCACATCAGTTTACCCTTAAGCCTGTTTTCGGACGTACTGTGAAATATAAAGATTCCTTTCTCAACCGTACAATACGAATGTGGAATGCTATTCCACGCTCTGCTTTTCCTTTGCATTATAGTTTACAAACATTTAAGACCAATGTGCATCGGTTTCTCCCTTTCTCTTATCCTTCATTTTTCTAATGCCCGCACTGTGTCACTTCATTATAAGGGTATCCAAAGTCCCTTTAGTGCGCGTACATTACAAAAAAAAAAAAAAAACTATCTGCTCAACAAAAAGATTGGAAAAGTCACATCAGCCATCGCCATGTAGAGCTACTGATTATTAATGCTAGCATATGCGGTTTTAAAGCCAATGGAAGGATGGTTTGTCTGGACTTTGTTCTTGTTTTCCCTGATTTGCCATAGTATGAAGATCTGGTCTACGGTCGATCGGCCTGGTCAAAAGCCAAAAATTTAGACGTTCTTGCCCGACATATGATCGCCTTTCTTGTATTGATTTGACTTGATATACGCCCCTTCTTAAACATCATCTCTGTATTTAAAAAGAGTTGGTAGAATAACAGCAGCGTGGTTGTTCTAAGAGCTTTTCAAATAGCTAAGCAAACGTTGCATGACAGAAAGTTGCCAAGTAAAAGAATAAGAATAAGAACCAATAGAATACTTATAAAATAAATGGGTACAGATATAATCTCATCGGAATATCCCAACAAAACAACATGGGTTAGAGTTTTACGGAAATGAATCACTTCGAAGAGTAAATTTATAATAAATATTTAAAGCCGTTGAAAAGTGCTTGAAATACCCGCTCAACAAATCATAACTGGAAACATTAATCTCTAAGAATTATCTTATTGTGGTTTCATCTTCCAAATGCACATTTACTTCTTTACCCTCTAAACAGCCATCAAAATTCTTCTCGCAGACCCCAAAAGTAATAAGCCAGAGAATTATGAGCAAAAAAAAAAATAACCCAAAAAGTTTCAAAGATTGTCACCTTATTGCCCATCGTGTCATAGGCGTCGTACAAAATTATGAAAAGACGCAAAAAAAATTCCCACCAACCACCTGGAGCCTTATAGACTGCGCTATAAAATTTTCAATTATCCGAAATGATTAACAGTTTTATTTACCACCTCAAAATGGATTATGTTTCCAAGAGCATTCGAGATACATATACGTACATAGAATTCCTATTCCAGTAAAGGTGCTTGCAATGCGTCTACAAAGATAATAAAAACAAACAAACAAATTTTTTCTGTCTCTGTTGGTTTTTGCACTTTTATTGGCACTCTTGGTGTAATTTCGTAAATCATAAAATAAGCAGGTGCGTCAAATTCTATAGAAAGCTTCTCTAGGCACGTTTATCACATAATTCAGCAGCCCTACTGACAGTTCATCAGTCGCTCAAGGAACCATCCATCCCTTGTAATAAGGGCCGGATGACTTGAGGCCGGTCAAAGAGGAACCGTCAAAAATCAATTTTTATTCTTTTCCTTGCCAGAGGCGAAAAGACATTCTTATATTTGCATAACTTAGGCCCTTTTCCTGCCATTCGAATCCTCAATCACCCATATACATGTATTCAAACTCAAAATAGACAATTCGAAATGGCCCATACTGGGTGGACTGGTGGTGACTGATGGGCCAACTTGAAAAATGAATAAAATCCGGCATGTGGCGTTTAAGATGTGTACGTGATGTGAATCCTTTAGTTGCTCAAGCAATTTAGTACCACAAATTTCCTCTTTCGCCAAGAGGCCGCCTGCCCACGTCTCCTCCAACACAAGGCAGACGTTAACAAATGTTCTACGAATCACATTCAAATTTAATTTCAATGTTAAACGACTTTTGAGGGAACACATATACGAAAAATATACCCGAAGTTGTGTAGCCGGGCTTGAACAACTATACACATTGTCCTAGCAAATGGCCCATAAAAAGAGGCGCAAATATAGGCCATACTCATTGTGTTTCACCCTAAGGCGTCGACAACAGTTCATCTATTCAGCGAAGGTATTTGTTTCTTTGGAACGCATACGAAGGCAGGACCGTGATGTTGTGAATTTTAAATTTTACTCCTTTTGGCAAGCTCACACACATGATTTGTCAAGAGGACAAGTGCTGCATGGGTGGTAACATAAAATAGATACGAAATTGTGTCTCGATGATAGAATAACAAAAATCGCATTACAAGAGCTATTTTTCAAGGGCGTGAATGAATTTTCAATGAAAATTTTGAAATATTTTAGCCTAGAAATGCTTGTGACAACGAAATGTCGATTACATACATCAGTGTCGACATAGTATTGACGTAGAGAGTTAATAATGCGTGCATGATAGTTCCTGTTGTGACCTGAATCTGACTGACTGAAATACATTTTTTTCCTGGTCAAGAAGGCGTTCACTTTCTCCTGTGAGTTGTTCGTTCTATCTGATCACCCTATAGCTTTGTCAAAGATTGATTGCAGTAAGATTGATGTTAAGCTATTCAATTTAAAAATTGCTCAAGACTGGTTCAAGATATTTTTCGAGATTGGATTAAAACTGACTTCGAAGGGTTTTAACGAAACAGATTATCGTTATTGTTAATTAACATATAATTATAGAGCCTTTTCCCGTCAGATGCTAGCCACTTATGGCTGTGATCCCGCGATGAGCAGAAATGTTCGGGTTAGAGCTATTTTTTATTTCCGCATGTCTCTCCGGAAGCCGTATGGTGAAACGTTTAGACAGATTTTTTTCGTACCTATAATTTTTCGTGTAACATTTCGCAGGGTTTTTCTTAAAAAAAATATACATACAGGTAAAGGGTGATCCATTTCGAGGTTCCCTACTTTTTTAAAGAAAAAAACACAGAAAATTAAAATTTAATGGAGAATGTTGATTATTATTTGAAAGAACATTCTTTGGCATTTATTTTTTGAAGATTATGTCTATCAAATGTTGGCCGTTGCTACCGTCGCAGATGGTCCATCCGTTGAGTCCAATTTTCGATCACTCGTTCGAGCATTTCGACTGGTAACTGGCAAATGACACGCGTGATGTTTTCCTCCAAGGCCTGAATCGAAGCGGGTTTGTCGGCATAAGCTTTTGACTTTACATATCCCCACAGGAAAAAGTCTAACGGTGTGATATCACACGATCTTAGTGGCCAATCGACCGGCCCAAAACGTGAAATTATGTGCTCACCGAAATGTTCTCTCAATAAGTCCATTGATTGATGCGATGTGTGGGAAGTGGCGCCGAGATCACGAGCTTCAATTTCAGGCATCAAATAGTCGGTTATCATTGCACGATAATGGTCGCCATTGACGGTTACGTTCGCACCGGAATAATTTTTAAAGAAATATGGACCGATGATTCCACCGGCCCACAAACCACACCAAACCGTTGTTTTTCTGGATGAAGTGGCAGTTCCTCAATCTCTTCAGGTTGCTCTTAGTCCCAAATGCGGCAATTTTGTTTGTTTACATACCCATTGAGCCAGAAAAGCCAAAATTTGCCTCGAAAACGTCGGATCTTCTTGGAACTTTTAAAGAGCCCATAGAGCGAAGCGATGTCGCTTGGGAAGGTCGAGCGGCTTCAGTTGTTGCACAAGCTGTATTTTGTACGCTTTCAATTTAAGATCTTGACGTAAAATGCGCCAAGTCGTTCCATACGTCAGTCCGAGTTGCTGCGAACGGCGCCGAATCGACTCTCTACGGTATTCGTGTACACTCTCAGCTACGGCCGCTATATTTTCTTCACAGCGTGCTGGACGTGGTCTATTCGGTCGAATATTATCCAATAATGAATGCTGGGTCTCAAAATGGGTGATGGTGTTGCGAATAGTACGCTCAGTAGGCCGATTATGTTGACCATAAGTTGAGCGAAGTGCACGAAACACATTCCTCACAGAATGTGAATTTTCATAATAAAGTTGAACAATTTGTAAACGTTGTTCACGCGTAAGTCTTTCCATTATGAAATGCCAAACAATACTTAACAAAAATAACATGACAGCATGACACGACTCACACGTGATCTGTCAAAAAAGGCTATTGAAAAAAGTATCTCTACTTGGATCACCCAGTATTATATAGAGTGGTCTGATGACGAAAAACCGGTGTTAACAGTTTATCTGTACCACAAGTCTGCAGAGAAGTTGGTATAAATGAAATGAGTACACGAATCCAGGGGCTGTTTACTTTGATGAGTGACTAAGGAACAAATGTGGAGTGCGTAAGAGTGTTTTCATGAACACTGTACCTGTGCCGTTAATAGGAGCCGGCGAATCACAAAGTGACAGTATCAGACTTTTTTTAAACCACGTTAACCATCGCCATATGAGCTTGCGAAAATTACACCCAATAAACCTCCGCACAAAAATCCACAATCTGCATAAAAAAATTATCCCGCATGTGCATGAAACCCCATCAAATGCATAACATTTGCACGTTAAAGGATCTTCGTCTGCATGACTTTGTGGAAGTTTAACCGGCGACAACATAAAACCCAAAGTCATCGCCCTGATGAATGAACAAGTGCAGCAGCAGCATTTAGCAGTTGGAGAAGCAGACACCTACATCACCGAGAAAGGTACCGAAAACAAAAAGAAAAGTACCTATATCGATTGGCATAACGTGGATTTTATCTCATTGGTGTGAAACTATATGCCACGCCGTTCTTAAGAGAACTAACCAACGAAGCATCGTGGCAGATTCCAGCATCCTCATACAGACCTACAACACCTACAAGAGGTCACCAATATTATCTGATAACCCCATCATCATTCACCATCGACAGATGTCTCCCACAGCTTTACGATCGCCATTTCAGTGTCAAAGTACATAGTCCTAGTAACAGTATTTAGTTTTAATTAATAGATTGTAAATTATTTTTATTTCGCCCAGATTAAACGCATATAAAATTTCACGACCATGTAGCCTTTTAGACAGTATTCTACGTCATCGAACGACAGTAATTCAACGGGCTGGTTAACATAGTGCTCAAAGTGAACCTCACCCCTGGTTCACCCCAGAAATGAAAAGATTAGGGAAGTGATTTTTGACACTCATTCTTTATACCCTATCCAAAGGGTATATTAATTTTGCCACATAGTTTGTAACACCCCTTAATATTCGTCTTAGACCCATAAAAGTATATACATTTATGATCAGGACCAAAGCCTAAGACTATCTAGCAATGTCCGTCCGTCCGTCCGTCCGTGCGCAATTTTTATGCCTTTAAAATTAAGTTGGAAAGCTGACCACACACCACACCCTAGGGCTTCGAAATGGTTAAGTGTTAAAATTGTTTGAATACGCCCACAATTTAGAAAAAACCTTTTTAAAGCTAAGGTAAGAGAGATAGAGTGTTAAGACCTTCACAATATATGTAGGCACTGCCCTCCTTTATAAGTTTGTTATATCATATGGGGTTTTTCATAAAATGCTGTTTTTTTGAAAATTCTCATAGAAAGCGAAAAAAATTGTTTGCCAAGATATTTAGCCAAAATTTGTTCAAACATATCGCCCGTACGAAGTATTCGGTCAGCCCACTCTTTGGGGGCGTTTTTTCAAAAAATATTTTTGTTTTTAATTTAATAGAATGAAATAAAATGCTATCCATCATCTTCTTAATGCTTTTATCTTTGGGGCATATAGGGATATGGATAGGGTATCATACTATTCGCCCCAACCGCCTTTCCTTATGTTGTTTTATTTTTTTATTTAATAACGTGTATTGATTTGAGCGAACGTAAGCCTAAACGTTATCTTTCATAGTACGAATTAGGTATCAAATTTATATAATAATCATTTTCTATATTTAGATTACGTTACATTTTAATAAGAATGAAATAACATTTTGAATAACGGACCAGAAACATTTGATATTTAAATATTGACATCTGAAGAGAAATGTCATGTTGTTAATAAGTAAAGTTTTAAACTAGGGTGTCTTTTAGAGGTATAGAACTTTTTTAAATTGAGATGAAATTTACTTTATTCGAAAAATAATCTTTATAATTTAAATATGATTTCTGGTATATTACCGACACGGATGGTTTGAATGTAGTCTAATCTGGAGGTCCAATTTTCGATGACTTTTTCCAAATTTTGTTTCCATATATCGCCAAAAACGCGGCGAATATTGCCCTCCAAGTGTTTCAATCGTTTCGGGCTTATCGGAGTAGACTAGCGACTTCACATATCTCCAAAATCACAGCTCCTGCAAATCATGGTTGTTCAATTGATGAATGAAAAAGTCAGTAATCATGGCTCTATAGCGGCCACCATTGACTGTAACGTTCTGGCCAGCATCGTTTTTAAAGAAGTACCAATTATTCCACCAACCCATAAAGCACACCAAACAGTCACTTTGGTGGATGTAATGGTGTCTCAACATACACTTGCGGATTTTCATCACTCCAAATGCGGCAGTTTTGTTTATTGATGTATTCATTCCATTCTGTCAATCTGTTCATTTTGAAATACCAAACCAAATTGAAAATAAATCACTTGACTTCTGACAAAATGGCCGACAGTTAAAATAGTGTTAAAAAAAACACTCTTTATAAGTTATAATAGATGCACTATTATAAATCAAACAATTTACGATCTTTCTAGTTTTACACAGTTCGGTGATGAATTTTTTGTTGCAGTGACGTTAAGATAATGGAAAATATTCCTCATTGAATTATGGTAACGTGGTAATCTGCCTATTTAGATGGATGCGCCAGAGCTCTAAGGAGGTGGGAAGGATCGTCGATGTTTTGCGGGTAAATTATTGAATCAGGGGCTACTGCATGTATCGTGTGATGTGATAACCGTGGATGGGCATACTCAGGATGGGCTCTCCTCATCCGGAAGTTGAAGAATATTGGGAAATACTAATGGTCTTTTCGCACCGCACCTTTAAAAATATTTACAGATAGTGGTACCATCTTTTCTGAGGCATGTATTAAAACGTCACATTGTTCAGAGCTTGCATGCCTACGCTTTTAAGGCCTGGACACTTTTTTGTGTCAGCTGCCCCCGGACTGGTTATAGACCTACGAGGCGATTAGGTATTGCGAAACTTTGGTCATGTTTTTATCTACTCATCGCAATGAGTTCATCCAGTTACGGTACGACCAGTGACGTGAGGTGATGTTCGGCTTTTTACACGATGAAGGAAGAGTGGTTATTGCTGGTTGTCACCTCTACCTCCCACTCCGCTGATAAGCGTTCGTTACAAAAATAAAAATGTTGGTTCATTCCATTTGTACCAATTTTAAGAATGTACCTTAAAATAGAAAATTAGAAACACACTTTGTTCCACGACGAGACGAGCGGGTATTTAATGTGGCTTGAAAATTGTAAATTCACAAGCCAATTTAAATTGGTTGTCAGTTAGACAAACTGAAACTGGAACAAGAAAAAAAAAACTCAAAAAAGAACAAAATCCTCGTTTTAAATATTTGACTTTATTGACGGGCTAATTGATTACGAGTGTCTTAAAGGCTTCATCTTTCCTTCATTGAAGCTTTTGCTGGCTTATGTAACACACCGCTTATTCTGTCGTAGGTCATTCACACTGACCTATTTACCAATTTCTCGGCGAAAAATACAAGATCTGTAGTAGTGTAGATTGGTGCTGTAATTGGTGTCTGTTTTGATTTCATCAATGCCCCACATTTTCGGAGGGTGTGTTAGAGTGATCAAGTGCATCTACCTCACACGCAATTCAGGTCAGAGATTTCGACTACATCCTTCAAATTGCTATATCACACTTTAAATAGAGGTCGCACGTGAACAGTTGCCGTCAAAATTGTGGTGTGTGGTGTCGTATTTATTGTTTGATTTTTTATTATTTTATTTTTTGTTAATTAGTATGAATTACATCGAACTAATTACTCTTGATGATTAGTAATTGATTTCATCCGAGTCGTTCGTTGCCTGCAATAACTTATCGAGTTATTTTGTTGGGAAGCAACACACTTTCTGAAATCTGTCAAGTGCTAGAGATGTTTCATTGCTACAATTAAAATGTTAATTAGTCTTTGCGTTGTCTTTGAAATGTCACAAGGTCGTTTGGCTGAATTGTTAGGTTAAATTTGGCTATTTATATACATTAATGTTTTTGGTTTCATTATAATAATATCTCATATCACTTTTCAGATTTTGATATTTTAACAAAATTTCGTACCAATATTAGAATATACCATTCAATGAGCAATTGAATTTAGAAGGAGATGGATTCTAATCAAATATTTTAATAATTCAGGTAAACCCACAATTCCACAAAACCGAATGTCATTTTACAGCCTGGTGACAAAAAGAGTCAGAAAACACAAAACACAAAAAGTGTGGCATATTCGTCTAAATTCAATATTATGTTGTCATGTGGAATGGAACAAACCGACGATGTTGCTTAGACCTAAGAAACTATACCAGCAGTAGATACTTGACTTCAGTTACGCCATCACAGTCTATGATGACACTATTTATGCCAGAGAAGCTGCAAGTGTACTCATATTCTTTGTTCGATTTGCTGTACCACCACACGCATGGACGGAAAACAAATCATTTTCAACAGCATGCCAACGTAATCCACATGGTTTTCCGAATTTTCAATTCCATTCTATGTACATATATATATTTGTGACGACGACGATGAAAACAATCATTGGAACTATAGTCGAATGCTCTAATAGCTACAGAACACAGCATCGAAGGATAATGATGGTTTTGTAGAGAATTTCAATAATATTGACTTATCTTGTTCCATGTTTTGTCAAAGTGATGTACTATTTGTGCGTCTCATATATTTTCAACAGGAACCCCAAAAACAAATAAGTCCATTGAACATTCAGGATGGGTCAATTAAATTCAATCTCTGTGAGAGGATTCGTGTATATTTATTTCGAGTTTGCTAAAATAATTAGAGAAAGATTTGTGCTTTGGATACAAATTCGACTGGCTGTATAAAAATTAAAGACTATGTCGCACGTACTTGCAAATCGGATTGTTTGTTTGATAGGACTTCCATGCACTAAGGATATAAAATGTATTAGATTGCAGGCATGCGAGAAAAGCATTGTTGCAGACGTCTTTTAAGACTATTAACTTTTATTCAATCATCGTGTTATTTACATTAAGGAAAACAAGTACAGCATTTCGGCATATCAATAATTGGACCACTACCCCAAGTCCTGATTACTTTCTTCCTCACTTTCAATACTTAAATACAAACCTAAACACCAGTAAACATAACAATGACTGCTCAAATTGTCTAGAAATAAAAGCACCTAATCAACCATAAAAGTGCTTTGACAAAAAATGATTAAATACAATTTAAGAGAAACACTTATTTTTAATAATAATAATTTCCCATTAAAAGGAAATACAAAATAAAGAGATTAACTAATAAAAAACAACAATTAAAAGCGCCGCCTCATCGAGAACTCTTCTAATTTTCATTCGAATGAACTTTCGATAGTCCTCAAATAATTGCTTTGAGTTCAAGATACAATAACGACGACGACGACGACAATGACGACGATGGAGACGACCAAGTAATCAATTGAGAAGATTCTTCTTAAAATTGGAAATAAAAAAATAAAAGAAAGCAATAATCAAAAACATGCACCCTTCTCACCGCATTGTGCCACCGTATTCAACAACGAGAGCAGGGTAAATCTATGGTTTGTGCCTTTAAAACCCCATTGGCAGTTGTATGTAGTATTCCCGTTCTCTTCGTCGCATAAAAGACGAGGCCTCTCATTCAGCGAACAAAAAAAAAACAAAAAAAAAAAAAAGACAACGTTCTTCAAACAAAACGCTTCGGAGATGGAAAAAGTATTATCTGGAAATTTTCCAATTTTAATTACAAAAGTTTTCATTTTCTATGGGTTGCGTCGTCTTTCGTCCTTCGAGTTACTTTTTTTTGCAGGTCTTTTCACCCCCGCATTTATTATTATTTTCTCGTATCGAATTGGCAATGGCCAATTCCTAGTTATGTGTGTGTTTGTGTGTATCTTATGCTTCTTCCTAGTCTCCCACAATCCTGTGCATTGTATTGGAGAAGCACCATTTCAGACGCTCATCATCATTATCATTATCGTTGTGATGTCCTTAATTCAACCAATTATTATTTCTTTTTTATTACTTATAAATACTTTTCGAACAATAATAGCTTTTTGCTCTTAAATGCTTCAGATAAAACTAGATTGGATTGCGGGCAAGTACTTGTCAGTTTTTTTTTTTTTTTTTTATGTATCTACATATTTGGTATTTTTTTTAAACGAAGCACTTAACTATATGATATAAACTGGTCTTCAAAGTTTTGACGGAAACAAACTTGAAAACAAGTGTCTAGCTGACATTTAATCTCTGAACTGTTATTTTGGCCCCTTGGTTGGCATTAAAAGCACTTGAAATAATCTTCATATTGTGGTAATTTGCGGTTTTCGCTGTACTGGACAAACTTTAATTTAAATAGTTACATATTTATCTGACACCATTTGGCATAACGTCGCAATTTTGAATATTAGGAAAAAATCTTTTTAAATGGAGATGGAAAATGGCAAAATACATACGTGTACTATATGATTATGTATATATACAACACTTACATATATATGCTACTAACACAGGAATAGTTGGTTTTGTTTAAACACTTTACAATGGTATTTATTTTCGGGTTAAGTTCACCCAGTAGTTAAGGCAATCTTGTTTTTTTTGTTACTGCATTATGTGTAGGCAAAAATATGCCTCCTCAAATACCTACAAATCGGGTAGCCAATTTAAGATATACTTATGATATCTAGATATTATAGATTGAAATTAAAAAAATATATGCCTTGGGTCAAGCGGATGCAATAACAAATCTTCATCAATCTTGTAAACATTAGAAAATAAACTACGGTGTCTTGGATTCCAGACATCTCTATTCCGATTATAACTTTAAGAAACAATTTTCAACTCAAACGCAAGTGAATGAGGTATGATATTTCTGTATACCATAGAGAAGGTCGCTAAGCTGGAGGAGTAAAGGGGTGCCCGTAGATCTGCTGCTATAGTAATCGTCTAGGAATCCCTTGCTCCTTTGGCGAAGACTAACGGTATGATCAGTTTTTGTTGGAAAAAGATTACTTTGCTTGTCTATAAAAAGGACGAGTTAGGGATTGGCAAATTGCCTCCTTACGGTTCCGCAGCCTCGGACTTGGTTCATCTTCGGAATCGGAGAAACTAAACAAGACGGTGGTGGAAGTTCCTCTGCCTAATTGTAGCAATTGATGCTGCAGTTAGTACATATAAATCCCCAAAACTCCAAAATGGCGTCAGCCTCTTGCTTCTCCATCTTTCTTAAGATAGAGAAGATATCATCTTGATCCACAAGCCCCAGACCCCTGGATACGTGGAACTGTATGTATCAGACAAAACTAACCCTAGATCGTGCATACTAGTCAAAAGTAGTCTTCATGGATTTTTACTTCCTAATTTCAGTGACCGGGTAATAACCGCAGAGAGACTGGAAGGCTTCGCCTATCTCGCTCATGATATCGTAGGAGATCTCCGTGGGAATACCTTGGAGAATCTTGCAAAGGAAGCTGGGAAACGTAACACTGGACTAATAATTGGATGCGATGCCAATGCTCAAAACGCAGTGTGGGGCAGTTCCAATATTAACGATAAAGGTGAGTTACTTTTTAAATAAAATTTACAACCAATCTCATTGTTCGCAACAGAGGCAGTGGACCTACCTTCATAACAAGAAGTCGAAAAGAGGTCTTAGACATCAGAATTAGGCTCACTTAGAAATGAATTAAGAAAACTGTTCAACAAAGCCAAGTCCATTCGAACAGATTCCGACTGGGATGACAAAGTATCCCTTAAATCCTACAAAAAATAATTGACGAAAGCCGAAAGACTATCGTGGCAACTCTTCTGGAGCAAAATGGGAGAAACCTTCGAAGGTTCTAAGCTAAGGAAAATCCTAACGAAAATCCTATTATCCTAACGAAGCTAACTGTCTCAAAAAATCAGATGGCTCTTGGACTACGTCTAGCAAGGAGTCTCTTAATTTGCTATAAGATACTTTTCAAGGGTAGCTCCCATGTTTGGGCGTTTTGTCACGGAACCGAATATACATCTCTAGTTATCGAACATTATGGGGATTCTTATTTTAACTTTCTCGTACGATTTGCTTCAAAGTTCGTATATAAGATTCTTGGGGTTACATCTCAGGGCATCTTCTTATTTTTTTGCTTTATCTTTTGAAATAACGGTACCTGCCATACAATTTTTTTGTGAAAATCACTTATCACTATTGTTCTCGAAAGATTTCGGTCTTTTTATACCCTATCCTAAGGGTATATTAATTTTGACACATAGTTTGTAACACCCCTTAATATCCGTCGTAGACCCATAAAAGTATATATATTTATGATCAGGACCAAATCCTAAGACTATTTAGCAATGTCCGTCCGTACGCAATTTTTAGGCCTTTATATTCAAGCTAGAAAGCTGAAATTTGGACCACATACTCCCTAGGGCTCCGAAATGGTTAAGTGTAAAATTTTTTTGAATACGCCCACTGCCACTGATTTAAAGCTACAGATGGACAGATAGAGGGTTATAACCTTCACAAGATATGTAGGCACTGCCCTACTTTATAAGTTTGTCATATAAAGTTTTTTGCCACGCCTACTTTTAGTGGGCGTTTTTCACTAAAATGCTGTTTTCTTCGATAATTTTCATAGAAACCGAAAAAAAATGTTTAACAAGATATTTAGCCAATATTTTTTCCAATATATCGCCCATACAAAGTTTTTGGCCATGCCCACTTTTTGGGGGCGTTTTTTCAAAAAATGTTTTTTTTTTGTTCTAAATTTTATAGAATGAAATAAAAAGCTATCCATCATCTTCTTAAGGTTTTTTTTGGGGCATATAGGGATAGGGATAGGGTATCATACTGTTCGCTCCAAGCGGACTGTAGCCTTTCCTTATGTTTTGTACTAAGGATGTTTAGTATAGGGTCAAAAATTCTGCATACTCAGTTTTTGGAAGAAAAATCGACTAACGGTAATTTATAAAACGGAAAATATCTCGAAAACTAATAAAGGGACCTTCAAAAAAATTTACATTTTTTTTATACTGTAAACTCAAACAAATCTGCATACTTAGGTTTTTAAATAACTTTTTTTAAATTTCTTTTCATATAACGATTTTCTTAAATTTAAATTAAATTCGTTTTCTCAAAAACGGCTCTAAAGATTTTGATAATTTTTTGTAATTCGAACAATTATGTTAAAAATGTCCAATGTGCGAAATTACATCAAAATCGTAGGCGCCATTAATTTTCGATTCATTTTGCGACTCAAAAACGCATCTCATGTACCGAGAAAGTTTCGTATGACTCAGTCGTGCATTTTATTTTATGTTGCACCCATGTTGGGTGCAATGGCTTTTGGACTACCAATCGAAGGCCTCAAGGTTCAAATCCAACCCGTTCCACCCTAAAGTTTTTATTTTATTTGGAAGCTTCTCAAAAATACTCGTAATCGGCATTAAACTGTAGGTCCCTTCCATTCGAATCAATGAAATATATAACTTCTCACACACAATGGTTGTAGAAGCTGGGATTTAGCTCCTTTAGGGAACGTTTACGCCCATTATTGTATCCGTTTTTTGGTGCAATAGAAACTGCACGTCCAATTTACTTAGAATGTAAGAAAAACCTTAGGTGGATTTCTTGATCTCCTGGCAATAGTACACACCTCACCTTCTATCACTAGTTTGAAAGACGTCAAACGATTACTGCACTTTAAACATGAAAACATGTTGCCAAATAAGTCTGCTGCATTCCGTAATGGACCGTTTTAAAAGTTTTTGTCAAAGCGTGTAAGAAACTTGACCGATTCCCTGTGCTTCGCCATTTCGTTTCTTGAATGTCCAATCGCCTTCTAACCATCATCTCTTCTAGCTGCCACAACCATTCAAACATCCAACGGCAACGTTGGATCGTCGAGCGTCGTTTGCCAAATGCTAAGATTTAAGCTATGTTTGTTTACACGTTCATGCTTTTATTTGTTGTTGTTGTTGATTATTCGTTTATATATGAACAGTGACGGTGTATCGTAGAAGGGATCTGAGACACTGTCTACCCAAAAAGTAAAGAAGAAAAAGAAACGAAAAACCACAAATAAAAACAAGAGAAGAGCCAAATCACATGTTGCTTACACCCACTTTCCGCTGTGTCTCTTCGTGGTATAGTTTTGGAGTCCTCACAGTTTTTTACGGTTGGAATAGTCATCAATGGTAGAATGGCTACATTTACCCCTTGCTTTTAACATTTAAAGCTGACAAAAAAAAAGGATTTCGGATTAACTTTTACAAATTTTGTAATCCGCGGCTTTTTTTTGTGGTGTTGGTTTGGCTAGCGTCTGGATGGAACGAAAATTAAATTGAAATATTTATGCTGATAGCCAATTTTATATACCTTTTGAACTGAGTTAGATTTATATTTTATAAAAACGGATTTTTCAGAAGACGCGACGATGTTACGATCAAGTGTGAGATCGTGACTTTTTCACTAATCAACAAATTTCGTCAGGCTTCCCATTTTGACTTAGGCCTATCAAAAGCTGTTGGTGTTTTTTTTGGTTTTCTAAGCAGCTCTTCAGTATTTGCAAAAATGTTTGCAAGGTCGTGTTAAACATTAAAAAAATATTAAATAATATTGTTAACGATCATTTTAACGTTGTATTCATTAACTGCGCTTTAGGATTATTAAGAAGGCACAGGGTGAACGAGCAATCTAAAAGTGAGAGGCACAGGTCACTGTATATAAATACCGTTGTCTTCAGGGGTGTCAATAAACGAATTGGCATTTATAGATGTTTAATATTTTTATCCAGTTCCTCTACAGGAGAGTGCACCTCTACTATCATGTTAACATTCAAAGTTTACAGCCCAAATATAAAGAGTGACTGAGTGATTAGTTCTCTTTAATGTTTGCGCAAATTAAGATGTGGATATGTAGATACATACATTAATTTTCATATATATGTTCTTGACATCCCATATACTGTATTTTAATTACTTTCGAGTGGTTTATGAATTACGCATGGTTTTTAATTTTTAATTTATAATTATTAATTTAATCACCAAGGTAAGATTCAGTTAACAATAGGCAATGCTGCCCATATATCAAATATTGTATATTTTTGTAATAAGTAACACCTGACAGATACTAAGTGCCGCCTTTAAGCACGCGAGTATACACTCCATATTTGCTTTTGTTCTAAACGCCTATGAGTGCACATCTAACATACCTAATTAGAACGTAGACTATCGCAGCGAATTCATTTATTCGGTGAACTTGAATGACTAACAACGACTATGGGGAACGTTTATTTCGCTGCGGTATTCGTGTTGTGTTGTGCTTTTCCAAATGTTGCTGTTAGTTATAAGATTTTGGGAGTTTTTCCATCCACTTCGCGATCGCACTATATTGTCGGTTCGGCTTTAATGCGAGGACTTGCCGCTAAAGGACACGAAGTCAGTGTAATAACACCATTTCCTGAGAATGAAGATATACAAAATTTCGAAGAAATTCCAATTCCGGAGATCTTGGAACATTTTAAAGGTAAATACAAGTAAAATCTACAAATGAAAAACGTATACAAAGTTTCAGATTAGGAAATGTGAAAAAAAATATAATAAATTGAAATCGTGATCGTTTTCTAACCTTGTTTCTACGCAAAATATAAGTCAGAAAGGTGTAGTTAAATACATTATTTGTTATTGGTCCGGTGCAATGTATTCGAAAAAAGGTGCATAGCATCACAAGGGTCATTAAAATAAGCGTGTTAAATAAGATATTCCGTCAGAAAAAACAGCTTAAGTGTAAATAGTAAACTTAAATTTGACCCCAACAAATTGACGTGAATGTCACACATAAAATAATATTTTTACATACATAGATGCGATTGAAGTGAGTTGATTGACCTTGTAAGGACGCTAAACAGTTTAAAAAATAAAACCGTTTCATAAGATTATCTTGATGTACAGCCTTTCTGAAATTATTAAATAAATATTTTAAATATAGATTATAAGCGTCTAACTTTACTCCGCTTCAAACCTTTCTTGTGCCACTTTCAGATTGTTGCTATTAACTAAAACAAGTAAACAATTTTTGAATTTTGTATGTACTATATATTTAATTTCTTAAAATTCAACAGAAGATTTCATAAACCAAGTTTATACGTCATTAAAATAATGAATATAATCATTTTTTATTATTATTACTAGCTGAAAGCCCGGCTTAGCTGTTGTTTATTAAAATAATTTTAACTGCCCAACTACATATCAACTGTGTAAAGTCAGAAAATATATTCCTATGCAACGAACTATTCAATTTATTTCAATGGATTTATGCATGTACATAGATTGGAATGACATATTGCTGGCAAGGTCATACGTTAGTTACTACTATACTATTTTGAGTTCATACACTTAATCGATAGGGGCTCAGTAGTAGTTCCTATTGGGAATAGGTAACCTGCCACCTAGAGGGCATAGTTTGAAACAGTAATATTTCTGTCAGTTGCTGTCATTTTGTATTGAATTTCGTGTATTTTCAAAACCTTGTGCAATAAAATTTGAATTTACAGAAAACTATTGTGTGTATTGAAAAGATTAATTTAATTTAATTTTGGAGGAGGCGAACTCCCTTTTATACGGGGGCCACTTTCCATAGGGTTAGCATGCTTTGAAAGTTAATTTTTTTTAGTGGGGTAGGTAGTGGCTTTAATAGAACATATTCAAAATGTGGTGGTGAGGAGAACCCTCTAAATCGTTAAAAAAAATTTGAATTTTTGGTTTTAACCCCAGTTTTTCAAACAAACAAATTTTTGTTTGTCGTGAAAAACATATAAGTTTTCAATCAGATGGCATACATATTTATGAATACAATATGGCAACAGTACCTGGGTCGCGAGTTTAGGGGATTTCAAGCCTCTTTCCGCATGCGGCAAGTACCGATCCCGCAACTTCGTTGCTCCGCTCGGAGTATGTGCTTTTCGTCAGGCAGGCGCCAATGGCAACAGTGGGTGTGGCAACACTCACCGCAAAAAAATAATTTAAAAAGATTTTAAAACTTCCTCGGGTTTAATCAGTTTTTCTATCGAATAAATGTATTCGTATATGCAAATTCGTGGTAACCCTTTGGAAAATTGAGACTTTATTCGGCTAAATATAAGCTAAGACAATAAAAATAACTTAAATACTAAAACTAAATTAAGTCCTAAGAACTAAGATTGGTGAAGATGATCGAGTTTAAGGTGTGAAGTACTGCAGTTAGAATCGAACATGGTGACGTTTGAGTTAACTTAACCCAGCAGACGGCATATTGGTTCGTTAGAACCGTAAGAAGTGTGGTGTGACGACAGTTAAAAGAGACGGGGGCAACGCATATTACGATGGTTAGTGTTGAAGAAAATCGAGTTGTAGAGAGACGCGAAATAAACAGAACCAGAGAGTAGTCGATGAATGAATAAGATGTCAGCTATACCTCTACGTTATTTAAGTTAAAGAGTTCCAGGCGTTTAATATAAGGTGGCAGGATAAATGAGTCGCTCTAAGGTAGATCCCGAAGGGCGATTAGAAGAAATCGACTTTGAATACTTTCAATTCTGAACACGCGAACACGCTGGAAGGGGCACCACGCTTGACTGGCATACTCAAGTAGTGTGGCGAACGCTCTGGTGACGTAAGGGTTGGAAAAATCTTTGGACATCTTTTTAATAAAACCTAGTGGTTGGCTTTAAGGATTGTCTCGTCAAGATGAGAAAGAAAATTTCACTCCCTCTCATACAAAATGCCATGGTTGCGGAGAGATTGAACGATGAATATAGGTTCACAGTTTAGAAGATATTGGATGCACTTACGCGATAGGAACTTGGCTATGTTGAGTTCTAAGCAAATATTCTGACACCAAATAAAAAAACGGCTAGACTTTTCTTGACTGCACCACCTCCAAAAATTTTGTAATCCAGTTCCTTTTTATGTCCTAAACTCAAATCCGCTCCCTTACCGTTTCGGCGTGGCACGCCCCCAAAATTTCGAAAATGGCCTAGAAATGGTACTAAAATTTCTGGAATGGAGTGTCCAAATGTTATAAAATTAATTTTCTTTTACTCGTGAAATGTGTAGCTAATTAATAAAAAAGTTAATTAAGAAAATTTGTTGAAGATTTGAGTTATGGAGATAGATAGGAACTGGATTACGAAATTTTAGCGATTTTGGAGGTGGTGCAATCAAATAAAATTTTACGAGAAAAACTATCAAGATCTTCTTGAAGAAGACTAGAGTCTTCCTGTGAGGAAATAACCTTAAACAATGATTTCATATCGTCGGCATATAGATAACCCCATCTAGATCGTTTATAGTAAAGACTAAGAGAAGGGGGCCAAAATGGTTTTCTTGTGGAACACCCGAAGTGGTAAAAAGGGGGCCGACTGGACGGGCCTAAAACGAACACTATAGTAACTTTTATCCAAATAAGAAGATACCCATTTTAAAAAAAGAAATAGTTGAGAATGGTAGCGAAAGATTGGAAGAACATTTTTTAAGAAATATAGCATGGATGCTATCAATTCCGGAAATAAAAAATATTCGTAGTTAAGTTAAATAATTTTGTTTAATTATTGTGAAATGTTATTTGAAAAGGGCCAGTGGGGAAATTGAGTGGTTAACTAAAGTAGGTGGGGTCCGGGGTGAAAGTGTTATCCACAAAAGATTGTTTAAAGAATGCGGCCAAAAAGTTGGCGATAGTGTGTGGGTCGATGAAATAGTTTCCAAAAAGAAGGAAGGGGATAACGTTCGAATTTTCTTTTGTAATTGATGAATTTAAAAAAAAGACTAAGGATCATTGATGAGGTTGTTTTGTGTAGTATTTAGTTAGCTCTGGTATAGAGAATTATACCGTTCGGAAAAATGAAAATACGAACCTAAGATAACTGGAAATAAAGCGAAATAGAAATTCCTAGGTCGTCGTAATAAATAGAGAGGGCATCATTAAGCGACAGATTAGCAAAATAAAAGTAGAACCGGTTAAGATACGCATTAATTTTCCCGAAATCGGCTTTATGAAAATCATTAGAAGAGACACCTGCGAAAGGGGTAGGATGATTTGTAGAATTGACGAAGAAAGAAAAAAAGATGGGGAGGGTGGACAACAACTAGCAAATACGGAAATAAATTAAGTATAAATCAACCAATTTATATTATTTGAATAAATTATAGTTTTACATTGTGGCCATGTGGCAATGTGGCCTCTCTTCAGACTACGTAGCCTATAATTTTATATTTGTGTGGACAAAGCAGTGCTAATGGAGCATACCCAACAAGCATCCACCAAGTGTTTGCCTTCTCCTCGTAGTAGTCGAACAGTGTCCTTGAAATCAAGGGGCACGGTAAGGCCCAGCCAAGTTCTTTAGCAACTTTGGTACTACACCCTTATTTACACGAACCAACTCAGGCCATTTTGACCCCCCCTAACTTTGCTTACAAGAAAGCTGGAGACATCAAATTTTCAGGATTTACTAGGACGCACAGCAGCTCCATACCAAATTTCAACTGTTTAGCATGAGGGGTTCCTAAGTCATAAGGTCCCGCAAAAACCGTAACCACTGACTCACTGACAGATCATCAAAACTATGCAGCACTTCCAATCATCGTAGAACCTTGAAATTTTGCACAGTAATAGGGTTTGTGGAGAAACCATAGGGAACAATCTAACATTTGTGATTTTCCATCCAGGGGGCGTGGCAGCCGCCCACTTCTATTAACGCAGCCCCCAACAATTATGAATTCTTACATGAGGCTTGGTTTTAAAGAACAAACTCCGAAAAAAATAAAATATAGTTTATTTTCTATTTAGGGGGCGTGGTAGCCGCCTCTTTTCCAAAAGCCCTACAGTTATGATTTTTTACATTTTAAGAACAAACTCGGAAAGAAATGAAATATTGTTTATTTTTCATTTAGGGGGCCTGCTAGCCGCCCCTTTTCTTTAACTTTGCACCAAAAAGACTTAACGCTATGAAATAATACGTGGAGGAAGGATTTGAAGAACAGACACAAAATTTGTGTATATTTCAAAAAAGAGGCATGGTAACCGCCCATATATCGAACTCATTCTATAGTTATAAAATCGTACATGTCGGTAATTATTTTAAGGGCAAACAAGCAAAGTTATAAAACAAATTGAATGCCAAGTTTGTATTGTAATTATTAAAAATTTCACAAATAGTATTTAGGTACATTTTTATACTTGGCAAGTTTTTGAAATCGTGAAAATTGGGGCTCTAAACACATGTGTTTTATATATATATAAAGGGTGATCTATTTCGAGGTTCCCTACTTTTTTAAAGAAAAAAACACAGAAAATTCAAATTTAATGGAGAATGTTTATTATCATTTGAAAGAACATTCTTTGGCATTTATTTTTTGAAGATTATGTCTATCAAATGTTGGCCGTTGCTACGTCGCAGATGGTCCATCCGTTGAGTCCAATTTTCGATCACTCGTTCGAGCATTTCGACTGGTAACTGGCGAATGACACGCGTGATGTTTTCCTCCAAGGCCTGAATCGAAGCGGGTTTGTCGGCATAAGCTTTTGACTTTACATATCCCCACAGGAAAAAGTCTAACGGTGTGATATCACACGATCTTGGTGGCCAATCGACCGGCTCAAAACGTGAAATTATGTGCTCACCGAAATGTTCTCTCAAAAAGTCCATTGATTGATGCGATGTGTGGGAAGTGGCGCCGTCTTGCTGAATCCAAATGTCGCCGAGATCACGAGCTTCAATTTCAGGCATCAAATAGTCGGTTATCATGGCACGATAACGGTCGCCATTGATGGTTACGTTCGCACCGGCATAATTTTTAGAGAAATATGGACCGATGATTCCACCGGCCCAGAAACCACACCAAACCGTTGTTTTTTCTGGATGAAGTGGCAGTTCTTCAATCTCTTCAGGTTGCTCTTCGTCCCAAATGCGGCAATTTTGTTTGTTTACATACCCATTGAGCCAGAAATGGGCCTCATCGCTAAACAAAATTTGCCTCGAAAACGTCGGATCTTCTTGGAACTTTTCAAGAGCCCATAGAGCGAAGCGATGTCGCTTGGGAAGGTCGAGCGGCTTCAGTTGTTGCACAAGCTGTATTTTGTACGCTTTCAATTTAAGATCTTCACGTAAAATGCGCCAAGTCGTTCCATACGTCAGTCCGAGTTGATGCGAACGGCGCCAAATCGACTCTCTACGGTCTTCGTGTACACTCTCAGCTACGGCCGCTATATTTTCTTCACAGCGTGCTGGACGTGGTCTATTCGGTCGAATATTATCCAATAATGAATGCTGGGTCTCAAAATGGGTGATGGTGTTGCGAATAGTACGCTCAGTAGGCCGATTATGTTGACCATAAGTTGAGCGAAGTGTACGAAACACATTCCTCACAGAACGTGAATTTTCATAATTTTCGCCTAAAACGAACACTATAGTAACTTTTATCCAAATAAGAAGATACCCATTTTAAAAAAAGAAATAGTTGAGAATGGTAGCGAAAGATTGGAAGAACATTTTTTAAGAAATATAGCATGGATGCTATCAATTCCGGAAATAAAAAATATTCGTAGTTAAGTTAAATAATTTTGTTTAATTATTGTGAAATATTATTTGAAAAGGGCCAGTGGGGAAATTGAGTGGTTAACTAAAGTAGGTGGGGTCCGGGGTGAAAGTGTTATCCACAAAAGATTGTTTAAAGAATGCGGCCAAAAAGTTGGCGATAGTGTGTGGATCGATGAAATAGTTTCCAAAAAGAAGGAAGGGGATAACGTTCGAATTTTCTTTTGTAATTGATGAATTTAAAAAAAGACTAAGGATCATTGATGAGGTTGTTTTGTGTAGTATTTAGTTAGCTCTGGTATAGAGAATTATACCGTTCGGAAAAATGAAAATACGAACCTAAGATAACTGGAAATAAAGCGAAATAGAAATTTCTAGGTCGTCGTAATAAATAGAGAGGGCATCATTAAGCGACAGATTAGCAAAATAAAAGTAGCACCGGTTAAGATACGCATTAATTTTCCCGAAATCGGCTTTATGAAAATCATTAGAAGAGACACCTGCGAAAGGGGTAGGATGATTTGTAGAATTGACGAAGAAAGAAAAAAAGATGGGGAGGGTGGACAACAACTAGCAAATACGGAAATAAATTAAGTATAAATCAACCAATTTATATTATTTGAATAAATTATAGTTTTACATTGTGGCCATGTGGCAATGTGGCCTCTCTTCAGACTACGTAGCCTATAATTTTATATTTGTGTGGACAAAGCAGTGCTAATGGAGCATACCCAACAAGCATCCACCAAGTGTTTGCCTTCTCCTCGTAGTAGTCGAACAGTGTCCTTGAAATCAAGGGGCACGGTAAGGCCCAGCCAAGTTCTTTAGCAACTTTGGTACTACACCCTTATTTACATGAACCAACTCAGGCCATTTTGACCCCCCCCCCCTAACTTTGCTTACAAGAAAGCTGGAGACATCAAATTTTCAGGATTTACTAGGACGCACAGCAGCTCCATACCAAATTTCAACTGTTTAGCATGAGGGGTTCCTAAGTCATAAGGTCCCGCAAAAACCGTAACCACTGACTCACTGACAGATCATCAAAACTATGCAGCACTTCCAATCATCGTAGAACCTTGAAATTTTGCACAGTAATAGGGTTTGTGGAGAAACCATAGGGAACAATCTAACATTTGTGATTTTCCATCCAGGGGGCGTGGCAGCCGCCCACTTCTATTAACGCAGCCCCCAACAATTATGAATTCTTACATGAGGCTTGGTTTTAAAGAACAAACTCCGAAAAAAATAAAATATAGTTTATTTTCTATTTAGGGGGCGTGGTAGCCGCCTCTTTTCCAAAAGCCCTACGGTTATGATTTTTTACATTTTAAGAACAAACTCGGAAAGAAATGAAATATTGTTTATTTTTCATTTAGGGGGCCTGCTAGCCGCCCCTTTTCTTTAACTTTGCACCAAAAAGACTTAACGCTATGAAATAATACGTGGAGGAAGGATTTGAAGAACAGACACAAAATTTGTGTATATTTCAAAAAAGAGGCATGGTAACCGCCCATATATCGAACTCATTCTATAGTTATAAAATCGTACATGTCGGTAATTATTTTAAGGGCAAACAAGCAAAGTTATAAAACAAATTGAATGCCAAGTTTGTATTGTAATTATTAAAAATTTCACAAATAGTATTTAGGTACATTTTTATACTTGGCAAGTTTTTGAAATCGTGAAAATTGGGGCTCTAAACACATGTGTTTTATATATATATAAAGGGTGATCTATTTCGAGGTTCCCTACTTTTTTAAAGAAAAAAATACAGAAAATTCAAATTTAATGGAGAAAGTTTATTATCATTTGAAAGAACATTCTTTGGCATTTATTTTTTTAAGATTATGTCTATCAAATGTTGGCCGTTGCTACATCGCAGATGGTCCATCCGTTGAGTACAATTTTCGATTACTCGTTCGAGCATTTCGACTGGTAACTGGCGAATGACACGCGTGATGTTTTCCTCCAAGGCCTGAATCGAAGCGGGTTTGTCGGCATAAGCTTTTGACTTTACATATCCCCACAGGAAAAAGTCTAACGGTGTGATATCACACGATCTTGGTGGCCAATCGACCGGCTCAAAACGTGAAATTATGTGCTCACCGAAATGTTCTCTCAATAAGTCCATTGATTGATGCGATGTGTGGGAAGTGGCGCCGTCTTGCTGAAATCAAATGTCGCCGAGATCACGAGCTTCAATTTCAGGCATCAAATAGTCGGTTATCATGGCACGATAACGGTCGCCATTGACGGTTACGTTCGTATATGGCATAATTTTTAAAGAAATATGGACCGATGATTCCACCGGCCCACAAACCACACCAAACCGTTGTTTTTTCTGGATGAAGTGGCAGTTCTTCAATCTCTTCAGGTTGCTCTTCGTCCCAAATGCGGCAATTTTGTTTGTTTACATACCCATTGAACCAGAAATGGGCCTCATCGCTAAACAAAATTTGCCTCGAAAACGTCGGATCTTCTTGGAACTTTTCAAGAGCCCATAGAGCGAAGCGATGTCGCTTGGGAAGGTCGAGCGGCTTCAGTTGTTGCACAAGCTGTATTTTGTACGCTTTCAATTTAAGATCTTGACGTAAAATGCGCCAAGTCGTTCCATACGTCAGTCCGAGTTGCTGCGAACGGCGCCGAATCGACTCTCTACGGTCTTCGTGTACACTCTCCGCTACGGCCGCTATATTTTCTTCACAGCGTGCTGGACGTGGTCTATTCGGTCGAATATTATCCAATAATGAATGCTGGGTCTCAAAATGGGTGATGGTGTTGCGAATAGTACGCTCAGTAGGCCGATTATGTTGACCATAAGTTAAGCGAAGTGCACGAAACACATTCCTCACAGAACGTGAATTTTCATAATAAAGTTGAACAATTTGTAAACGTTGTTCACGCGTTAGTCTTTCCATTATGAAATGCCAAACAATACTAAACAAAAATAACATGACAGCATGACACGACTCACACGTGATCTGTCAAAAAAGGCTATTGAAAAAAGTATCTCTACTTGGATCACCCGTTACATCTTCAAAACTTCAAATTGCAAAACTTGCCGAGTATATGAATGTACCTAAATACTATTTGTGAAATTTTTAATAATTAAAATACAAACTTGGTATTATTTTTTAGATCTTAGTACTTTTTGTTGCAGACTTGTAAGGCAAAAGCGTTTGTTGTATAAAAGAACTTGGCTATTTTTTAACATTTATGTTGTTGGTGTGATAGATTGTATCTCCAATTAAACGTGGTTTGTTTACATATTTCACATGTATTTTTAGCCAAAATCTATTTAAAAATGTTACTTCGTTCATTATTTGTATACACTTACATACTTTCCGAAGACAGTCCGCAAACAAAATTACTACGTGTCATTTAAAATAATATTTAAAATTGTAATCTCTTTTACTACTGATTATTTACTTTCATATGCAAAATACATTGGGCCGACCAACTGTCAGAAGTATATTGACACATAATTGTTTCAAGAAATGGCCAGCAGATGTAGCGTAAGGCAGTTTACCAGGTCCTAATAGATGATGTTGTTATAAGCGATTATGACTAAACTAAAAATTGAACATATTACCAAATTTTTCGTTTCTTCTCAGGCATTAATGTTTTTTTTAGCGTGGTTACCACTCTGAATTTAAAATTTAACGTGTAAACGTTCTTTGTATATATATCCACTTGGCACAGTTTAATTTAAATAGTTCTTTCACATTGCATATGTTTTCCCACGATGAACAGAAATTAAATTTCGATTTATTCTTTCTATTCACAAAATTATTTCCAACACTCTCATCATTATCTTGTCATATTTATGCTGGGGAATAACGTCAATCGACGACAACAAACTTCGTATTCGAAAAGATTAAAAAGACTGTTCTCTTTAACCAATCCCTAAATCTGAAATATAGTTATCAAGTAATTGAAAACACTTTTTTTTATCACACACTGATTTACAATTTAAGTCCCTTATTTATGTCCAATCGATTGTAAAGTTCTGCTCTTTTTTTTAATCACTGTTTAACTATTGAAAATGCCGTGCAGCTTTTCAGGCTTCTTTAAGTTGTAAGAAACCAATATTTCGATCTAGATGGCGCTATTTTATTAAAGTTGATATTAAAATAATAATATTCCTGCACATATTCATCACAGGATCTGAGCTTAACTCCATACGCCTTACAGTTTTCGAGTAATTTTGTGTCTGACAGATATGCCAGAAAGAAAGAGACAGAGGAAAGACAATTGACTTGGTTATTATAACATGAATTTTATTGCAAATAAGCTGAATACTCGTGTGTTTGGGACTTGCCATTTAAATTTCTTACTTCGAATAAGTGGCTTCTCCTACAAATTTATTTTCAACGCCTTTTTAGGGGCGTAATGGGACTGTAGGCTTTGCCTATGATTTCTCAATTTTCTGCCCTTTCGGAGTAAAGTCCACGGCATACCCAACACTAAGATATGTATAAATTTCTTTTATGCAACTGTTTTTCTAATCAATACATGATTTTTATGATATATATAGATTTCAAAGGCGATTCAGCTAGATGTGGTGGTTGGGATCATCAGTGGATTGCCACATACACATCTAATACATACACACTTTTTCTAATCGTTTCAGACAATTCTCAGCTTGAATGTTGCTTTAATTTTAATTTTAATAAAAAAATTTCTTGTCTTTCAGAGTTCTACAAAAGCCTCCAAAAAGCTGGCGACAAGTTCTTCATCCAGGTCTACAAGGAAATGATTGAAAGTGGACGTACCTCATCAGAAAATGTTCTTGCAAACCCCAAAGTGCAGCAGCTCCTCACAAACTCAAATCGTAGCTTTGATTTGGTTATTTGTGAGATTTTTGTTACCGACGCACTTTTCGGATTCGCTCAACATTTCAACGCGCCCGTAATTGGCATCACCCCGATGGGAAACAGTTTATGGACATCGGTACTGAGTGGAGCACCAATGCCGGCATCATTTGTGCCCAATGTTTTTCTTGCTAATACAGATCGCATGAACTTTGGGCAACGTGCGACGAATTTAGCCGCCCTCACGATTCAATATTTGGGCTACCATCTCAATTGGTTACCATATCAATCAAAAGTCTATGAAAAGTTTTTTCCCAATGCAAAGGTTACTCTTTCAGAAGTTCTTAAAAATGTTTCACTTATTTTAGTCAATCAGCATGTTTCTATTGGCAACCCAGAGCCAATGCTACAGAACATGATACAAGTTGGAGGTCTTCACATTCGACGACAAACGAAACCACTCCCCCCAGATATTAAGGAATTTCTCGACAATGCAGTGCATGGCGCTATCTATTTTTCGCTAGGTACAAATTTGAAAAGTAAAAGCCTGCGTAAAGACAGACTAGAAGCAATTCTAAGCACTTTCAGGTCTCTAAAGCAACGGGTTCTTTGGAAGTATGAAAATGCAAGTTTGCCCGGAAAGAGTGACAATGTCCTCATAAGTGATTGGTTTCCACAGAGCGATATTTTGGCGCATCCAAATGTCAAGTTGTTTATTACGCACGGCGGTCTACTGGGAAACACCGAAGCTGTATATCATGCTAAGCCAATGCTTGGTATTCCTTTGTTTTGTGACCAATTAATAAATACAGCAAGAGCTGTTGCGAATGGATATGCATTAAAAATATCTTTCACTCAACTCAGCGAAGAAACACTTTCAGCCACGATCAGAGAGTTGCTTAGCAATCCTCGATACACTCGCAGGGTTAAGGAGATTTCAGTGCGTTATAGAGACCAACCTATGGAACCCTTGGATTTGGCGGTTTATTGGGTGGAATATGTTCTGCGACACAAAGGTGCTCCACACTTGAGACCAGTAGCCTTAGATTTGAATTTCGTTCAGTACCACAGCTTGGACACCATTTTGGTTGTTTATGGAGGAGCACTCTTGATGGTTTATCTTGTGTGTAAAATTTTACGTAAATTAATTTCATATGTTTTTAAATTCGATTTAAAGCTAAAGAAAGAATGATGTTTTCGCAGTTAAGTTGTAAATAAATTTTGTATATAATTTTTTTTGCCAAGAATGCGTTCATTTGTTTTGTATCTGGCTGTGGTTGTTTGACTCTTGGGGTTCCATTTCCATCACAAAACCTTCGTTTAATGATGGTGCATTTCTGGCTCCATGAATATTTAATGATCTACACTCGTAAAAATTAAATTGCATCGTAGATAGTAAAAGTAAGACAACATCGTCGTTTTCCTTAAACATCGCAGACAAGAAACACTGACCAACCACCTGCACCAAGGTGCCAAAGGTGGCAGCTGAACTATGTACATCCGCAGGGGAATAAGGATATTAACAGCCACCACTGGCATCAGTACTCCTTAATCTTTAGTACCGATAATGTTTATGAACCAGGTGGTGGAGTGTATAAAAAGCTCATTTCACGGTAAATTATGCATTTCGCTGGAGCTCGGGGGTTGGAAAATACACTAAAAGCTATCTTAAATAATATAAAGTTCTGAGACGTCAAAAAGGACACAAATTCATTGGCATTTTGAGGCGTAATCTTATCGAAACACTAAATCAGAGAAATGAGTTCAGTGTGCTGGCTGTATCGGGTTAATCAGTTAATATTTGGGGCTTGCGGTACCAAAAGGATATAAATATTTTACATTTTAAATAAGTGTGTAGGTATGTATGTTGCATTGGAGAGTAAGAATTTTTTTTATTTTATCTTACAGATTTGACGGATTGTAAGTGTATAAATAAAGTGCACGAATAGGTCATACGAAATGCTTTCGTTTGAATAAAAATTTGTGACTTTGTTTTGAATGATAATATAAAACAGGATGCAAACTGTTTTAACACGATAAATAGTGACCGCAGTCTGCGATTGATGGGCTCAGAAAAGCAGCAATTTAATTTAAGTCTATTTGTTTACTTCAAAACAGATACATATATAAGAAGTTATTTGTTGATTGATATTGTGAATCTAATAATAAATAAATACACTTGGTTGGAATTCAAACAGTTGCTGCTGCTTAGGTGCGCTTGCATCTGCTTAAGCATGGTTTTCTCGATTGGTCTATGCTCAGTCCGGCTTTGTGACTTCATCCAAACCCATCGCATCTGATTTAACTGATAGCACGGCCTTAACTACATCTTCGTTAATCGAATGACCCTAAAATTTGCTACATTGTCATCTTTGATAGATTCGTAAACTGTGCGTAATCCTGATTCTGAGTTGACAACAGAGAAACCGAAACAAACTGCGAACGTTGTCTCACATTTCCTTGTTTGTGCAGCTTTAACCATATAACCTTTCCAGGTAGATGACTACCTAAGACAACTTCACAAGCGTTTCAAATCGATCGAGAAATGAAGGAATATTTGCATCGACGATATCGACGACGTGGTAGTAGTTAAGGAATTAGTTCATGTAACACCCCTTAATATTCGTCGTAGACCCCTAAAAGTATATATATTTATGATCAGCATCAAAATCTAAGACTAAGAAAGCTAGGAAGCTGAAATTTGTAAGATATCCATAATAAAGCATATAGGGATATGGATAGGGTATCATAGTGTTCGCCCCAAGCGGACTGTAGCCTTTTTTTTTATGTTTTATTGTTGATTTTGTGAAAATGTTTCTTAGTGTGGAATTTGGTTCATGGACGAAAATTGCATTTTCTGTCTGTATTTTTGTCTGTAGTATTTTGCTGTTCGTTAGTTTTGGTATGTATGTATGCTACACTAGGGAAAACTTTGGATTTTCTATCGTCAATTTTTGTTGTACCTTATAATGTTGTTGCGATAATTTCTCTTGGATTAAGTTGTTAATAAAAAATTGTTGGAACTCCTTTTCACTTATGTCATTAATTTTATTTATAAGGTTTCTTGCTGTATTATTTTTTTTGTGTGGTGCTTTTTGGTGTGGTGTACCAGTTAATCTTTATAGTTCCGTTATTCCTTGTAAATTTTACATCTAAAATCAATTAAAATCTTTTTCTTCTTCAGATGTAAACTGTAATTTTGGGTGATATTTATTTAAGGCGCCTAGAATTGTGTTCTTGTCCTGTTGTACTTTACTAGTAATTTAATTTCTATGTTGTCATGTTTTAGTTCCTTTGTTGCACTGTCATGTAGGTTGTCAAAAATAATATTAGCTATTGTAGGGGAAAGTGGACTTCCCATCGGCATACCGATGCATACCGAATTTTAGGAACTCTTTCTTCGAAATTTTTGTATGATGTTCCAATATCTTCCAGTCTTTCATGTTTAATGGCTAAATACGTCGCTATGTTGGTAAACAGCAAAACTGCGTAAAAAGAAATCAGAATGTCTTCTTCATTCAAAACCGTTAAGTCCGGTTTTGAGTTCGAAATAATTCTTTATATTTTCCAATAAATTTCGAGAGGTGGTAACATGGGACATTTGTTGATGATGCTATTGGTCTTAAGGGCAAGTCTGGTTTATGCAGTCTAGGTCCAGTCCATTAAGTCTTGGTGGATTGGCTGCTAAACATGAGAGTTTCTATTTTTCGTAGTTATTTATTAAATTATTTTTGTACAAATTTTTGACAAGGGTTGGGTATGTCCTTAGTGTTCTGTACGTTGTCTTTTCTTCCAATAGCTTCTCTATTTTCCTTTTGTAATGTCTTTGTAGATTACTACAGTCTTATTGCCTTGGCTGGCATTCAATCCATGGAAGCTATTCCGTAAGCTGCGGAAAGTCGACGTGGTAGTTTTTTTGCACAAGATTTTCTGGTGTCATTGCACCAGAACCTTTTCGGAGACAAGCCCCATGTCTTCGCAAAAGCGCTTTTACACTGTCAGAGAGTCAATAGTGGTTTATAGGTTTTCGATTTAACATGTTTGGACCATAGAAGTTTTTTTTTATCGAGGATTACACCCAGATATTTGACTTCATCGGAGATATGGATGGGTAACACCGTTCAGCACGAGATGGGACGATTCTCCGTCCCGTAAAGTGAACAACCCAGGTTTTGAGAGGATTCCCTGAAAGCCCATTACTAGTGCACCAAACATCGATCAAATCCAGGGATCTCTGCGCACGAGAGCAGGCAGCCCCTAGATTTGAACCGACAAAAAGATCGGCGACATCATCCGCATAAGCTTGAGTGTAGTTTCCAGGAAGAGCAGTAAACAAAGAGTCTACCACCATACACCATAAGAGGGGAGACAGAACACCGCCTTGAAGCAGCCCCTATTTACCCCTGTCTGCATGGGCTGCCAACGTACATCAGCATTCTTTAATCCACAACACCAAAGTTTCATCTACACCATGCTGTCTGGCAGAGTTACACATTCTGTCAAAGGTGGCATTATCAAAAGCAACCTCAATATCGACGAAAATGCCCAACGCGTACTCCTTCCGGTCGAGAGCACTTTCAATCCTACCAACAAGGTTTTGAAGCAGTCTCACAGGATTTTCTGCGCTGATAGGCATGTTGCATCTCAGTGAGAGGAAGCCTACTACTACTACTACTACTACTAGTAAGATGTAACAACTAATAAATTTGTAAGTTTCGCAAATATTTAAATGAATAAGATATATATAGAAATTAATAATTAAAAAGAAAACATACCTATTTAAAAGTATTTTTTCTTCATACTTTTTAATTCGTAATATAAAATCCTTAAATAAGTGGGTTTATTCATTGTAAAAATTTGAACGATCCTTCAAAGTTAATATTATGCATTTGAGTTTTTTTTAAGGAGAACGAACCCAATCACCCCAAATGGATTTTCTAGATGGATATTACAGAATAACATGAGCAGCAGTAAATACATAAATACCCAGAAGGACATTTTTATAGACCATAAAAATATTTTTGTCCGCTGCCATCACTACCGTTGACTTTGTCTTCTTGTTGTATCCATTTCGCTGTCTCAATTGATGTTGCTATTTCTCTCCCATTATCCTTTAACATTTTTTGTTTCTCTCTCTTACAAAAAAAAAAAAAAAAACATAAAATATGGTATTGCAACTTTTTGTTTTGCAGTGCAACCCACCCCCACACTCACCCGACAAGCCCCTTGGATAATCGAAATAAATAAGATAGGAGACGACGAAATTTTTTTTTTTTATAAATTTCAAGGATAATAAAAAAATATAAAACGAAATTATAAGAAAGGGAATTCCTTTCTATTGTGCGTTGTTCCAAAGGTGACGATGATAAAAATTACATTTTTTGTTTGCGGTAGTAAAAGAACACGCGAAGAATTAGTGCGCATTTTGGCGGGATCCTTGGAGATTTATTTTGTTCGCGCATCCTTAGACCAACGGGAGTGAATTACAACAACAAAAAAAATTGCATGGTGAAGAAAACCGTAAAGTCAGTCTGCCTAAGGCTAAGAAAACAGGCCAGCTTTCTTCACATGAATTCATAGCTCCTTCACTCGGAAGGATTTACTCGTGAGGATGATAAAATAAAATAAAAAAAAAATTTAAGGGAGAAGGAAAAGGCCATTTGTCACAGCCGATGTGATAATTTGGTAACAGAGTTGTGGGTAGAATTTTCGTTGGGTGGGCGGGTGTCTTGAGTATTTTTTTGTTTTTAATTTCGGAGAAAGTCTGTGAGTTTCTTTTATGTTAACGTCAAAATGAGAAACTGGGGATTTATCCTTAATAGCAACAAGGAGGATTACTAAGAAATGGAAGCATATTTATTAGAATGTGTAGGATAGGCTTTTAGTCTTGGTGAATTGTTTTCATTTCGCCCAGCAGCTATTCCTTTTTGTCATAGCCCAGGAGACCCAGGAAAGTAGAATGTATGTGCAACACTTACTAATTTAGATTACGGATTAATGCAGCTTACTTGCTGCTGAGAAATACCTCAGGCCGTAGCTTATCAAGTGCCAGTGATCAAGTAATAGTAATTTTTTTTGTTCGATACGTGGGATTTTATAAGTTATTTGTTTTGTATCTTTTGTTTGATTTGCAATCATAAACATAATACCTTTGAAGCTTAGAGTCAACTTTAGGATGTTTGTCATCTGAAAACAACGTTCTTTCTGCAAGCGGCACTCAACTTCGGGGGGCGCCTATGGCAATAAACAGTAATTTTGTAATAAGTTTTATATATGTTAGTCCACTATGCATAAGGTTAGGTTGAAGTGGCTTACGGCATAATAACAGACACACTTAGACCAGTATTGGTCCGTTGTGATACCACAGGGATTAATCTGGGATTAAGCTTCTTCCTACTCGTTGAACCAATTGGAGCTTCTGACGAAGCGAAGTAGACCTTTGATGTCAATGTTTGTGAGATTTCATGTATCTTTCACGTGGAAGAAGGCTCCGATATGTTGCTTTCAGTACAAAGCAGGTGGGGGTTCATTTCCTCCTTCTTTTCGTCCACGCAACTTCTGCAAAAGCAGGTACACAACCCTTCTATTAATTACATAGAAACTATAGGTTAGAGGACAGAAAATTGACTTGGCTATTATTATGTCAAAATTGAGTCTATTCCTTAATTATGTTTTATCAAGCTTAATTGATAAAATTTTTTCTCAGCGGCAGCTAAGCTATCTGGAAGAGACATCAAATTGTAAATAAAATATTTAAATCCTTGAACCAATACTCGTTTCAACAATTTTTAAGAAAACTGACTTTTTCCCTTTTAAAACATTCTGCAAGTTCCTCAAAACTGTTGTCAAGTGGTTGACAGATTTCCAACTGTGTTACAACCACAGATGAGGAATTAACCAGATAGTCAACTCGAGAGCGAATCTCTCACGTTGCCTACAAGCTAAGTCGAACTGATAAGCCCCACATAATTTGCACTTATATGGACTTTTACATGCAAATCAAATGGGAATCACGCACACATAAATCGAATTATATGGGGCTAATGGCCGCGCCCATGAAATGTCATTTTTTATAGCAAGAAGTTGGGAACAGTTGATGAATTTCAGCAGATTACAACTCACAATTTGGGTGTGTAAGATAAACATGGTCATTATGCGGTGAATATGGATTGATAAAAACATACTTACCACACAACTAATAACATAATAAAATATTTTAATATTAAGAATAAAGCTGTGTTTTAACTAATTTATTCTAATAATATTGATTAACATGACTAATATATAATAAGTAAGTTCATCATATATTTTCGGTTGACAATAAATGTAAGTATAACTATACTAGAAAGAATTTCGTAGATTATGGATGGTTATATTGAAGCAGTTAAGTAACTCTACACAATTGAACACTGGTTTAAAACGCTTTTAATAAAACGTAATCCAAATTCTTACAAATTTTTGATGAAAAAATTCACCCCCAATATATTTATGCAGTGCATTCCAGCTACCTTTTTTTTCTCCTTCTTCCGTCTATCGCTTACTTTAAATTTAAAAATAAAGCATATTAACTTATATAAAAAATTTCAAAACCGCCTTAGAAAAGAAACAGCTAAGAAAATTGATTGACTAAACGTACAAATCTTGTAACACAACATAATTTAAAGAGGATTACAAATACTTCTTTTTCACTTTTTTTTATCCATGCACGGAATATATTCATTAAACTTTCATATGTTGAATAAAAACAATGAAATAATAAATAAATAATAAAACAATCAAAGAATTTAATATGTATATATATAAAAAACCATTGCAAACTATTTACTACAAATATTTTACACCCAAACATTACTAATTTAGTAATATTTATGCAATAATACAATAAAATATGCATTTTATCTCATTTTATTAACCAAAATGGAAAAGTACAAAAACCCAAGAATGTTTATTTTTAGGCAGATAAAAAATAGAGAACTATTTCTTATAACCGCAAAAAATATTCCAACTAAATTGTAACAACTTTATTGGGTAACTAATTTTTTGCTTTTTTATAAACATTTATATTAAAATAAAATAAAAAGTTGAATCACATAAACTCAACACTTCGCAGAATTTCCTATTTCCCAACACATCCGCCGTGACCAGCTGTTTTGTTGTTGCGATTTGGATATATTGCAAAACTCCCCACAATTATTTTTGGCGGGTAATCTAGTAGATTAGATCTAACTTCATGTGTCTGGCTCACACGTATTCACAGATGGGAAAATTGAGAGAGGATTTTGCGGCTGTCATTAAATATTTTTTGCGGGTTGAAAGTGATAGGGGATTGCAGAGTTGACTATCTGGTTAATTCCTCATCTGTGGTTACAACTCTACTGCAAGTTACCTAGGAATCAGCTTACCGATTTCCTAAACTATGATCACGCGAATTATACAAGCATATAGGCATTGTTAGCTTATAGTGGTTTTGCAACGCACTTACAACTTGAACGCAATAATTGTTGATAGGCTTTTATTTTTCCTTGGCTGACTGAAACGTCTAACAATACCCAGGTAATGTTCGGGTTGAATGCTTAACCAATATTTCGAAATCTTTTTGTGGAAACCTTAGATTCCATTGCGGTATAAATAGGGTATTAGGTTCAATTTTTTGAACAATTTCTCGGGTTTTCTTCCAATAAATCTTTGTTAATAAAAATATTAATAAAAAAATAGGTTTTGCAAAAATTTAATAAAATTTCTCATTTTTAAAAGTATGTAGAAATATAATATTAGACTTGAAATAAGCGTATTTCAAAGCTCTAAAGACTGAAATTAATTTCATTAAATTGGCCGAAGGAGAAGTTCACTTTTTTAACTTTATCGTATACATTAGTATACTAAAGAGAAAAATATTGCGATCGTGCGGATATTTCGAACTCAAACTGAGTATGAGGAAAATCACTATTTTTCTCAAAAGTGGTTGCAAGGATTTCGGTCTTTTTTGTACTAAGGATGTTTGAGATGGGGTCAAAAAACGAACTTCAAAAACAAATCTGCATACTTAGATTTTTTAAATTTTTTTTTCATAGTTATAACGATTTTCTTAAATTTAAATTAAATTCGTTTTGTCAAAAACGGCTCTAACGATTTTGATAATTTTTTGTCAAATGTCAAATGTTACATCAAAATCGTAGGTGCCGTTTTTGAGAAAATCCAATTTTTTTAAACCTAAAAAGTCATTTAAATAAATTTCTCACTATTAATTTTCGATTCATTTTGCGATTCAAAAACGCATCTCATGTACCGAGAAAGTTTCGTATGACGCAGTCGTGCTCTTTTTTTTGGTTGACAGTCTAATTATTGTATTACGGTGGTCTTTCAAAAGAATTTCAACTTTGTTTTATATTATTAGTGATGATATATTTTTTTGTATTTAATAATTTGTTGCAGCGAAGCACTTTTAAAAGTCCCAGCTGTTCTAATGGAAAATTACTCCACATTAAAAAATTGCACACTAAAGTTAAATTCTTGTGGTTTAAATGTTAGAACTATAAAAATGGGTGGAAATTTACGTTTCTGCGGTAAATAGCAAAGATAAAGAACTAATCTTGTTCACTAGGAAATATAAGGTACCAAAATGGACCCACCGAAACTAAAAGGATTTTCGCCTAAATTTTACAGTCGACGCCAAATACTTTGATGCAATACTCAACTCCAAACTGAATAAAAAACGGAATACGAAAGAAAGAGCGAAGAAAGGGCTAACTGCCTTGTACGTCTGCAGGAAAGCTTTTGCCAAAAATTGGGATCACATCCGAAGATATAGTGCAATGGCTGTACAATGCGATTATGAAACTCAGTTTACATAAGATTCAATTGTTTGGTGTAACGTTGTTAAAACTAGATCTTATCATATGAATCAAGGCAAGGCACTAAAGTCTGTGTAAGGATACAACAGGTTAGATCAAATCCACACCTCAAATAGGCTTATAAACATTGTCATCGATGTCCATATTAGAGATATCCACAGCTCTGCACTCGAACAATGTCCCCCGTAAAAACTGATTCAATGGTGTCTCGACACCGGATACCCTAGAAGTCTGGTTTGGTACACCGATGGATTGAAAATGGCTTCAGGAGTTGGAGCTGGCGTCTTTCGACACAACCCCAAGGTTTCTATACCAATGTGTCCCATGGTGTTGCAAGCGAAAATTCATGCCATTGAGGTCTGCTCTAGAATAAACCTCGAAAAAGGTAGCAATATCAGATAGTCAAGCGGACCTTCAAGTATTGTCTTCCTATGCAATGGACTTTATGAAAGTGAAAAGCCGCCAGAATGCGCTAGCTGCGGACGAATTAGCAAGAGCTGGTTCAGTATCCGCGTTCTTAGAGTGAATTGGACTGCTGCTCCCAGGCAGATAGATGTCTGGTAAATATTGGTAAAGAAGTCGAATTTTGAACACAGAAATACGTTCGTAGATTCATAAGGGAGCTAAAGCGTCCATTAGGTTAAATTGCCTTGTGATACACAAGATATCTCAGGTCGTAGTGGATGTGATATTATTCGTAAAGAATTCAATGGTTTATATTTGATTTTTTTTAAAGAGTAACCCTTGGCCATATTGGCCGGGGAGTACTCAAAAGCACTGAGTATCAACTAGTCCCACCGACTAACGGATTACTAAAGTGCCTGTCAAGCTAAGATCTACACTGTTAAGGGGTTTGCCTGGGCAGTTCTAACGATGGAACTACCAGCAATTAAAATTTGAAAGAACGGTCAGGCAGCAATCAAAGCGATCAACTCCAATATAATAAACGCGAAATGCGTCGAGGAATATCATGGCCGGCCGGCCATTGATGGTAAGAGTTCAAAGACTCTTAGTTTCCTTTCACAGGGATATTAACTAGAAACTGCTTTACTGAAAACATGGCTGAAAGACTAGTAGTCTGCGGAATCTGCATAGACAAAGATGAAATTTAATCAATAGAATATCTCTAGGTTCGGAACGGACCTATCAGACCTCAAAATTTTCGCCGAAAACAGGTCAAAATGGTGTTGTAATTCACATGTCCTATACTAGGGTATTCACAACGGCGTTTCTTGGCCTCTGGCTGATGTTGCATATACATTATTGCAAACAGCCCAAAAATTCATTTAACTCAATTTTCCGTTCACAAAAAAAAAAAAAAATTGTCTTGCACTTGTTTCTACCCATTTAAAGACCTTGATACACCTTTATCTAACTTCAAAGTCAATTCCTATTTAAAAACAAACAACAACCTAAATTCTAAATCCGTCTGTTATCAATAGCTTTTATCAAGCCGATTAGAACCTGTAAAACAAAGATTAGAAGAAAACAAAGGGTTCTTGTAGTCGTTATAAATATATGTACTTTGCCTGCCCCAAAAGCTAAATATTAATTGCTGCACCAAAACTAAGGTTATACATACTTTGATTACTCAAAAAACTTCATACCTACCTCTTTCGGACGCAAACGACCGTCGAAGAACAAGCAACCAACCAACCGCCCCCAATGCTGTCAGTTCGGAGTCGACCTTGATTATCTGGTATAAACCATTTGCAACACACCGCCCATTACATGCTGCTCGCATGCAGGGCACACACGCACAAGTTTATGCTCCAAGCTGTGTGTGGGCAACGGCCGAATGAAGAAAAGGACGAAAAAGCAAGAGTTGCCTAATTAATTAAAACCGTTCCACTTTCATTATACGATGTAGGCAATGTGATCGTTAAACAACAGAAGGACTAATTAAAAGCTTTCATGTTCCAGTTGGGAGTCGGCCGCCAATGGAGTGGTGGGAGTAGAGCAAAAAATTAATCACGATTCAGGAACAAAAGTCGTCAAGGAAGACCCATATTTAGTCCACTACAGCATATTTGCCTCGTAGACAGATATTTTGCTGCTGTTTGTCGTATGGCGTCGTCGTCGTCATTATGGCATACAACTACACACGTATATAAAACGTTTTATGTCCTATTTACCTTATATTCATACCGGATGCTATTGAGCCCAATAAACGTATCCTTGTAATTGGTTGACTAAAAATTTGATAGAACGGTGGTCTTGTCGCCCACCCGTGTGACGTGCCAGATGTGAGATTCGACGCAATGACCCATATGAAATGCTGAGCTTAATGAAATCTTGGATGGTCAAATTTTATTTTAGCTTCTTTGTGCCTTGTGTCGGGTGCTTGGTAAGTCATCATTCATATAGATACATGATATTCATCCATCCATCCATCGTCAACCCATCCAACATTCAGCTATCCATTTATCCGTCCGATCATCCTCCTCAACAGGGGGGTACTGCGAATTAAGTTGAGTAATGAATAATTTGATTTCTGGAGTATAATACGTACGTGTGTAGAAGGGTGGCGAATTTCGTCTATCTATATGTGCCGAAGGTAAGGTAATAAATAAAAGGATGAGCGAAAAGTAATTTTGAAGAAGGAAAATCCATTTTATCGCCAAGAAACTGGCTCTGCACACTGACACTGACATTAGAGAAAGAAATCAAAATGCGTAACGTGGGCGACTAAAAAAAAACTGTAACTTTTCTTGAATAACCTCCTCTATCGACACGCTGCAGATAGGTTGTTTTTTGTTGGTCCCTTATCATCGTACCAGACTCTTCTGGCTTCTTCTCTTTAACACGTTGATGTTCTTCTTAAACGGGAATTTAATCAAAACTGATAGAAAACAACTACTTTAGGGGATAGGAATAGGATACGGATACGGATACCCTTCCGTTGTCTGTCTACTGCGTAAGGATACTTTCAGCACATGCAACCCTTATTAGCTCGAAACAGAAGACCGTGGATATGCTCATTGAAAGGTTGAAGTTTTATTTTCTGGTCAAAGTAGGTATCTCCATCAATATCCGCATGAAGGTTGCTCAAAAAGATTATCGTCCGAGAGGAGGTTAGTTTGGAATTTGGCCTTTCGTCTTTTTTTTTTTGTTTCCTTTTGATATTCGTTCTATATTACGGAGTGGTACTACTTTTAGGTCGGCGATTTTAAGCACGATTTTGGCTTTCTTTCAAACTTAACGAAGTATAAACTTCTATGAAGTCAACTGGTATTGGGATTTTTTTTCATTATGTTGGTTTTTGTGGAAGAATATTATATAATGCTAAAACCATTAAGGTTTGCGGTTGAGAGAAGAGAATGCAATTTAAAATTAAGATCCTTTTATTACTTTGTATGGAATGAGTTAATGTAGGTTTTGTGGGTGACCTGACCTTGAGATTGGTGAAAAGGCTAACTGGGTTATAAAATAGGTAGTTGGCAGGTATGTGGTAAGGTAGGAGTGGCACTATGTGCCGTTATGATACCACAAATCATTTGACCTAAATGTTCAAATTTGTATTTGTGCGGAGCTCTAGGCAGATCCAACACGTGGAATTGAAGAAAGTTTTTAGTTTTTAATAATCTTTTTCCGATTAGGAAGGAAGATCCTGTGATGGGGCAAGAAGAAAACCCACGTCCAGTCAATGAAGAACCAGTCCCTCTGCCCAGTATAGAAAGATTGGCTTAGCTATATAAAAGCTAAAGAACAACAAGGCCGACGGCTCTGAGGGTCTACCTGCAGAACATTTCAAATACGGAGGTGATGTTATGGTAGGGCGCATGCACCAAATCTTACACCAAGTTTGGGTGGAGGAAAGCATGCCCGATGAGTGGACCATCAGCTCCATATATCCCATCTACAAGAAAGGCGATCCTATGTTTTGCAAGAACTATCGAGGCATGTCTCTGCTTTATGTCGCATATAAGATCCTTTTCAACGTATTGTGTGAACGTCTCAAACCTTTCTGCAACACACAAATCGGCACGTACCAGTGTGGCTTCCGGCAGGGCAGATCAACTGTAGACCAAATCTTCACACTAAGGCAAATCCTGGAAAAGATCAACGAGTTTCAAGTCGAGACACACCACCTCATCATCGAGCTTAAAGCCGAATATGACAGCATTCATCGTCAGGAGCTTTATGTCCACAAATGACGTCTTATTGGAGATCCGTCGAAGAATTACCCTAGGAAACCGCTGCTACTTCGGTTTGGCAAAACAAATGGGTTCAAACCTCGAAGGACAAAGTGCTCTACAGAACCCTTATCCTGCCAGTTCTGCTATACGGCGCCGAGTGCTGGACGATAAGCAGGAAAGGAGAGTTAATACTGGGATTCTTGGAAAGAAAAATCTTTCGACGGATATTTGGTCCTGTGTGCGGGGAGGGCAAATGGAGGAGAAGATACAACCTCGAACTCTATGAGCTGTACCAAGATGTGGATGTAGTCCGAAAAGCCAAAGCTCGTCGACTACATTGGCTCGGCCATATCGAGCGAATGGACAATAATACTCCAGCCAAGAGGATCTTCGAATCTCAGCCCCCAGGTTTGAGATGACAAGGAAGACCGAACCTCCGTTTTAAAGACCAAGCCATCGCGGATGCCAGAGCGCTTGGTCTGGACAACTGGAAGCAGCGTGCCCGGGATCGCAGAGGATGGAAGGCTGCCGTGTCTCAGGCAGGGACTCTTCACGGGTCGGGAGTCCGTTAAGTAAATAAGTAAGTAATTACAAATATAATTAATTTAATGTTAATGAATAAATGGACTTTTAAAAATTATTATGGTTAGCCCTTAAAGCTGAGCACGTTCGTTTCCATATACATTATTTTAGGTTAAATTTGCACTTTTCAAGCGAGGGCAGCTGCTCTCGGTATTTGCGCCAATTTTCGAGCTTGTTTTGAAAAAGGCAATGTCATTGATGGGTGCCAATGAGTATGCCTTTATATATATAGCATGAAGGAAGTTTGGTTTGATGACAGGCTTCGTCGATAGCAAGTAGTTTGGTATATATGTGGCAGAATATCAAATTTTAAACTGACGATAGACACATAGACAATTAGGGCTTCTTAAAACTTAAATATATAACATTTTTAATTATATTTAACTAGAGGTGTAGAATAGACTTACCTTTTTTACCTAACGGACACCGGACCTGTTAAGAGTGCCTACCTGCGACATTATTAAGTTATTCATCTTAATGGCTATGTGCTATATTGTGAACAGCAGATTAATCGCTAGAAGCATTTGCATTTGCAGTGACAGCCAACATTACATTAAAAGCGCTGCTCAACCCTCTTACCTCGTCCAATATTTCTCTGAATTTGGTCGGAAGTCTGATCACAATGAATCTTGGCTGGTTCCCAGGTGACGCTGGCATCCAGGGAAATGAGATCTCCGATGAGCTTGCAAGGAAAGGTTCAGAAGAAGATTTCTCAAAACCCGAACCTGGAATGTACCTAAATACTATTTCTAAAATTTTGAATAATTACAATACAAACTTTGCGTTCTTTTTTAGATCTCAATTTATGGTTTTGGTGTCATTTCAATACTTTTTGCAAAGATTTGTTTATGCATGGAAATTTTGTAAAATTTTAAAATTGTAGGGATTTCGACCGAATCTTAAACGCTCTCTTTCGAGAAAATACAATTTGTTTTATAACTTTCCTTGTTTGCATTTAAAAGAATTACCGACATTATAACGCATTCATAACTATATAATGAGTTCGATGCAAAGGCAAAGGCAAAGGCAAAGGCAAAGGCAAAGGCAAAGGCAAAGGCAAAGGCAAAGGCAAAGGCAAAGGCAAAGGCAAAAGCAAAAGCAAAAGCAAAGGCAAAGGCAAAGGCAAAGGCAAAGGCAAAGGCAAAGGCAAAGGCAAAGGCAAAGGCAAAGGCAAAGGCAAAGGCAAAGGCAAAGGCAAAGGCAAAGGCAAAGGCAAAGGCAAAGGCAAAGGCAAAGGCAAAGGCAAAGGCAAAGGCAAAGGCAAAGGCAAAGGCAAAGGCAAAGGCAAAGGCAAAGGCAAAGGCAAAGGCAAAGGCAAAGGCAAAGGCAAAGGCAAAGGCAAAGGCAAAGGGAAAGGCAAAGGCAAAGGCAAAGGCAAAGGCAAAGGCAAAGGCAAAGGCAAAGGCAAAGGCAAAGGCAAAGGCAAAGGCAAAGGCAAAGGCAAAGGCAAAGGCAAAGGCAAAGGCAAAGGCAAAGGCAAAGGCAAAGGCAAAGGCAAAGGCAAAGGCAAAGGCAAAGGCAAAGGCAAAGGCAAAGGCAAAGGCAAAGGCAAAGGCAAAGGCAAAGGCAAAGGCAAAGGCAAAGGCAAAGGCAAAGGCAAAGGCAAAGGCAAAGGCAAAGGCAAAGGCAAAGGCAAAGGCAAAGGCAAAGGCAAAGGCAAAGGCAAAGGCAAAGGCAAAGGCAAAGGCAAAGGCAAAGGCAAAGGCAAAGGCAAAGGCAAAGGCAAAGGCAAAGGCAAAGGCAAAGGCAAAGGCAAAGGCAAAGGCAAAGGCAAAGGCAAAGGCAAAGGCAAAGGCAAAGGCAAAGGCAAAGGCAAAGGCAAAGGCAAAGGCAAAGGCAAAGGCAAAGGCAAAGGCAAAGGCAAAGGCAAAGGCAAAGGCAAAGGCAAAGGCAAAGGCAAAGGCAAAGGCAAAGGCAAAGGCAAAGGCAAAGGCAAAGGCAAAGGCAAAGGCAAAGGCAAAGGCAAAGGCAAAGGCAAAGGCAAAGGCAAAGGCAAAGGCAAAGGCAAAGGCAAAGGCAAAGGCAAAGGCAAAGGCAAAGGCAAAGGCAAAGGCAAAGGCAAAGGCAAAGGCAAAGGCAAAGGCAAATAATGAAGTTGTTGCAATTAAATGCGAATATGTTTTGTGTTTATAAGAAAATATTCTCAATTTTCTATCTGCCTTAAAATAAACATACTTGGGTTGTTATATTTTTCCCATTTTGGTTATTAGAGCGAGATAAAATGTATATTTTATTTTATAATTGCATGAATATTACTAAATTAGTAATGTTTGGGTGCAAAATATTTATAGTTAATAGTTTTGGATTAGTTTTTCATGTATATTAAATTCGTTGGTTGTTTTATTATGTTTTTATTGAACATATAAAAGATTAATATATTTACATACCTACATATTCGGAACGTTCATATGAGACATATGCGACAAAATAACTTTAAATGCATTTTTAAACACAAAATGTAGACTTGACTATTTCAATTCCAAGTTAACAACCTTATTAAATTTAATTCATCATGTTTAACAAATTTAATAACGTTATTATCTTTGAAATGGAATAGTGAATAGCGGTGAATAAAATAGCATTGAATTTATGAAATACTATGTTAAATTATTGAAATGGTCAGTTAACTAATCACGCGTTACTCATTAATTTCATTCTTGAGCTTTTATTTATTTAACCTAAAATTTTATTAAGTTTACAGAATATTTCATTAATTCACTGCTGAAATATTTATTTAACCTTCCGTTTAAAAGTTATTTGATTTTAATTATTTTACTCGATGTTCGATAAGTCAACCACCAAAATTATTTTATTATTACTGACAATTTAAAACTGCTGAATTAGTTTAACTACTGGCAAACAAATTATGATAACCCTTATTTTATGTTTAACTTGCGCAACTGCCAAAATGTTTACGAAACTGCTTAAAAATGTTTACCCAAAAAATATGCTTGTTTGGTAAAACTATTATTTTAGTTTACATAATAATTAAAAACATTCACCAAAATTTTATTCTGTTGCAAATTCATTATAAATCGTTGCATGTTATTACGATGTTATTGGACACAGCCCAGTTTTGACTTTTAATATGTCAACATGAGATCTTTTTCAAAATGGATTCTTAGGCGCAGAACTGTTATTGCATGTAAAAACATATACGAACACAGTACTGTGCCTTTTTGAAGCAAATAAAAAACGATAGGCGGGAGAGCCAAAAATCCTCTCAGTCGACTATCTGTATAATTACTCATCTGTGTAATAAACAGTTGAAATTTGGTATGGAGCCTGCTGCTGTGCGTCCCAATAAATCCTGATAAATTGATGTCTCTAGCTTTGTTGTAAGTGGTGTTAAAGGGGGGGGGGGGGGGGGTCAAAATGGCCTGAGTTGGTTCGTGTAAATAAGGGTGTAGTGCCAAAGTTGCTAAAGATTTTAAAGAAATCAAAGTAATGCAAAGTATAACAAGGGCAGCGTTAACTTAATGCAATGCAATTCCAACCATCCATATATACAGTGGTAGACACAAAAATTGTGACAATTCGTTTTATCTCTAAATATAAGAGCACGTGTCCGTACATTAGAGTTTGGAATCAATAAAGAATTAACATTGCATGGAAGGATATACAAAATGTAATCATGTGGAGGTCTCCTTTGACCCAAACTCAAATTATAGCCATGAATGTCATTTCGGTTGCCAAGTCTTAGCGTCTACGCTTTTTAGTTCTGTTCTGTATGCTCCATTTGTATGTCCTTTTGTTTAGGCGGCGCCCGCCTGTGCAAATGTATTTTGGTATTAATTGCATCCCACGCTTCCTTCACGCTAGCCTCATAAAATGTTGCCATTCAGTCAGAATGTTTTCTGCATTTTGAAGTTTTGCCTTCACAGTGCGGTCGTAGGTACTCCCAAAGAGAGATATAGCTGAAATACGTAATACTTCTTGCCCAGTATGTTTCCATCTTCCTCTGTTATATTCCACCTGAGCTGCTTGAATATTGGTATTTTCTGGCTAAAACTGAGCGCCATGTACTCTGTAATACCAAGGTCGATTGCCATTCGACCAGAAATTATACCGAACACTTTCCCCCACATCGTTCAATATACTGAGTTAGTTCCTCTCACATACGATTCGTCGCTGGGTCACTGTTGCCATCAGATTGGTGCTGGCATTAGTGCAGACAATGCGTAGTAAGCAGACCATGGCTTCTAATATCCTCTTACTCTTACTCTCACTCTAAACTTCTAATTTCTTTATACACAAGGAAAGAAACAAACAGGAAAAAAAATGTACACTAAAAAAAGGAGCTAACACATATTTCTCTGGCAGTCTGAAAAAGCGAATGAAAAGCGAAAATGCAACTTTCCATAAAAAAACAGAGTTTATGTTGCACGTCCCCACGTTTACTCTTTTCCACGATTTATTCGCCTTTTTTGTTTCCTATTCTTATTTCTCGTAGATATACTAAAGAGAAACATATTGCAATCGTTCTAAAATTTAATACTGTAAGACTGTAGTTCATTATAGTCCACTAAACAGGGTGTTCAATACTTTGGGATATGTGTTGGCGGCATACTGTAAGAACAAAATCATTCCAGTGTAAAAGTCTATCCACAATTTTTACCCCCGGTTATCGAGGAAAGCCTTAGTTTGGTTTGCTATTATACCCCACGAGCAAAATTTACTCAGAAGCCATGAATGCCCATTGTAAATACCCTAGTTTTACATGTAAGGATATGTGACTAACAAACACCACTTTGATTTGTTTATAAATAGTTTTATGTCTGATAGAGGTACCCCACCCAGGTCGTCCAAGCTATCGAAGAACCGTGCTCCCACGCAAGAATAGCGCCGTTCCTCAGTGTCATAGATGATGTTCCAAAGACTCTATCTCCTCTTCATCTCTGCAGCTTCTGCATAAATCATTTGCGAACACTCGTAGTTTTTTAGCTATATTTCAAATGATACAGTGTCCGGTTCCAGTGTCCCCGACGAGTACCCGGATTTTACTTCTGTTAAGAGAGACCAGGTACTTCGATCTTTTAGTGTCAATATTGCGTCACAGACTTCTGGATATGGCGCAACTACTAGTGTTCCGCCATTGTCAATGAAAATGTCAGCGGTGTCGAACGGCGGTAACACCTGTATGTCCGCTAGTAGTGGATTCTGATCAGAGCGTATCTGGCCAGTTCATCTGCTATTTCGTTCTACTTTCGTACCCAGCAGAGTAGAACTGCTTATAACCATGAATGTTAAGAGGCCATTTACAAGCTTAGAACCGATTGCTTTCACTCTTTAGGTGCTGCTTGACTATCCACACAGATGGCTGTTTCCATTTCTGATAGTTCCATTCATATGACAGTCTGTGCTGTTTTCTTAATCGCATAGATCTCAGTTTGAAAGACACTACAGTGATCCGTCAGTCAATTAGACTGTTTAAGGTTAAGTGTTCTGAGACCACGCCAGCTCTCGCTGCTTTTTCTGTCTTCCAACCATCTGTGTAGATGGGTAAAGCTTTGATGACAGTGTTGGGTGAGTTTGGGTTTCTGGGTATGCTAGAGTCTCTTTGTAATAGCCAGGCTTCTAAATTTTATTCTCTCTTAATCTGAGAGCGGCTTTGGCTCACAGTGGGTTGTAGGTCCAATAGCATTTCCAGACCTAGTTGCGGTGTGCATTAATTTGAACCTGTTATACCCAGAGAAGCAATTCTTTGCACCTCATTTAGTGGTTCTTTGGATGGGATTTGATATTAACCGCCTCCCAATTGAGCGGTGTACAGCTAATGCACAATTTTCGGCTATAATCCCCATTTTTTTGCCAAAGGTTTTCTTGCAGGCGTGGAAGGCATTAATGTCTACCCTGACCCACCACATTAATCCAAATAACTCTGTCAATAGTTGCATCAGGCACTTAATGCAGGGTACAAGAATAGGCCAATGAATTTTAAGTCGAGACCCATTTTCTTTTCATCGAGTTCAAAGCCGCATATGATAGGATACATCATCAGGATCCCGAATGACTCTACGAATGACAACTTAGTGGAGTTACGGTCAAGAATTACCCTAGGAAGCTGATACTTCGGTTTAGCGTAGAAAATGGGCGTGGTTTACATAACCCTTATCCTTCCAGCTCTGTTTTACAGCGGGGAGTGCTAGACGATAAGCTTGAAAGGAGAGTTAATTAATCTGTGCAAGGAGGGGGAATGGAAGAAGCTCTATAAAGCGAACTCTACGAGCTTTACCACGATGTGGATGTAGTTCAAAAGACCAAAACAAGTCGACAACATTGCCGCGAATTAAAATAGTGCTCCAGCCAAGAAAATCATCGGATCTCAGCCCCATGTTCGAGACGATATGAAAGGACCCAGCCATCACAGATGCCATTACTGGAAGCAGCGTGCCCGGGAGCGTTAAAGAGAGAAGGCTACTGTGGCTCAGGTAGAGGCTTCCAACGAGGCGGCAGTCAATATCTTAAAAAAAAGGGGAATTAATTTGCATACAATCAACAATGCATTTTCAATAATGTGATTCGAAAACCCATCTAATGTAGCGATAAAACTTTTTACAACCCACTTTAGATTTATCAAAAGTAGAGCAACTAAATTGTCTTCATTTGGTCTATAACAGAGACAAGAGTTTGAAGCATTAAGTGCACTCCAAGTTGAAAATAAAGGGATATCTAATTTTTTAGTTGTTCTCTTTAAAAAATTATAAGCAAGCATCTAGGTGGAAAGCATTCAATCCTGTACAATTTTCTGTGCTGTTTTCTGCTTCCATGTTTCACTTTATCATTGTTTGTATATTAGAGGTAAAATCACGTCGAGGTACCTAGGTAATCAATTTTTTTGTTATGTGTTAAAGAATACCATAAATAACAATGTACTTTTCAAAGTCATTAGAGAATGGGCTACAAGTTTGTTTCATTCTTCTTGCTTAAATAAAAAATATAGATAATTAAGATAGGGAAATGAACATTGAGTAAATCATGTTAAAACAATGTCATAAGTAGGTAGAAAAGGAGGAAGAACTTATTTAGTCTTTTGGAAAATGTCAAATGTTTTCAAATTGAGATCACTCGAGTCGATTGAAATTTTATTTCGATTTAAAGATGTTTATTGAACCTAATGGTTCAGGTACAAGGTGGCGCAAAAGTAATCCTCCTATCAGAAAATGCTATAAATTTTGCGATTGCCCCCTAATGTCAGTTCTGTTTTGACACAGTAAACACATGTAGTAAACACATGCGAAATGAATTTTCATCAAAAATAATCATGAGTGATGAGGCCCATTTCCATCTTAGCGGGTACGTAAATAAGCAAAATTTACGCTTCCGCGTGTAACCCACGAAGAGCCATTACAACCGCTCAAAGTCACTGTATGGTGTGCTGTTTTCGCTGGAGGAGTCATCGGACCTTTTTTCTTCGAAGACTTTGCGGGCCAAAAGGTTACTGTGAATGGTGAACGCTACAGAGCAACGATCAACGAGTTATTTTTGCCGCAACTTGATGAATTGGGATTGGAAAACATGTGGTTCCAACAGGTCGGTGCAACGGCACACACTGCACGTGCCACAACCGATATGCTGAAGGATGCATTTCCCGGGCGCCTAATCTCCCGTTTTGGCGATTCGCACTGGCCAGCAAGATCGCCTGATTTGACCGCTCCAGACTTTTCTTTTGTCAACAAGCCTCAGACTCTTGCAGCTCTTAAAGACAATATCCGTCAAGAATGTGAGGACCTATCGCCGGAAGTTTTGGCCAAAGTAATGGAAAATGCCATAAAAAGGGCTCAAATGACAATCAACTGTGGCGGCGGCCATTTACATGACATCATATTCTCGACTTGATGTAAAAAAAATTAAAACATAAGGAAAGGCTACAGTCCGCTTGGAGCGAACAGTATGATACCCTATCCCTATTCCTATATGCCCCAAAAAAAACCTTAAGAAGATGATGGATAGCATTTTATTTAGTTCTATTAATTTAAAAAAAAAAAAAATTTTGTGAAAAAAAGCCCCCAAAAAGTGGGCGTGGCCAAAAACTTTGTATGGGCGATATGTTGGAAAAAATATTGGCTAAATATCTTGTTAAACATTTTTTTTCGGTTTCTATGAAAATTATCGAAGAAAACAGCATTTTAGTGAAAAACGCCCACAAAAAGTAGGCGTGGCAAAAAACTTTATATGACAAACTTATAAAGGAGGGCAGTGCCTACATATCTTTTGAAGGTTATAACCCTCTATCTGTCCATCTGTAGCTTTAAATCGGTTTTTTCTAAATTGTGGGCGTGGCAGTGGGCGTATTCAAAAATTGTTTACACTAAACCATTTCGGAGCCCTAGGGAATATGTGGTCCAAATTTCAGCTTCCTAGCTTAATTTTAAAGGCCTACAAATTGCGTACGGACGGACATTGCTAGATAGTCTTAGGATTTGGTCCTGATCATAAATATATATACTTTTATGGGTCTACGGCGAATATTAAGGGGTGTTACAAACTATGTGTCAAAATTAATATACCCTTAGGATAGGGTATAAGTATTTGAGTGTGAGAAACACATATTTATGTTGAACGCTTCCCTCACAGTGAACTATAATAAAGTGGAACATGACCCTATAAACAGTAAAGTAGAGTTAAATCGAGTTTATCTATTTTTCGTTTCGTAGAAAAATTGATCAATTGGAATAAAAAATTACAATGTGACCAAATTTGGTCACAAATGACCATAGTGGCAACCGTTATTCAAAGATGTCAAAACAGCCACCATTGCATAAAATTCGTACGCTGCCGATGAGAGTTTTTTAGTGAGGGGCAGTGCAGCCACCCTTCGGATGATTGAGCGCAGTATATTTATAAAAAAAATTTCAATTTAGCGCAGCAGATCTTACAATACCTATAGTTAGTGATGCTTTTTAAAATTAAAAAATTAATTCTATTAGATATTGTGGCGTGGTATGGTGCCGTGAAATAACGCCGAGCGAAATAATGCCGACCGAAATAACGGCGAATTTCAAAATTCGGCGTTATTTTACAGCATGAATTTAGGAATTGGGCGTTTTTTCACAATGACAAAGTGAAATAACGCCAAGTCGGTCATATTTCGCTTTTGATTCATAAAGACCATTCAGATAAAGATTTTTAACAGTTTTCAGAATTGAACGCCTGAAAATGTACCGCGGAATAAATGCACACATTTAAAACAGCTTCAACATTTTATTTTCATTTTATTTTATATTTGAAATTTATAGTCATTTACTTAATTTTGAGTTACCTATATGGTAACCTATGTTAATCACTTATAAAGGGACAACGACGTTTAAGAAGTAAATTCTAAGAAAATTAGAGTTTAAAAATATACGTTGGTGGTTCTTTGAACAATTTGCAAATTGGATAAAGAATTGGGTTATTAAACTTTAAATATTTTTCTGACAATCCTGTAACAGTTCAAACACAGTTTGAAGTGATTACAAGGTTGTTGAAGGATATTTCGAGCATTATCACAACATATAATGCACAGTAGAATTGTATTATCAACATTAAAATAATCCGGTTCTACTTCACCTAGGTTTGCATCCTCTTCGCCTTCATTGCCGCTTACACTTTGAAAGTAAAAATCTGCAGCAAGTAAATTGTTGCTTTCATTTGTCATCTGATTTAGAAAGTCACGGATTGATATACGCTTTTTGTCTAGTTTAATTAAAGTCGCTTTAATTTGCTCTGTTCTGTATTTGTATTTTTCTTTGGCGGTTCAAAGATTTAGAAGGTCCCATTAATTGGCATTATAAATTATTATAAATTCTATGGACTTAATAACATCTTTACTCAGTAGGCAGTCAACAAACTTGAAAAAATTTCCAAATTTTACCAATTTGCGGCTAAGTCACCTATTGTATTCCTCGACAGCGCTTGTTGTTCTCATAGGATCCCTGAACACGGATACAGTTGAAGGAGTTTCCTAAACATACAAAAATATTTACCTTTAATTTTGCATTTAATAAGGAAATTAATTTGATGTTATAGTAAATGTCTATGAAATTTGAGAAAATAATAGTTCAAAATTCAAAATTATCCTCGACTAACGATGTCGGTTTGGCAAATTCTTTTGCCTTTTCTCTGAATTCGGCGTTATTTCACTTTGTCTTTGTGAAATAACACAGATTTTCTAAATTCGGCGTTATTTCGCTCAGCGTTATTTTACGGCACCGCGTGGTATTTGTAGAACTTTTCTTAATAGTAATTTTTACGATCGTAATGAAAATAATGACCAACAATTTTTTGCCTAACCCAGGTCCTGCTTGCAACTCGCTGGAGCTTGGTTAGGTTAAACAGAGGAGTGGTAAAAAATAAATCATCACAGAACACTAGCACTAAAACGACTATCGCGAAACCAAAACAATTTCCGTGGTAAAGCAACCAATTTCTTTGAAAAACCTAGAAGGCCCTTGAAGTCCTTGGCATATTTTTCTCTAAGATTTTCCTTAAAATTTCGTCGATTACGCGTTATTGCCGTATCCGTATCCGTATCGGATAATCCGATCCTCTTTGCGTGTTTGCGCAGGAGACGAAGGAAGAACGGAAGATGGAGTAAGCTTATCCTTGCTTAATTATATTATCTCCATAGATCTTATACTGCCGAAAAGTGGCCTTAGGTACCCTGTGTTCCTCAAGACTTGACCAACTTAGACTGGCAGACCTATCGCTTTTTCCTTAATAGTGCCCTTTACCATGCAGAGGGGAGGTTTAATGTCTGCAACCTCGCTATTTATTAGCAGCCCTACTATTCTTGCAATCTCATCCGCCTGCTCATTTTTCTCAATAACGCAGTGTTCTGATACCCAGCACAGTCTTCCTCGGTTGTGACTGCATAATGCTTTTAGCATGGTTCGACAGCTTCATACTGCATCAGATTTGATGTGAGTGGATTTTATTGCCTTGATTGCGCCTTAGCTGTCGATGTAGATGGCGATATCTCTTTCTGATACCGATCTCATCTGCAATAGCTCAGCTGCCCTGAAGTGCTGTCACTACTTGTAGCTGGTAGTCGGATAGACATTCTCAGTTTTCGATCTTCTGAAAAGATACCAGAACCTATTCTTTCAAAACAGCTTCACGGTATCTAGTGTCAGTTTGATGTTTTCCAGCTGATAGCTACTAGCGAATGTAATTAAAAATTATCGGTGGATGCATTCAGAGTAAGCTATAGATGTGTGTTTGAAATTCTGAGTGGATGTGTTCAATGCGAACTTTGGATAAAGGACTCGCCATATTATGAACAATTTTTTTTTGTTTCTAAAAATTCAAGAAAAGAGGAGTAGTTTTGGTTTGCTGCGCAGTTGATTTTCATTTGGGTCAAAACGCAGTAGAACTGCTAGTATAGAATTAGGGTGGTAGCCCTGGTGAGGAGCACTCTATCTACAATCGAAGTATTAGCCACCCAGCAGTCACCAAAATGAAGATGAGAACTTGTAACTGATGGTGAGAGGCTAGAGTGACAAGCGTTTGTGCTCTCATATAAACGCATCACAAAACCATTAAAATAAGATGTAATCTCTCAGCAAAGAAAAGTAAAAAACAATAAAATAAAAATGTACGTATTAAAGTTCTTCAATCGGCGGCGTCACTTTGTTTGGCTCTTTATTTAGTTAACAATAATTCATTACCTAGTTGATTTACTTCATTATATTTCATGTCCCACCAGAGAGTGTACTACTATAAACACACACCCACGTATAGAGCCCCTTAAATCATCACGACTCACTACTGCAAATGCCGCATTCAAAGCCGCTTGTTTGCGTTTTTCTTCCAACAAAAGTAGCAAACTTGTAACACAAATGCTACAAGAGTTCCTTTACGCGCGTTTGGATGGACCAAGAGAAAAAAAATGTAATAAACTCTGTGAACAATGCGAACATTGTTGGAAACAAAATAAAAATATATAAAATAAAAATAAAAGACGGACAGGAACAGGAAATGCGAGTGCAGGAAAAAATAAGAAAAAAAAACAGAAAGAAAAACTTGCGGGTGAAAAAGTTTTGTAAAAAGACGTTTTTGCGGCGGAAGAATTTCATCAGAAACATGCAAGCGGAACACACTGGAGAGATCCCCTTGGGACAGAAGGAGCATAAGAACAAGAAAAGGACATAAGCAAAGGAGGATGTGGAAGTTGTTTTTGTTTTGGTTTTTTACTCGCTTCGCTACTTGCTTTTTTTTCTGTTGCAAACATTTTTTAAACAACTTCAAACTCAACGAGAAAGAAGAACTTTTCAATGGTTACGGTACGTTGCTGTCTAACTCTAACCCCTACGCTTCGTTAACCTATTCTCTCCCGCACCTTGCTCTCTTTTGAAACATCGTTGGTTAACTTTTGTGAAAATGTCTCGATTGCAAAGGACTCAGTTGCCATGCCATGCCATAGGTACGGCTACTGCTTTGCTACTACTTTTTACCAATTATACCTAGTCTGTTGGCTGTATGTTGTGTCAAGGATTCGCGTTATTTGATCCCCTTTCGGAATCAGACTTTAATCCTAATGGCACGGTCATACATAATTTATTAGTTTTTAGGGAAAAGTTAAATGTCATCAAATTGTATTATTCACAGAAGAGCAATGGAAGCAAGAACAGTACCGAAAAAAATAAAATATAATAAAACAAGATACGAGGAAGTAAATTGAAGAAAATTGAAATTATGGGGCTGTGTGCTACGCCATGCCAGAGCCAGAGGGAATCAGTTAGCGCGGTATTAGAGTGCTATAACAAGTTTTTGACGGTTTTATGGTTTTTCAATTTTCGTTTACTCCAAAAGCCACATAAAGTTAGAAAATTGTTGATTGAATTGATTATTTTGAAAACAGGAAAAATATCCTTCATCAAAGTTCCCTGAAACGCATTCCTCGTGAATATTAATTTTAAAGCGTCTTCTTTGGGCCACACTCAATTTTCACTTACATTGTTTTATAAATAAATATTCCGGATAAGTTGGAGTAGATTAGAAAACGGGCTTTGTCAAAATACTGTCAAGAGTAGAAGTGGGTAACTTGCATGAAGTTGGCCTAGCAAGGGATAGCAGCGTCGTTTTTAGACGGCGGACGAACTGCACATTCTGCATTGAAATCGAGACACCAAGTTGCAATGTCACAAAAAACAGCGCAATGGCGAATATTCTACAGATATGCACATTTATCGTTTGGGACGAATGCACTATGGCTCACAAAACCACAGATGAGGAATTAAACAGGTAGTCAACTCTAGAGAGAATCTCTCAGCTCGCCTACAAGCTATATAAGTCGAGCTGAGAATACCCACATAATTTGCACTAACGGGGTTTTATGTGTACATTAAATGGGAACCGTGCACACATGTATCGAATTAAATGGGTTTTAATGGGGGCGGCCATTGAAATGAACTGTCATTTTTTATAGCAAGAATTTGAGAACAGTTGATGAATTTAAGCAGATTACACCTCACAATTTGGGTGTGTTAAATAAACATGCAAAATATGCGGTGAATATGGATTTATATAAACATTGTTGTGCACCAGGGTCGAGCCACAAGGGCAACCTCAGTATAGGTGAAGGGAACGCGGCATGCTTGTGGTTGCTCGTCTCAGCTCGTCGAACGGGGGTGTTTCTTGTCCCCTCACTTTATACCACCTGTCAACAAAGTTTTATCCATGCCAAGTAGTGATTATAAAAAGAAAATAAACAATAGAGAAGAAAGTTGATCTACGTAGACCTCGGGCTGACTAAAAAGATAGGAAAGTAAAACAAAAGAGAAGAGGAATTAAAAGCATTGAAGATGAAAATGTCCACCGAATTAGGCCAATACCCAAAGAAAGAGAAGGGAAAGACATCGCGAAACTAACCCAACTAACCTAAGCTTACTCTAAACTAAACTAACTGGTAGAGCTAGCTCCTAGCTACACCTACTCTTACCTAATTTTATCCTAAATCTATCTTACCCTATACGAAATGTTCCTTCCCTATATCAATCTTAGATACCGGTTCGTTATGAACCTTAGACATGCCAGATGTTATTGGCAAGGGTTAACCAGCCTACCCTTATGTCTTTCGACACAACCATAGCTATCACTCTGGCCGATGCTATGAGTGATAGCCCCTCGGCGACCCCCCAGTCACAATCATCTAAAATTTTGCCTCTAAAAGTTGGTCATATCGTCATAGTTAGTTAAGTTTTGTTACGTCACGTCCATCTACAGAAAGGCGGCCTTCACAGCCGTCCACACACCGTACGTGAAAACAATCAAAATCCAAATGAATTAATTTTGCCATAAGGGCATACCAAATTTATTATAAAAAAACTTAAAACTATCAAAAAAGAAAAAAAAGAAAACCAAAATTTAAAAAAAAGTATACAAAAAAAATAAAATTCAAAAATAAAAATACCAAAAAACTAAAACTACTCACGGTTTTTAACGTCCCCCAAAGTCCTGGTACCAGCACTGAAGAGGTCCGATGAATGTTGGGCCAATTCGGCCTTACCGCGCACAAAACAAAATAAGAGCAGAACTCTTCACCCAAAAAAAAAAAATTCTAAAGATCTTACGTTAAAAAAAAATAAAATAAATCTATATTTAAATTACTAAACTAATTTAAAAGGTAAAAAAACACTCAAAATCAAATTCAATAAATATAAAAAAAATCCAAATTCAACAAAGAACAAAAATTAAAAAAAAAATGTTTAAAGGCCACTGTTTTTAAGGCCAGAGGAAAACTGTTGCCACAGCAAAATTTACTTGAGGCCAAAACACTCGCGCACCACTGTAAGCACGTACACTATTTCTGTTGTTTGTGGTTGTCCTTGTATTAAGGTGGGTTGTGGCTCTTGGCCGTACAACCTCTACCTGTCCGTTAATACGGTTACACACCACACGAGAACCCTCCCGGGCAAGGCACCAAAAGGCGGCAGAGGTTTGGGTGCTCCCAACCAGTGGAAGCGCAAAATCGAGCCCCCAAGACCTAAATGAGAAAACTCATATTTAAATTTGCCTATGGGATAAATTACTCCGACATACCTCTGCTCTGCTGCGACTGTCTATTCGATTCCCCTTACGTCTGGATTTCGATATATATATGTAGATATCTGTGCCTAAATATTAATATAGTGTTTTAATATTTTACATAATTTCCAAATATTCCTAACTCAACCAGGATTTTTGTTTGATATTAAATTCCTCTATTTTTTTTCAAAAATGCACCACTGTGATTTTTACTTTTAACTACGTCAGCTGTCGACGAAAGCACTAAAATTAATATGATTATACCCCTTCCTTGGTTTTTTTTTCTACTCATTTTCACCTATTCCTACTTCTATTACTTTCTCTCTCATCCTTTTCTAATATCCCTTTTACATTCAGCGACTACTGATATTGGAAGAAGTAAAAGATCCCTTCTTCCAGTCGTCAAAGTATAACAATACGTAAATGAATAAATAACACTAATAAATTCCTAAACACAATAATAACCTATTATAATACATAAACCTATAAATCACATAATTAATAAAATACATAACATTCATACATTGTATTAAACTTTTACAAAATTTGGCACTGGTTTCAAAGGCTTGTTGATAGAACATGGACTAAATTCTAACAAATTTTATTTTTGGTACATGAAACGCATTTTTTTTAACATCATTTGCAATCACTTAATAGTAGTAAATTGTTTTGTTTATTTTCATAAAAAAAATGTATAAAACATTACAACTTGACAAAAAAAGTCTGCTTTTAAAAAGAGTGGCTAATTAATTCAATATTCGCGTATAAACGCGAATTAAAAGGTTCTAATAGTGAGATAAAAACAAACAAATAAAGCAAAAATAAAAACTATTTCGTGGAAATATAATTAGAAACAAATAACTTAAATATGTACAACTTAAATTTAAAAAAAAATTTATAAATTAAATTTTCGAGTTCAGCTCTTAAAAAATATAAAATAAAATCAATATTTTGTGGAATACTCCCTATTTGAAATAACATCAGTACACCGTTTCGACATACTGGCCACCAACTTTTGACATCGCTGAAGAGGGATATTTTTCCATGCTTGTTCAATGTTATTAAACAATTCGTTGGAATTTTTTTCAGCTTTCTGTCCCAAACTTCTTTCCACATCAGCCCATAAGTTCTCAATGGGATTGAGGTCTTACTCGAGTTGACTACCTGTTTAATTCCTTTTGATTTTTTCCTCCTCAAACCAACTCTTCACTAGCCTTGAAGTGTGTTTAGGATCATTATCTTTTTGGAAAATTAAAGACACTGGCAAATGTTCAAACGCATATGGCTCTATAACATTTGCCAGAATGTCTTTGTTCATGCTGGTCCATACGCCTATCTACTCGCACAATGGGGCCAACACCGCGCCAGGAAAAGCCACCCCAAACCATTACATTTCCACCACCATGCTTAATGGTTTTGATTGTGTACTTTGGGTTGAGCTTTTCATTCTTTGGCCGCCATACATATTTTTTTTCATCAGATCAAAACATATTAAATTTGAATTCATCGCTCCAGAGCAGTTTTTTCCAATAAGAGAGGGGCTTAAGCACATGCTCTTTGGCAAATACCATCCGACGTTTTACATTTTTTTTGACACGTGTGGTTTTTTGCGAGTAATGCACCCCCGCAGGCCTGCTTCTAGCCGCCGGTTCCTGATGGTCCGGGATGTAATTTTTTGATTTAATTGTCCCGATACATTCGACAGAATGTCATTACTTGTATGCAAAGGATCTGCTTTACTCAAACGATATATCAGCCTATCTTCTTTAGCGGTTGTTTTCCTGGCCCGATTTTTTCTTTTTGGGTTTTCTATACTGCCAATTTCATCGTAAACCTTTATTGCACCATAGACCATAGACCCTGCCGTGCAGTATTTTCAGATGATCTGCATTCTCAATTCTGGTGTGCAACCCTTGTTTTTATTCCATTTTTAAACTAAATAACAATAGTGCTTTGCTATATTTAAGGGAATTTTATCTTAATATGGACAAAGTGTTCAAAATTGTATATGGTGTTTCTAATAAAATTTCCACAAAATATCTTATCCCGATCTAAACACTCCAGTACACTTGTCAAAAAAAGACCTTTGTGCATATTTTGTGCATATGCATTGTGTGTAACTTTGTAAATAAAGCCTAAATGACAAATATATGCTTTTTTTTTCTATGTTTCTAATTAGATTTCCACCACTGTATATTTAACATAATAAGCATGCTTATTTATGATATGTACTCAACTACCAAGCATTTTCAATAAAAAAATGCCCCAACAACATATTTATGCAGTGCATTCCACCTATCTTCTGTCCTCCTTCTTCTGTCTATCACTTACTATAAATTTTAAAATAAAGCATATGGACTCATATAAAAAATTTCCAAAGCAGCCTAAGTAAAGAAATAGCTAAGAAACTAAACGTGCAGCGTTTGTAACACAAAATAATTTAAAAAGGATTAAAAATACTTTTTTTCCACTTTTTTTTATCGATGCACGGAACTCCAATATGTATGTATATTCATTATTAAATAATAAGACAATCAAAGAATTTAATTTATATATAAAAAACCATTCCAAAACTATTTACTATAAATATTTTACACCCAAACATTACTAAAAAACTAAAACAACCCAAGTATGTTTATTTTAAGGCACATATAAAACAGAGAACTATTTCTTGTATCCGCAAAAAATATTCGAATTAAATTTTAAAAACTACGTATATTTTGTGTAACTAATTTTTTGTTTCTTCATAAACATTTACATTCAAATAGCTATAAAAGTTGAATCACATAAACTCAACACTTCGCAGCACTTCCTATTTTCCAACACCTCCGCCGAGACTAGCTGGTTTTTGTTGTCATTTGGAAAATTTGCAAAACTCCCCACAGCAATTTTTGGCGGGTAATAAAGCAAATTAGATCTACCTACCACGTATTTACAGAAAGGAAAATTGAGTGAGGATTTTGCGGCCATTATTAAATATTTTTTTTTGGGTTGAAAGTGATAGGGGATTGCAGAGTTGACTATCTGGGTAAGGATCAACTGCTTACAGTCGTCAATGTTGGTCATCGTTATCGTCCTGCGACTATTTTTCGATATATAACGGTGTACGTGCAAGTTTTGTCCTGTAATCTGTTTGTGCAGATGCCGTTTCGTCTTTCTGTCCGATTTCTACATTAGTATACTGAAGAAATGGCGAAACGTTTCGATGGATTTGCTTCAAAGCTGGTATATAACGTTTTTGCTGCAGTATTTTTTTTATACCATGTCCTAATTAAGGCTTAACTACATTCGGCAAAAAGTGAAGTACACACACGAAAATGTTTTTTCTCCTTCCACACCGTTTGCAATTTGTATTTTTCTCTCAACTTTTCACAAAGTGACTTTCTTGAAAGTTAGACATACCTCTAACTTCCAAGTGGCACACTTTAGAAAAGTTCGAAAAAAACTAATACTTTTACACAAAAAAGCTCTCACTAGTTACTGATCTTACGCTTAGATGAATCTGGATGCAAATGTTTTGTGTCAACATGCAATCATCGACGTTAAGATGTCGTACCGGTCGTATCGAGATTTTGAGATGGTTTTGAGCGAACGAATCCAGAAAGGCAATTATTCTCTTCTCGGCTTCCTTGCGACAAGCAACAATTTTAAGTCTCTAAAGTTTGGTTAATAAAGATTATTTTTTATTGTTAATGTGGAAATTGTATTCTTTAAATACCTACGACAATCTCCACAACTGGTGACCCCAATTAAAAAGAGTACTACAAACTAATATATCGCACATACTGCGCACTTTGGTAATCCCAAAACTTTCACCGGGTTGCGATGCTACCTGCCGCTGCTTCGGGCTCCGCCCAACCACCAGCTGCTCCGGAAACCATATCAAACACATCAGTTTTTACACACGAAATACCTGGAGACAGCGATGTACAGGAGATCGCAACGTTAAAAAATGTCAGAATTCCTTCATTCTGGAAGATAAATCCGTCGCTGTGGTTTGTCCAAGTGGAAGCTCAGTTCCATAATCACCGGATCATCTCAGATACGAATAGATTCAACGTGATCTTCGCAACTTTAGATCCCGAGATTCTCAACGAAGTATCCGATCTAGTTCAAACGCAACCGGAAAAAGATAAGTATGCTACCTTTAAACAACAACTAATTTCCAGGTTCACAGAATCTAAAGAGCGACGAATTAATAAGCTCATGACTGGACTAGAGTTAGGAGATAGGCGACCTACTAGCCTTCTTAGAGAAATGCGCAATTTGGCGGGTGAAAATGTAGCTGACGAAATTCTCACGACCATTTGGATGAACCGCATGCCCAGCCACGTTCAAGGAATTTTATCTGCCAATCTCGGAATTTCTCTCAATGCCTTAGCTGAAATCGCAGACAGGATATTCGACAACACGTCGCATCCAGCTATCTGCTCCGCGGTCACTCAGGGAGAAGGTGTTTCTAACGATTTTCACAGCCGCCTTAGCACAATCGAATCAACTCTTTCGATCTTTACTAAGTTGGTTCAACAGCTAAAAACAAACAACAACAAATCCAATAGACTTCGATCTGCTTCTAGGCCTAGAGCAGGCTCTTCAAATAGATCCTCTACGCCACACACACAACCAAAAGCTTGCTACTTCCACGAACGGTTCGGCGAAAATGCAATTAAATGTTCGAAGCCTTGCAGCTACCAAAAGTTAAATTAAAATCGCTGTTGTCATCCCAGGCGATAGACAACAGCGATCGTGCAAACATCGAATACCGCCTCCACGTTTTCGACAGAGAAAAACATCAACAATTTCTCATCGATTCCGGATCATCAGTCTCAGTCCTGCCTCGTCCACCGAATATCAAACTGTCACTTTACGCAGCAATCAATTCTCCAATACACACTTACGGCGAAAAAGTACTTACCCTCAACCTCGGGTTACGACGCGTAATTAAGTGGTCTTTCATCATAGCTGATGTTAAGACAGCAATTATTGGAGCTGATCTACTTGCTCATCACGGATTGATCCTCGACCTGAAATCAAAGCGCCTCAACGATGCAACTACATCGCTCACGACACCAGGCAGAGTATATCCAACAGATGTTTGTGGGTTATCCACGGTTGACGGACGACAAGCATACAGTGACATTCTTAGAGATTTCATTGACCCTACCAGCAAACCCCACACACAATCGAAAACCGACGTTGTACAGTACCACATCATTACCACCGGTCAACCGACAGTCGAACGATATCGCCGACTTGCAGGTGAAAAGCTCAAACAGGCCAAAGAAGAGTTCAGAAATCTGGTGGAAAAAGGCATCTGTCGAAGCTCCAGTAGTCTATGGGCGAGTTAAAAAAAAATGGGGAGTGGCGATCTTGCGGAGACTATAGGCGTCTCAATACTCAAACTCAACCAGATCGGCACCCGATACCCCACATAGATTTTACAGAGTGTCTCAACAACAAAAGCATTTTCACCATCCTCGACTTGGACAAAGCTTACCTACTATCAAATAACGGGTGATCCAAGTAGAGATACTTTTTTCAATAGCCTTTTTTGAGAGATCACGTGTGAGTCGTGTCATGCTGTCATGTTATTTTTGTTTAGTATTGTTCGGCATTTCATAATGGAAAGACTTACGCGTGAACAACGTTTACAAATTGTTCAACTTTATTATGAAAATTCACGTTCTGTGAGGAATGTGTTTCGTGCACTTCGCTCTATTTATGGTCAACATAATCGGCCAACTGAGCGTACTATTCGCAAAACCATACGATCATATGCAGTATATGCACTTACAATGCCTTGCAAAATAGACCATCGTGAACTTCAAAAACTACAACAACAAGACACAGAACTTCAAACAATATTAACTGTTATGAATGGAATACATCACTGAAATTTCAACAACTTGCCATAGAGCCAGACTGCAAAATTTATTGCGATGTTTCAACAAACCTGATCAGACCCTACATACCACAACCTCTTCATCGCAGAGCTTTTGATTCCGTCCATGGCCTTTCGCATCCCAGTGGAAGAACAACAAGTCAACAGCTTTGCCAAAAATATGTATGGCCCAATATAAGAAAGGATGTATTGCAGTGGTGCCGCACATGCGCATCATGTCAACGCTCGAAGATTCACAGGCACAATCACCTACAACCTGATGCAATTAAGGTACCGGATAACCGCTTTCAACACGTACATATGATCTTATAGTACTTCCCTTATGTGAAGGCTACAGATACTGCCTTACTATGATTGACCGATACACCAACAATTTTAACAACTGACCAGGGAACCCAATTTGAATCAGCGCTCTTTACCGCTCTCACCAACATGTGTGGAACCAACAGAATAAGAACTTCACCATACCATCCTGCGTCAAATGGAATCGTCGAACGTTGTCATAGGCCACTCAAAGCAGCTCTTATGTGCCACCTACCGAACAAATGGACGGAATCACTTCCAACTGTGCTACTCGGATTGAGAACATCGTACAAGGAAGACATCAAAGCATCAGCAGCCGAAATGCTTTATGGTTCAAGTATTTGTATTCCCGGTGAGTTTTTCCTGAATGAAGATCTTCCAAGTAATCCACAGATATTCGTCGAGAAGCACCGCGAAACAATTCGACAATTTCGACCAACACCAACAGCACATCACATCAAAAAGAAAATGTTTATTCTCCCAGACCTTTACAAGTGTACGCATGTATTTCTTCGCTGCGATGCTGTCAAGAAGCCTCTCGAGCAACCGTATTTTGGACCATATCCAATCATCAACAGGATTACAGACAGGCTTTTTACGATCCTTGCAGATGGACGAACAATAAACATATCCTTCGACAGACTTAAACCTGCACATTTGGACACGGATCCCAATGCCAACAATGATGAAAGCCAAGGCAAATTGAAAACATACGAAAACAAAAGAAAAACATAAGGAAAGGCTACAGTCTGCTGGGGGCGAACAGTACGATACCCTATCCATATCCATCCCTATATGCCCCAAAGAAAAAAGCATTACGAAGATGATGGATAGCATTTTATTTCATTTTATTAATTTATAAAAAAAAATATTTTTTTAAAAAACGCCCCCAAAAAGTGGGCGTGGCCAAAAACTTTATATGACAAACTTATAAAGGAGGGCAGTGCCTACATATCTTGTGAAGGTTGTAACACTCTATCTCTTTAACTTTAGCTTTTAAACGGTTTTTTCTAAATTGTGGGCGTGGCAGTGGGCGTATTCAAAAAATTTTACACTTAACCATTTCGGAGCCCTAGGAAACATGTGGTCCAAATTTCAGCTTCCTAGCTAAATTTTAAAGGCCTAAAAATTGCGTACGGACGGACATTGCTAGATAGTCTTAGGATTTGGTCCTGATCATAAATATATATACTTTTATGGGTCTACGACGAATATTAAGGGGTGTTACAAACTATGTGTCAAAATTAATATACCCTTAGGATAGGGTATAAAAAGTTACGTTTGACAGGTCGTGCCTTCGTCACTAGGGAGGGAGTTGTGTGGCAACATGCAATCATCGACGTTAAGATGTCGTACCGGTCGTATCGAGGATTTTGAAATGGTTTTGAGCGAACGAATCCAGAAAGGCAATTATTCTCTTCTCGGCTTCCTTGCGACAAGCAACAATTTTAAGTCTCTAAAGTTTGGTTAATAAAGATTATTTTTTATTGTTAATGTGGAAATTGTATTCTTTAAATACCTACGACAATCTCCACAGTATTGGGGAGTACCACGAAGACACCTATAAGTGACAACTGACAACCCTATAAGTTTCTCCTGATGTCGCACCGCAACCTACTTTAGCCAAGTCTTTTTGACTTTTGTGAGGCTATGACTTTTTTGACATCTCGGCGATCGTTCTGCTACTTTCATCATCCGGCGCGACAACATATCCTACATCCTAAATTACGAATGTAATTATTTCTAAGTTAATTAGTTTATAATAAATAAATATTGAAGTATGTTTATTGTATTGTATTTGACTTTGAATGTGGGATACCCTTCTCCCACATTAATGGTGACTCCGACGTCATCGGAGAGGATTAAAACACTAACCCCAAAATGCTTTGTTCGCTACAAAGCGGGGAAAATGGAATCCCAAACACTCTAGAGGAAGTTCCCAACCCACCAACCAAAATACGCAGGAAGAGCATGGCAATCCACCAGCACCAACGCTAAACAGTCTGGAGTGCATCAACATACCCATGTTCTGGACCAAGAAACCTGAACTCTGGTTTGCATCGTTGGAATCCCAGTTTCAGTTTCACTGCATCAGCTCAGACTCGTCCAAATTCCACTGCGTGATCAGCAGACTTGATCAAGACATCTTGTCTGTGGTAGAAGACATATTGCTCCACCCACCAGAAAGAGAGAGGTATCTTTCAGTTAAGCAAGCCTTACTAAACCGTTTTTCAATTTCAGAGGAGCAAAATAAATTTTCGAAGGTTAATTTCCGGCTTTCAACTCGGCAACCGCAAACCCTCCGCATTGTTAGCCGAAATCAAGGCAAATTAGATGACGGCACCGTGCGCATGTTGTGGCTCAATTACCTGCCGCAACAACTACAAGTCACCTTGGATTCTTGCAGCTCGCTAGACACCACCGCTATCGGAAAGCTAGCAGACCGTATCTGGGAGATCAGCCAGACACCGTACGTACGAGTAATGGATATTCGCCAACCAAGTATGTTGGATGTACTGGATGTACGCGTGGGAAGAAAAAGTCACCAACCTCGAACAGCAAATGGCGTCGATGCTGAAGGAACTCAAAGCGCTTCGAACTCGATCGCATTACCGGACAGCGTTTTCTTGTTGACACTGGCGCTGACTTGTCCGTGATCCCACCGTCACGGCTTGACAGGTCCTCTACTTCCAAAATTGAACTCTACGCAGCAAATGGCAGCCGAGTTCCAACTTATGGTCAACGAATGCTAACCCTCAACCTAGGATTAAGACCACAAGTGAAGTGGATTTTCCATATTGCCGAAGTTCCATATGGCATCATCGGTGTCGACCTGCTACACCACTACAACCTTACCGTTGATGTCAAGAAACGGAGAGTTGTAGACGAACAGACTGGTATCCAGGCAAACGGCATTCTATGTTTCACGAGTTTCAAGCACAACGTACTTCACCGCATTGAGACGAAAGGACCAGCAGTTCACGAAAGGGCCCGCCGCCTATCACCCGAACTGCTGGTAGCAGCGAAAAACGAATTTCAGTATATGGTCGAACAGGGATACTGCCACCCATGCAAGAGTCCGTGGTCTAGCCCTCTACACATGGTGCGGAAGAAATCTGGGGACTGGAGACCCTGTGGCGATTATCGCCGTTTGAATGAACAAACAATTCCGGATCGCTACCCTATAGCACACATCCTGGACTTTACGGAAGTCAATCACGGTAAGACAATATTCACCACCATTGATCTAGTTCGCGCCTACCATCCAGTCAACCAGTCAACCCTGAAGACATCCCGAAAACTGCAGTCATTACTCCCTTCGGCTTGTTCGAGTTTTTGGTCATGTCATTCGGCCTAAGGAATGCTGCGCAAACCTTCCAAAGGTTCATCCGAGAAGTACTAAGAGATCTAGACTTCGTACATGCGTACCTGGACGATCTCCTTATCGTTTCCGCATCCGAAGAAGAACACCTGGAGCATCTGAGGATTGTGTTTGAACGTCTCCGTGACTATCATCAGAGAATACTCCAAGAAAATCGTACCCGTAAAAGGACTGGAAAACGTCGTCGCCGACATCTTCAGGTTCATCTGGCCATGCATGAATAAAGACGTTATCCAGTGGTCGCGGAACTGCGTACCTTGCCAACTTTCAAAGGTCGGACGACACGTCCACACGCAACCAGCAACTTTCCTCGAACCGGACCAGCGATTCGACCATGTTCACGTGGACATAGCCGGGCCACTCCCAGAAGTGGACGGATTTCGCTACTGTTTAACGATGATCGACAGGTTCTCAAGATGACCCGAAGCAATACCCATCCGGGACATCACCGCCAGTACGGTAGCTACAACCTTTTTCGCCTATTGGATCGCTCGCTACGGCTGCCCCAAATGGATTACAACGGAACAAGGAACTCAGTTTGAGTCCACACTGTTAATGGCGATGACCCAACTCATCGGATCCAAGAGAATACGCACTACCGCGTTTCATCCCGCATCAAACGGATTGCTAGAAAGGTGGCATAGAGTCATCAAAGCTGCAATACGTTGTCACCAAATGAAAAACTGGATAGAAGTCCTTCCCACGGTATTACTCGGCTTACGCACATGCTATAAAGAGGACTTAAAGGCATCAACGGCCGAATACCTGTACGGTACAACACTTCGGATTCCTGGCGAATTCTTCACGCACGAAGATCCACCATCGGATCCCAACATATTTATAGAGGAATTCAGAACACACATGCGCAATCTAAAGCCTACACCCGCAAGTCATCACTGTAATAACAAAACATTTTATCATAAAGATTTGTTTATTTGCAGTCACGTCTTCCTACGAAGAGATGCCTCGAAGCAAGGCCTGGATCCACCCTACTCAGGGCCGCACAAAGTTCTCGACCGACCGAACGACAGGATGTTTACCATAGATATCAATGGGAAATCCTCAAACATAACCATCGAGAGACTGAAACCCGAAAAAAGCAACACAGAATCCGGCAACCGACAACAAGACAACGCCGAGAAGCATCGCTCCACCCTGCGTACCTATCCAGGGCCAAAAACCAAACGCCAGACACCAGGCCAAGAATCAAAAGCAGTAACCTTCTTCACAACTGACGTACCAACTTCTCTAAAGTCAACATAGCTTCGTTGTTCGGAGGGGAGCACTGTGGAGTACCACGAAGCCACCTATAAGTGACAACTGACAACCTTATAAGTTTCTCCTGCTGTCGCACTGCAACCTACTTCAGCCAAGTCTTTTTGACTTCTGTGAGGCTATGACTTTTTTTTACTTTCATCATCCGGCGCGACAACATCTCATACATCCTAAATTACGAATGTAATTATTTCTAAGTTAGTTTATAAGAAATAAATATTGAAGTGTATTTATTGTATTATATTTGACTTTAAATGTGGAATACCCTTCTCCCACAGTTTCTTTCTTTCGTTGGCAAATTCTTCCTGTTTTTGTTATTCGTTCTTAGAGCTTTTAAAAGTGAAAATAGATACTTAGTCCAGTTTCTGAATACGAAGGGCAGCAGCGTGTGTATGTGAGCTTGGGAAAAGTCACTTTTTCCACTTTTTGCCGAATGTAGTTAAGCCTTTATACCCTATCCTAAGGGTGTATTAATTTGGACATATATGTAGTATTTACACTTTAAAATCGTCATTCATAATTTAAAAAATTTGTCGAAAACAAATTCCATCAAGTGGTTAGGAAGATAAGGATAAAAATAAAATGACATTTCCATACAAAACAACACTTAAGCGGGCATGGGATGGGGTACTTGGGTTGAGGCCAAGAATACTGCATACTTAGGTAAAAAAAAAACTAATGTTCTAGTTATATTACCACAAAATCGTATGAACAGTTTTTCAAGAAATCAAATGTTTTCAAAGCGTAAAAAGTGATTTCATCAAATATTAACCTTCTTTTTTAAGGCGATTCAAAAACGCATCTCATGTACCGAGGGAGTTTCGTATGACGCAGTCGTGCACTTAAATTTTATAAGGAAAGTCATGTCTAAAAAACTTATATGAATGTGACTATTTCCCATATACAATAATCTGTAGTTATACTAAAAATATACAAAAAAAATTTAAACTCGCTCTCTTTTTCATTGCAACAAATTGCAATTTGTATTAAAATTGTAGGGAATGACCTCAAAAAATAGTGATGAAAAACTTTAAATACTACTTTAGTTTGACTTATCTCTTCATCAGCATAGTTTGTCTATACCACTTTTGGTTTTAGCTAGAAACTTGAGAACAGTGAAACAACTTGTTCCTAAAATATCGATCGTATCTCACTGCACCTACAAGCAGATTACAAATCAATAAAATATAATCGCCTGATTCTAAAAGTGAATTCAATTATGTATGTTATATTTTGGGGTTTTTCTTACGGCCAACAACGTTTAAGTTTTTAGTTGTTTGTGTGGATCGAAAGCGAAAACATCGCTTAACTTGGTGTAAATAAATAAAGAAAGTACTTCACAACACTAATCGGTTATTAGGTGTTCGCATCCTCCTTATATGTATCTACGAAGATTTAATTAATTATTAATATAATGATGTCAACTAAATTGTGTTGGGCAAGTGTGTTACTATTCGCAGCAATAGTAAGTTTTGCGAATGCTTATAAAATTCTTGGAGTTATTCCCACTGGAGCTAAGTCTCATTTCTTCGTCGGCCATGCACTTATGAAAAACTTAGCTAAACAGGGTCACGAAGTCACCGTTATATCACCATTTCCAATGCAGAATCCGATTAAAAACTATCGCGACATAGATTTAACAGGAATGCACTCAAAAACAAATGGTAATTAATATACATAAATTAGTCATATTCAGGTATTGCCAAAGATTTAAAACTTTTGGTTTTAACTGAAAATTGAAACCGAACCGGATTTTATAGCGTGAACGAAAATCATGAATTTATTATTACCAATAAATTAGTAGATTAACTTGAATTAACAAAACAAACATTGATAGAACATTTTATTATCGCAATAGCGCTGTTCATCGCTAACAGCGTATTGAAATTTAGATTGAATGCAGTGATTTTTATTTTATTTGCATTTATCAACAAAACCCAATTAGAATAGTACCTAAGTACATTAAGAATATGATCATTTCTTATCATTTATTTACATAGATGTATGTTAAAAGATCACTAAATTTGGTGTAAAACACACATCGACAACATGTAATTTGTTGTATTTATTTTTGATTTATTTGAATTGCTTTAAAAACAGACGTTTTGATCCTTAAGTTAAAACAAGTATTATATAAGCAGGTGCTATTTCGGAAGTTTTACCAAAAGTCAAAAGGAACATGTCAGGGTCAGTGAGGCTTGTCATATTTCTGTAAGGCACATTTTCGCACATTTTTATAATTTTTCGCAAAATTTAGAAAATTAAACCGCAAAAAATCGCAAAGAATTTTTGATCTTCAAACTCACAATATTGGTAGATTATTCAAAATATAAAGGAAACAAAAAAACAATTTCTTTTAAATGTATTTATAAATTAAATACAAATTAAATTCAATTAAAATTAATTTGCATACGCTGCTTTCAAACAGTTACTTTTTGCCGAATGTAGCCCTTAACACAATATTTAGAATGTACATACAATATACGCATTTTTTAGCTGAACTATCTTTAACTTGTTTTTGTTCCCTTGTAGCAATATCCTTATTTATTTTATAGCTATAAAAATACGTTTGTTTTTTGTTTCTTCTATTGTTTTATTTTTCAAGTAAGATACTTTGTGAAAATTTATAAAAAGAAAAATACAAATTCGAAACGGTGTGGAAAAAGAAAAAAATATTTTCGTTTGTACTTCACTTTTTTCCGAATGTAATTATGAATTTATTTTGCCTTTGTCTTTAATGGAGTATTTTTCGTAAATACTGAAGTTGAAGCCTTTCAGCATTTCTGAGATGGGTTTGAAATTGTTGAAGGGTTGCAGTTAATTTTTTTACATTCGAATGAATTCTTATGCTAAATAACGGATCCATAAATTGCGCGTTTAACTTAGAATGGCTTTCTGTTTTAATATCGTTCATGTTAACAAATTTACAAATTTCAAAATGTGTTTAAGTTCCAGTTCAAATATAGGTTTTATAGATTGAAACCATTTGTCAACCATTTGAATCCTATCAGTGTGGTTTTAGGACGGGTAAATCCACAATTGACCAAATATTCACACTACGGCAGACCCCGTAGAAAACCCAAAAAGTTGAGATCACCATCTCGATTTATCGATTTTAAGGCCGCGTGTATCAACATCTATAGAGACATGTCTGGTTTTGGAATCCCTGTCAAACTCGTCCGTCTATGCAGGATGACGATGGAAAAGCTCGATGCTGCATCAAGGTTGGTAAGCACGGCGACGCCCTGTCATGTGACATTATATGACGTTATAATTTGAAGGAATTGTGCAAAACTCATATGCCAACGATATGATTTTAGTGAAAGAACGCAGCAAGCTGTATAGTAAACAAGCAAGTATAGCAACAAAAGCGGCAAAAATTGGTTTAGCGGTAAAAGAGAGCAAAACGAAGTACATATATGCTTTCAACAAGATGGGACACCCAAAATCGATGAATTGGCTGCAATACCACAATCGACAGCTTCAACATTGATGTAGTATGGGACTTTGTCTAACTCGGCCCTGCTATCACATTTGAAGAATAACGCTCGCCATGGCTGAGAAGGCAACTGTGTAGTAAAGCCCTCCCCCAAACAACTAAGGAAACTCTATAAAGGTTCCGAAGCGTGGTCCTTGATCGTTTCGAGAGAAAAATTCTGCGTAAGATATTTAGACCCGTATTATGCGTTGATGGGCCATAGAGAAGACAATTCGACGTACTATACAGCGACATCCACCTGATCAAACGCGTTTGAAATTAACACCAAACAAAACAGACGGATGGCGTAAGTGGACTTACTTTTTTCGATGTACTTCGACTGAATTTGCAAAAATACATTATTATAGTTTTCTAGATGTAGACAAAAGCATGTAGTTTTCCAACCTAGGAAGTTGGTAAATCGCTTCCATTCAGACCGCATTACTATTTCGATAACTGTTTCCCAGAACATTGTAGGCAACGCGGTTCAATTTGGCAATACAAGTGCGTCTCACTCTCTTTGCGTATTGTAGCTTTTCTTTTTTCGGGTGCTCGTAAGGGTGCTTTCCCGTACCTTGTTTTTCTATATCAAGCTTTTACATTTCTTTGAGTCTTGGGTTATTCACGTAGATGAGTCTTTCGGTGCCTTTGGACTTATTTTGTGTATTTTGGGTATTATATATTTTGACACAGATCACGACGGGGGATTTAGAGCTTTGGCCATTCAAGGCCGCATCTTACATAGCAAGAAAGTTTCGTGTTCTCATGTTGGAGGATATAATTATTCTGTAATATATACGCATTAATGTATAAATTTGTATAAAAGTTTTGGATTATCTTTATAAAAAAAAATATTTTTCTTTCAGAAATGGATGACGACATTCTTAGTCTTCGAGACATGAGCATAGTTGAGGTCTTCCTTCATGTGTATGAAATGGGACTGAATACAACCAATATAATCCTAAATGAACCGGCAGTGCAGAAACTTATGTCATCAAAGGAAACATTTGACATCGTCGTTTGCGAAATATTTGTCTCGGAGGCATTATTTGGACTAGCCGAGCATTTCAATGCGCCTTTAGTTGCACTGAGCACTTTTGGAGCAACTCAGTGGAATACCGACCTAGTCGGCACGCCATCTCCTCCATCGTATGTGCCAAATCCGTTCCTGCCACTAACCCATCGCATGAGTCTTTCTGACCGAATTTTAAATTTAGCTGTTGCTACATTTGAGCATACTTATTTCAATAACTTCTATCTACCCAAGCAACGTAAGTTGTTTAACAAATTCTTCCCAAACTCAAAACTTGGTCTTGATAACATTCGCAAGAATACCGCACTACTATTGCTGAACTCTCACGTTTCCTTGGGCTTTCCACGTCCACAAATGCCAAACATGATTGAAGTAGGAGGAATGCACATTAATCGTGAACGTACGCCTCTCCCCCCAGATATGCAAAAGTTTTTAGACGAATCAAAAGATGGCGCGATCTTCTTCTCCATGGGATCAAATCTCAACAGTAGTATACTACCAATAGAGAAGCGTAATGCCATTCTGGAAACCTTTAGAGGTTTAAAGCAACGAGTCATGTGGAAGTTCGAGAAGACCGATCTGCCTGGCAAAAGCGACAATGTGTACATCAGTGACTGGTTCCCTCAAGATGACATATTGGCTCATCCAAATATTAAGTTTTTCATTACACACGGAGGACTGCTCAGTACCAGCGAATCGATTTATCATGGAAAACCGTTCATCGGAATTCCAATGTTTGGAGATCAATTCTTAAATATGGCACGTTCTGAAGTTGCGGGCTACGGCATTATGGTTGACTACAATGAACTAACTAAGGAAACCTTTTTGGCGGCGATCAACAAGATGCTAGAAAAGCCTCAGTATATGGAAAAGGTAAAAATTGCATCGCAGAGATATCGTGATCAGCCGATAAAACCTTTGGATTTGGCCACATATTGGGTGGAGTACGTTGGAAGGCATAAGGGTGCCCCGCATCTACTATCTGCCAGCCAGGATCTGAACTTTATTCAATATCATAACTTGGATGCCATTATCATTTTGTTTGGTGGATCTACCCTAGTGCTGCTTTTGGTGTTAAAAGTAGTTATGACAGCAATTTTAGGATTTCTTGGATTGCCAAAGAAGCCAAAGAAGACAAAGAAGAATTGAAAGTAAAATCACAAAAATTTGTTGTATAAATGTAGACTTTTAGAAATTTTATTTTAATAAAAAATTACGTGAAATTGTATTTTTATTCACTTTACTCAAATATATAATGATGACAACGATTTTTTATTCGTTATTGTCATCAGGAAATAAAAACGTTCTTAGCCATGTTCCTATAACACGTACATGATAAACAAAAAATATAGAAAAAAACACGGGCAAATAATTATGACTGAACACTATCGAGTAGTTTTATTTTTATGGCGAATATCAAAAGGTTAAAATCGAATAAATTAGAAATACCCGCCCCCACCAACAAAAAAAGAAAACATGAAAGACAACGACTCTAAGTGGAACGCACAAATCTTATCTTATGGACCTGAACATGGCGGAGAGAATTGCTTGTCTGGGTATAACAGGTTCAATTTAATCCACACCGAGACTAGGTCTTGAACCTACAACCCAATGAGCTATTTAAGAAGAACGTGGCAGTTAAGCCGGATTTAGTTAAGCAGTACTTAAAGCAATCGGTTCGAACCTTGTAAATGCGAAATGCATTACAGACTGCCTGTTGGCACTCAGTGTTATAAGACATCACTCAGTTCTGCTCTGGTGGGTTCACGGAAACGGAATAACAGATAAACTGGCCAGATATGTCTCTGATCTGAATTCACTACTAGCGGACGGACAGGTTTTACTACCTTTTGACACCGCTAATAGATTCATCGACGGTGTAATTACACATTGGGCTGAAGAACAATGGGGGAACACTAGTAGTTGGTCGCTCTTAACAGAAGTAATATCCGGGAACTCATCGAGGAATAAACCGGCCACTATATCATTGGAAACAAGGCTTGGGCTTTTAGCAAACGACGTCTGCAGGAGCTGCAGGGATGAACAGGAAATAGAGTCCATGGAACATTTTCTATGCCACTTCCGAGCTTTACAGAAACGCCACTCATCCTGCATGGGAGCACGGTTCTTCGAAAGTTTGGACGACTTGGCTAGAGTACCTCTATCAGACATTATCCGCAATAGATCGAACGGGTTTTATTAAACTGCCCTCCTAATCTAACCTAACCTTACTTAGTATGACAACATTAACCCGTTTATTTAGGACGATGAATAGCTGTAGTTAGTTTGAGAGTGAGCTATTTTAGAAAAGAAAAAAAAACAAAAGGAAAGGGTATAGTCCCCTTGTGGCGAACAGTATGATACCCTATCCATATTCCTGTATGCCCCTAAGGAAAAAGCGTTTAAAACATAATGAATAGCATTTAATATTATTCTATGAAATTTATAAAAAAATTTTTTTTTTTGAAAAAGCGCGCCTAAAAAGTGAGCGGGGCCAAATACTTTATATGACAAACTTATGAAGAAGGGCAGTGCCCGTGCCTACATAAAGGTTGTAACGATCTATTTCTATAACTTTGGTTTTAAAACGGTTTTTTCCAAACTATGGGATTGGCAGTGGGCGTATCAAACAAAATTTTACATTTAACCATTTCGGAACTCTTGGAAATTTAAAGCCATAAAAATAAAGTTGGAACAATTGCGGTCATTACCAATATATAAAATTTTTAAGTCATCCGGACATTCGATCGCGCGGCTATGCCCTCTTATTTCCGAAAAATCTATTACAAGTTCCCTTCATAGTGAAAAGTCTGCTACAAAATTCGAAATTCGTAGAATTTGGCATCACCATACCCGCAAAAAACCTGAATTTTCTGTCGTAGACTAACAATAAATTTTATTTCAACAAAATCTACGTTCTTATAAAAATAATTTTATTCATTTATATTTAATAATACACGTTTTAAATCCTTAAAATTCATGAAGAACGTTGATTGGGCTGCACTTATTTCGGAATCGTTCCCCACTATGCTGGTAGCCGCCTTCAGCGCCGTACTCAATCATCAGTTTGGGGTAATAGAAAATGCTAACACGCCTGGCTCCAGCTCCGCTTTAAGTTCTTGAAGCACGTATTTGACGAAGTCTTTGTTTAGTTTGAAATTTATTCTAAATCTGCGAAGGATAATATGAACAAATTTAAATAATTGCAAGAATAATTTACAGAGTATCATCCAAATGTTACATGCGACCTTTAGTCACCTTCTTTGAATTTTCATTTTTTTTGGTGTATCGCCTCTTTATGAATTGCAACGATAGCAATTGCAATTGATTCAATTAATTATTATTTTTTCACTTCAATTTTTACTAGAAAAAAAAAGTAGGTAAAAGAATTGTTTTGGGAAAATTTAGGAAATTTATTTTAAAGTTCAGGGATTTTTCTTTCTATTGTTTCGAGTATTAATTGTGATATAAATCAGCTGACTTCGAAAATGGAAACTAATTCCAGATGGTAGAACCGCCAACAAAGGCGGTGCAAGGAACGTTTCTAACATCTTAAACGTGCAAACATTGCGAGGGGCAACTTTGAACGAAATTTTAATCAGGCCTATCACAAGTTCCCTTCGGAGAAATCCCCGAATGAAAAATTCCGCTACGAATCCCGAAAAAAACAATCAAAAGAAACGAAGGGATACGAAAAAAGCATTGTCTGATTGAAAAAGAGTGCCAGGTTCCTTTGTGGATTTGTAGTCTATTAGCCGCCTAAAAGTTTTATACATAGCCAATTCGGGGCTATAACTATGTTTTAAATTTTAGCATTCTAGTTCAAATTAAAATCCTATTATTCACTGACGGATGGCGGACATTGCTTAATCATCAGACATTTTTATGGTAATCACAAATATATGTACTTTTAGGGGTCACGACGAACAATAAAGAGTGTTAGTCAAAAATAATATACATATATACGTAGATAGGGTAAAAGCGTCACTAGTTTTTACTTCGAAGACTTTGAATAAAAACTTTGAAACAAATCCGGGGAGCCGTTTCGCCATGCGGCTTTTAGGGAGGGCAAACGGGCATGTAGACCGACGCGATGACTGGCATTGCGGGGCACACTTTTTTTTATTTTTCTTTAGTCGAAAATAGTGCTTCAAGGTTTCCGGATATCCGGATAAGGTTTGCGGATCCAATATATCCGATATCCGCACTACCCCGGTTTGATTTTGTATGAAATTAAAGTGCTTTTGTGGTTTTTTTTTGTTTTCTTGGAGAAAGGGTACCGTGGGCATAGGCTGTATGAAAGGAAGTGTACGTTGATATTTTTGATTACCGTGCAATTGCAGGTAGGACACAAGATATGATGGAATGCAAAAGTGATTGTTGTTGCTGAACTAACACGTTTATTATTATTTGTGACAAGATTTCTGTTGATTGTAATTTAACAATAGTCAAACAATTAAAACTATAAATTATAATTTTAACCGAATAAATACCCATCCTTCTTTTTAAAATTCTTTAACATATCTAAATATTATTTCAAATAAGAAAAAATTACTCATAAATTATTACTCGACAAGGTCTGCTGTTTGAAGAAACCATACCACACTTTCAAAGGATGCGAAACTATCCGGATAGTGCGGATCAGATCCGGATATCCGGACGATCTTAATACTGGTTGAAGCACTAGTTGTGACGTAATATCAAACCTCGTTTTCAGTTTCAGTTCGAAATTTCGGCATAATTGCAATACATTTTTCTCATGTGGTCCAATTTGTTTAATTAACTAATTAATTCTAATACTAAATAGTGAAACACAAACAGATATTATTGTGCAAATGAAGTGCGTCTAAAAAAATCATGCAAATATGTGTTAAAATACATGGCACAAAAAGAAAATTAATAACTGAGAAAAAATGTCTCATTTATGGATGTGTGCATATAAGTTTTTCATTTGCAAACAGAAATTAACTTCAAATAGTTCTCAACAGAACTGTCGTTATTTAAAACGAAAGCTCGTTGATAATGCATAGCGTTCATTTAATTTGCGTGTTGGGTCTATTGATTGTCACTACCGTATCAAACATTGCAAATAGTTGGGGTCTTTCCAACAATATCCAAGTGGTGATGCATTGGCGAAAGGTCTGGCTGTGAAAGTCACATTTGATTCACAGAACGAGCTGTACATAGTAACATCAAATTTAATCATTATAAATCGTTAAAAGAACTTGAAAATTGTGGCCAAATTGAAAGATTGGAGAATCGAATTACTAATATTTTTATGAATTGCAACGTTTTAAGTGGATCTAAGTATAATGCTGTTGTCAATCAGCGTGTATGTTTCAGCAATAATTGTACCCTATCTAAATAAAATTCAACCTGATTAAATTGTTATTAATAATTATATTGCTCGCGAACCAATTTTATGGTGATGCCATAAATGTTTTTGTTTGCTTTTTTTGTTTACCTTATGACTACAATGACTTTCAGAAGATACGTGCCGCAGAAGTGTAAGTCACAGAATTTAAATTTGGATTAAAGAAAAAAAAATGGAATGGGGCCAAAAATACTGCAAACTCAGTTTTTGACAAAAAAATTGTAAATATCAAAAACTAATACAGGGAATTCCGAAAAATTTTACTATTTTTTTAAGATGTTAAGTTGATTCGATTTTTGAAATAATTTTGCTCCGTCTGCTCGAGAGAATAACTTGGATCTAAGAGGTTTCCTCGCATTCACGACGCTTAGTACACCCTGAATGTATAGTGCGTAGCTTGTCCTGCTTACGAATAGAATTACTATACTACCATTCAAGCCACCAACCCTTGAGTGAACTCCTTTACGAGTGGCTGAGAGTACGAAATATCTTTGAATGAAGCTTAATGTCAATGAAATAGTGAAGAAAGCAGCTTATGGCTTGTAAGCATGTTGGCGCTTTTGACAAAAAGTTTGTTTTCATTAAACATTTTCCTTAGAAAACGAAAAACAACAATAAGATATAGATTACATTTTTAATATTTTACTCATAAATGATCAAAACAGCAGAGCAATTAGAATGTGAAGTAAAAGCGTTTGCCTTAAATATATAAAGGGCTGCATGGTTTGCAACACCTGAGTAAAACCCTAAAATAAAAAGAAGTGAAAAAACAGTGACGGAGACTGGGCAAAAGCAAATAAACAAAAAGCGGATTTATTTGCCGAATATCTTGCAAACCATATCTCGCAGACTAATGAAAACAATGAAAATATATAACAATCAGAGGAGTTTGCCAAAGAAATTAAAGAAAATATAAACCCGAATAAAGCCCCAGGTTAAAAAAAAGTTCCCAACAATTTTTTAAAAAATATCACAAATTATAAATGCATCGTTTAGACTATGTATGTGCCACGAATGTGGAAAGTAGCGGAAGTCATCATGCAACCTACCAAGTGAAGTAACCTCCTATTGCCCGATATCCTTGCTGACAATGCTGTCGAAGTTATTTGAAGAAATTCTTGTAAAGCGTCTCTATCCGATCATAGAAGAGAAAACATAAATACTAAATCATCAATTTGGATTAAGAAATAGGTAGTCAACTATAGACCAGGTACACCGAATAATTGACAAAATAGAAAAAGCACTAGAAGAAACAACACAGACATTTGATAAAGCGGTACATAAAGTCCATAAGCTGAAAACGTAAATGTCTAACATATCTCAGCGACTGCTTAGAATAAAACAAGAGGATGAGTACTCCAAATAAAAAAAAAAAAAAACCTGGCATTCCGCAAGGTAGTGTGTTAGGACCTGTCTTATTCCTATTATACACCAACGATCTGCCTCAAAGTAACGAAACTACTGTGGTCACATTTGCAGATGATACTACTATTTTTGTTATTGGGAAAACTTCGTAGGAAGTGGCAACAAACTTTAAATGCAAATTTGTTAGGAAGGTCAGTCTCTTCATATTTTGTGAAGGTCTTAGTGCTTTATTCAACACCTATTTTTATACCCTATCCTAAGGGTATATTAATTTTAATTTTAATATTAATATACCCTTAGGATAGGGTATAATAATATTCGTCATAGACCCACAAAAGTATATATATTTACGATCAGGACCAAAACCTAAGACTATTTAGCAATGTCCGTCCGTCCGTCACCAATTTATAGGCCTTTCATTAAAGCTAGAAAGCTAAAATTTGGAACATATACTCCCTAGGGTCCCGAAATTGCAAAGTGTAAAATTTTGTTTGATACGCCCACTGCCACGCCCACAATTTAAAAAAAACAGTTTTAAAGCTAAAGTTAGAGAGATAGAGTATTGAAATCTTTACAAGATATGTAGGTACTGCCCACCTTTACAAGTTTGTCATATAAAGTTTTTTGCCACGCCTACTTTTTGTGGCCGTTTTTCACTAAAATGCTGTTTTCTTCGAAAATTTTCATAGAAAGCGGAAAAAAATGTTTAACAAGATATTTAGTCAGTAGTTGTTGGCCACGCCCACTTTTTGGGGGCGTTTTTTCAAACCATATTTTTTTTTTGTAAATTTTATAGAATGAAATAAAATGCTATCCATCATGTTCTTAACGCTTTTTTCTTTGGGGTATATACTGATAAGGATAGGGTATCATACTGTTTGCCCAAGGGGACTGTAGCCTTTCCTTCTATGGAGTTTAGCCCTTTGGCGTCACTCCCTTTGACGAATTCTATTGTTCAATGATATTTTTTTAAGCGCTTATTCCGCCTACCGAACACTACTCCGACCTGGGCTATTTATGTGGAATCTGGCTTACCATTCAGACCCTACTTGCCATTCAGACTACTTCATAACAGTGATGAACAGAACTGAAAATAGTCCTCATAAATCGATGGTCACATATTTATCTATTACAAACTAATGCATATCCGTTCAGGGAATGGAACTAGTTGGTGCTTTCTCACGATTGGCAAGATCTTTTCACGACCACGATGGCGATAATTGATGACAAGCTATATCAACAACACTTATCATCAACCTCCAGGTTAATCTACAGAAACAAAAACCATCAACTAACAGCGGAATGAATTAGCACCATTTTTCAAGCTAGGCTAGAAAAGCTGGATATCAGAATAGCAGTCAAAGCTTCAAAGTACCTCAGGTTTCTCGCTTCCTCCATCAATCAAATATGGTAAAGAAGTATTCTCTAGAATATCTTTTTTATGTCTTCAACAAATTCTGTAAATTGTGTTTCTTTACTATTTATGTTACATTTTATTATTTTTCCATTTTCTTTTGTTGTAATTTTTATTTGTCTAATTCCTTTAAGACAAACGCTAACCTGTCTTTCGGAGTTTTGTTAGATCGGGTTAAGTTCCCTTACTACTGCTCATATTGTTATATTAATAATATAATATATATTGTATTAAATTTTATGAAATAAATAATTCTACCTATCTACCTATCTGTCTAGTTCTTTATTCCAACAATTTTAGTCTTAAAAAAGTTTTTTCTTAATTGTGGGGTGTGGGTGTGGGGCGTAGCAAAAAAAATGTTTACAATCTACCACTTATTATATTTGTCAAAATTAATATACCCTTAGAATAGGGTATACAACTTGTAGGGGACAGTAGCTATATAAAATCTACTACCTACGATCACCCACTCGTTCAAACACCAGTTGGCGAGCACACCCGTGAATATCATATATAAGATTTGCCAAATGCACCATAAAAAAACATAATAAAACACTGAGAATCGCCGGAGGTGTAGTGAACCTTAAAAAATTTGTTTCTAAAATACAGTTTACAAAAATTGTCTATAAATATGTCGATATAAGATGCGTGAGTTTCCGTCGCTTTGTGTTAAAGTTTACTTCAAACAATAAAATAAGGTAAAATACGTTAAGCACGAGTCCGTACTAAAATTCAGTACGCACATGCGTTTTATTCGTTTTTATATATGTATATATCCAATGTAAGACACTCAAATCCCTTTTTCCGTTTGTTTGATAACATTTGATGAATCAAGCCAAGGCCTTGGTAAGCCACCGTCGCCTTCACCAGCAATGTCGTAAATCCTTGCCAATCTTCTAATGCTATGCATCGAGAGATAAAAAATATATCAGAGAACACCAACGGCGTACGACCTGGTGCGCTACTAAACGCCGCCAAAGTTGATTATAGACCCGGCGAAAAGGTTGCTTAAATAAACGAAAGAGCTATAGCTGAAATAACCGAAATAATAGAAAGAACTATATCGAAAAGAATGGTAGAAGAATAACTAGAAAAAAAGCTGAAAGAACACCTACAAGAATACGCCAAGTACACAGCGCATTATCACAAAATGGAATTTGCGCAGAACTTCGCATGCCATCTGGCGAAGTAAAATCCAAGACACTAAATTGCTTACCATTCCACGAGTCAACTAGTGATGAGATAACACCTCCACGAGCAGTGTCAAAAGCAGCATCAACTTACTCTATGTACATTTTTCAACTGAAACGGTGTCTAGTATACCGCCGTATATTCCATCGTACATGCCAACACATCGCAGTACATGCCATTATACATGACACCACATGTATGTTTATTTGTATTTGATCGTTTCTTTCGATCGGACTATTTGATGTCCCACTCGTATATTGTTTTGCGTATTCCACAATTTTTCTACTTGTAATTAAGACGGCTTACGTTTTGGGATCCACTAATTCTAGACCGCCGGATACTAAGCCTTAGAACTCCGTCATACATAATGTTCCATAGGAGTGGACCGAGTACTGATCCTTGTGGAACCCCAGCTGAAACACCGTAGTATTTCGACTCTTCATCAGTTTCATACCTCAGTTTTCTGCTGGTGAAGTAATTTTCTTTTATCCTTAACAAGTAGTATGGCGTATTCATCCTGGCTAGTGATCTTCTGATAAATGCCCAGTTTGCCGAGCTAAAGGCATTTTTGATGTCCAAAGTCACCACTACATAGTATTTTTTTGTGCCATACATCTTTTTCCTTGTATCGCTTCGGCCGCAATGTCTACCACAGTTTTTACGGCTTGAGCGGTAGACCGCGATTTTCTGAACCCAAACTGAAAGTCTGATAATGCTCCTCTATCTTTGCTGCCGCGAGCAATCTAGGATGTATTATCCGTTACAGTTACCTTCCCATTGTGTCTAGAAGGCATATTGGACGATACAAGGACGGTTCCCCTGGTGGCTTATTTCTCTTGTTTTTGGTCTCTCTAATTTTGTTGCACATAGTAGATGTATTTCGGAGCTTAGGATTGCTGGACAAGTTATTTTCGGCGACCTGCTGTCCTTTATCTTAGTCATGACGATCCTGTATGCTGTACCTCAAGGGTTTATGTCGGCTTCTTCACATAGTTCTTCGCCTAGATCTTTGGACTTTGCGTCGGGCTTTTAAGCACATTGCTCTAAGTTTTTTAATTTCCACATTCCACCAGTAGCATGGTGTTCCTTCTCTAGTACCCGTTCTTTTGGGCATTGATGCATCGATGCCATAGTGTGAAGATGCGGAAGAGTTGTTGCATACAGGCTACAGCTGTTCCGCTTTGAATTAGATTGCCGGTAAATTTATCATTTCTTCGAGCGCGTCCAGATCGAAGTGTGTGTCATCAAACGTATGAACGCGTCGCTGCTAAACTGTACCAAATTTAATAATTATTTTGTGCTTCGCATAAAAGAGGAAATAGACGAATAAAAGTAGGCAACAACAAAGAAATCCAAAAATATATAAGAAAAGAATATTCTGACACTCTTTTAGATTTAAGAAACTGTCATACTCGATAAGATTATACTCTTTCAGTTAAAATAGAGTATACTTCTAGGATTGAGAACTTAAATATAGTTGCGAATATTTTCACGAATTAAAATCCAAATTATGCATAATGTTTAGAGCATGACGATTGAAATGTGTTTCAACAGTCATTTAAGATTAAAGTAAAGAACAAATGCCAGATAGTCATCCTTATTCTAATTGGCGTTTGTATTAAACGACAACTGTCGTTTTATGAAAACGGCTCTAAGGTACACATCAGAACAAACAAAACTGTAGGTTCTTATGGAGCTGTTGTTTGTCAGCGCAGTTGTTCGTCAGAATACGCATCCACTGTAACCGTAGCCTTAGACGCCACGTACTTTAAGTGACATAAGAAGCCTTGAAATACGCCAGGTGTAACCGTAGCCTAAGTTGTGAGTTTGCTAAATATTTGCATATATTTTGCGATATCATAATTTTTGATCAATCATGAAAACAACAATCAACACCCAAACAAATGAAACGCTTGGCTGAGTTAATGGAGCTAAATATTTCACTGGCAAGAAATTTCAGGAGAGGTGTTCCGCAGAACCAAAAGCGTATGAGAGTCGGTTGGTGTAAATCGTAATTATTATTCATTATTAAATTATTAAAATTTGAATGAATATGTACACTATGAAGGTACATTTAACAGGTTTGGTTTGATGCAAAATTCAAGGTGAAGCAGAAACTAATTTACAACAAGAAGCAGTTGGAAGCCACTGGGGGAGGGTCATTCAAACAAAAATACATTCATGAAGTAGATGCAGTAATTGCCAAGCTTTTCGATCTCGATAGTGTTGTGAACCCTGAAGGAGGAAAAACAAAATCGCCAAAGCCTGCAGCTAAAGTATGCCATCGAACGGCATACTGATACTGGCGCTCAACAAATAGGAATTATCGACGTACAATATGGTGGCAGTTTTCTTTTAAATATTCTTACCACGAGAGGGTAAACTATAACGAGACCTATTACCCAGTTAAAGCGTCTGTATTTTTTTTTAATCCATCGCGTATATTGATGCTTACATGTAACGTAGTATATATGGCACATCATGCAAGCTAATAATATATGCACTTTCAGCGTGCCAATATTGCTACAACTGCAAAGTTTCCAGTATAAACATATCGGGGAACAAGCCATCAATGACAACAGCACCCGATCCACATTAGTACCATTATCATTTAATTTGGATGTTTTGATTACACAAAAATGGCGGTCATGTTATATTATAAATAGAGGTTGTTTATTATAATTTTATTAATTAATTTTTTTATTAATTTTATTTGATTGACATACCTGTTAAATTGCTGAAATTTGGCGATTTGTTGCAAAATTGTTATTAAGAAGCGAATAACTTTTATGGTGAGTTTGTTTTTTAATCACTTTATCCCAATTTCTGTCTATGTTTGTTTGTTAAATCTTAATTTAATCTTCATAAAATAAGCATTTGGCTCTAAAGCCAATATAGGAGGTAGAAAATAGAGGAAGGCCGAAAAAAACCCACAGCTACTACTGGCCGCCACATTTTACTTTTAGCGAAGTCAAATCTGTTTGTTTCGTCAAGGACTATAGGGGCACAAATTGGAGATGGAATCAATGCACCCACAACCGCAGGAGACTACAAAACTTAAATCTCCCAGGAAGAGTCGCCATAAAAGTTCCACTCCTAAGAGCTAAGAACGTAAAGATCCCGAAAAGAATTCGCCTAAACCATTGAAGTTAGAATGGACCTGAAGGAGTGAAAAAATGGCGGAATATTCTGTGGAGCGACGAAACAAAAATAAATTTGTTACCCTCGGATTGTGGGCGTAACGACCAAAACATGGTGAAGGAAACATAAAGGTATGGGACTGTTTTTCCTGGTATGGTTTGGTCCTATATTTCGTGTCAATAACTTCATGACAAAATATGGATATAGGGACATATTGGAAAATGTTACCCCTCCGATGGCTTTCCATCAGGACAATGATCCAAAACATACGGCCGGTATTGTGAAAAATTGGTTTCGGGATCAAAACATATCCGTACTTTCATGGCCAAGTCAATCTCTAGATCTCAATCCCATTGAGAACTTCTGGTATGAACTGAAAAGAAAATTGAGGGGTCAATTCTTCAACTGTGGGAAGCCATGCAAAGACATGGTATTCCATTCCTCACGAAACGTGCCAGAAATTGGTAGGATCAATGCAACGTCGACTCCAAAAAGTTTTTAAAAATAATGGAGGATACTCAGGTTATTAAGTAAAAAAAAAACAAAAAAAAGATTTAAGAAAATCTAAAATAATGATATTTTAGGAACACACCTATTTTATTTACCGTGGTGGTGATAGTAAGGTCGTTGCGCTTGATATTTCAAAGGCATTTGATAGAATTTGGCATCAAGCTCTTTTGTCGAAAATGCGTGCATTTGGAATCGACGATAACTATATTCAATGGATTAGAAACTACCTTTCGGACCGTTCAATTCAAGTAAATGCTGTCACGTTTTGGGATTCACGTCCTTCATCTTCGGGCATTGAACTGGAACGGCAACGTATGTTAAGCTCATTAAATTCATTCTTAAGTGGGGTAAATAAAGTAAAATTGAATGCTTCCAAAACACAATGCTGTCTTCTGTAATTAAAGCGAAACCCCAATACTCTGCCGTTATCTATGGGTGGTACTTGCATCGCCGAATCCGAAAGGCTTTCCACCCTCGGTATGTGCGTTAACGACAAACTTCGTTGGAATGACCACAAATTCGATGTCGCCAAGGACGCTGCGAAATGTCTAGGCTTCCTTAAGCGATGCAAGAAATATTTCACCCCTCCTGATATGGCTAGAATTTATAAGGCGTTCAATGCTCCAATCACATCTTTGGAGCTACTTGACTGGATTTAAAAACGTGCGGTAAAACTTATTGGCGATCGAGACATCGCGAAATCACTTGACTCTCTTAGTCATCATCACAATGTCTCTTGACTGTCATTGTTTTACCTTTATTTCCACCATAATTTCTCGAACGAAATAGCCAGTTGCGTTCCACCCCTAAAACATTTTAACCGCCATACCCGTCTTGGCAGGAATGCTCATCAGTTCACCCTTAAGCTAATATTCGGACGTACAGTGAAATATAAAGATTCGTTCATAAGCCGTTCTATGGAATGACCTCGCACGCTACGTTTTTCCTGCACATTACAGTTTACAAACATTCAAAACCAATGTGCATCGGCATCTCCTTTTCCCCCCTAAATTTCCTTGAAAACAATGTACTCAAGGCAAGGTAACACCTGTTGTCACCCGAACAACAACTGCTAGGGAAACAGCAGAGTCCGTCCGTTCAGGCTATTAATTTTTACATAAAATCTTGGCATGAAACCATTTTTTTTTGCTGCGTCTGGCTTCGTACACATTTTCACCAACTTTAGGGATGCACAAGCAAAATAAACATGCAAAGTATTCACTTCTTTCAAAACAAAGTACTTCGCAAATACAAACGTAACGCTGATCTAAATATAGATCTAAAAGTTGAAATGGTGGAGGAGAAAGTCAGAAAGGTCACAAGAAGACATGAAATTAGACTTCGCAACCACTTTAATGTAGAAGTAGCTGAACAACTAGTTAGGTTAGGATTGAGAAGGGTAAAGGCCTAAGAGCTAGTCATAGGGATATACGAGTATAGGATTAAAAAGATCACATGAAATGAGTTATTAAACATACCTGCATGGCTCTCGAATTATGGGTGACTGCTTAATAGGTGCGATAATTTGAAGGATGGCAAAGTCATTCCGCCTCCGGGTGTTTTGGCGCAGGGACATAAGTCCATAATTTGATTATGGAATAATAACTCACCGAGGTGGGACATAAGTCCACAAATCACTTTTCAAAAATGTGTCATAAATCCACAATTTTGCTAGCAGATTAAACATTCTTTCTGCGAGCAGCTGCCTAATTCGAAGGGCGTCCTTGGCAACAAACAGTAATTTAGTAATTAGTTTAACATACATTCGTTAATAATGCATACATAGGTAATGGAATATGCAACCCACCTGCATCGTTACGTCGTTAGATTTGGAGTAGATGCGAGGTTGAGTATATGCCAAGATTATTCATAACAGTATACACAAAGTTTGCATACACCCAGCCTTCCACTTTGGTTTGACATAAGTCTATTCAGGTGTGTTTTTAGTGAATTTGATGATTTCCTCCCGTTACACTCAAGAAAAAAAAATAAAAATCCACATACAAAAAGTATTTAGCCACGCCTACTTTTTGGGGGCGTTTTTGCAAAACAAAAAATGTTATCCGTTCGAAGTTATTTTCAACGCATCTTTCTTTCTTTAGAATACTGTTCGCCTCAGCGGACCACTCATATGATTTACTAAGCACTTATAGTTTTGAAAACGGCTCTTAATGTTTTTGGTAAAAAAATGAAATATTGCTGAGGTGATATGTGTTATATTGACATCGATGAAGCTATTAGCTTCTTCTTTTAGCATTGCGGTTGTTTTTACAATACAACATCATTGATTTTACTTTGCAATTATTCAATGACGAGATATCGACATAGATAAGAACGTGTTTTACTGCGACGTCATTAAGCATCCATAAAACAAAATACGAAAAATTGTACACAAACACTCACACAACAAAAAGAAAAACTATTTTATAAAATTTGTATTGACAGTGTACCTGTATGCCGTCGCCTATGTATGAGTGTGTACACTTTTTTCGCAGGCAAAAATAAACTTCAAATAGGTTTCATCAGAATAAACGTTTATTTAGTTGATATTTTGAATTGCCACCCGGCAGATAGTTTAATACGAAAGGTCCGCTGTAATGCATAGTTCTAATTTGATTTGCGTGTGTCTAGTGCTCGTCGCTAGCCTATCAAACAGTGCGAATGGCTACAAAATTCTTGGGGTCTTTCCAACCGTATCCAAGTCACACTTCATTATTGGTGATGCATTGATGAGAGAACTCGCAGCAAAAGGTCACGATGTCACGGTAATTTCGCCATATCCGATGAAAAACAAACCCTATCGAGCAATCGAAGTGATATCCGCTGAACGGGCTGTACATGGTTGGTATAGAGTAAATGATATTCACATCATTATTTGGATAGAGATAACTATACAACAGATAACAAATTCTTATAAAAACGTGAAATCTGTGATGAAATCGTTAGATTACAGAGTCGGATTCCTGATGTTTGGATGAATTGCAAATTATAAAATTAAACTCGGTATAATTATCAACAACAACATACTGTAATCTAAATGGCATTGAACCTGATTAAAATATTAAATAACTTGCGAACTAATCTAATGAGGTTATCGGGTGATATATGTGAGTTACGCTGCCAGATGTATTCGTTTGAATATACGTACAGCTGATTTTTTTTCAATTTGTGTATGTGCAACTGCTGAAGTACTTAGACTGATCAATTCAGGGAGATACCTTAACTTCCCGCAGTCGTTTATCAGACCTTTTTAGAATACCTTAGTGATAATCTGAGTAGGCATCAGCAGTCAAATTTTGGTAGCTGATTTGAGCAAGTTTTATACACTTAAATTAGACACAGTACTATTAGTGTACATCGACACTAAATTACTTAAATCCTTATAGTGATTTTAGCAAAGCGAAGAAGGTTCAATTTGATTAAAATCATCTTCATGAAGGAAATATCTTCTGATCATAATGCCATTTTGTCAGGTTCTAGACAGCACTCACAAGGGCCAAAACTTCTAACGCTAATATATTTTTTGAGGTGCTCTTTGAGAGAAATAAAACCAATGAAAAGGATTTTAAGTCATGAATTATCTGCAGAGTTATGGACCGTGAAGCCGCGAATGATCCATGGAAGAGCGGTCAGGAAAGTCTCAAAATCGGCGCTCAAAAATCTATGCTGAGCAGATGGTGTGGAGCGTTCCTCCCCTACGCCCGGGCATGTCTTCCCAAAGCACTCTGACCAGTATCCCCTCGCCTATACTGATCTTTAGCGAAAATCTTCCACAGCAGCAGGTATAAGAGTTCCTGAAAAACACTTAGTCAGACGCATCCCAAAAGTTTTGAGTAAAGAGTGATGCCCAAATACTTCACTATGCTAGATGAGGTAAGTTGAGTGCCCGAGGAAACCGGTTACATTTTATTATTTGACATGCTTCTTATTGTTGTTAACAGCGTCATCTCATACGACGTAGGGATTTAACGAACAGAGCTTGTCTACAGCACCGACCCAAGGTGATCTTCCATGTCATTTCTTCTCAACAAGAATTCCACCAAAAGATTGCACCAAGTGGCCGGAAGAACACACAAATCCTGCAAAACCGTCGACATTTCCTTTGATTCATTTCACCAGTATGGATTCAATGCCATTAGATCTCGAAAGACGACGCACTCTCAATAGCTATTAAAACAGCAAGGGAATAGAACCTGCGGTCACTTGCCTTAAGCATCTAGCCGCAAGCTCTATTAATCGCATCTAAGTGGACTTCACTTTTGGCTGTTAGGAATACTACCTACTGGATAACGAAGCCTAGGCTTCACATGACATTTTAAGACTCTTAAGTAGAAATGATGAAAGGCTAATAGTGCTGAAGCTTTTTAGAAGATCGTAAGTTGCCTTCCGTGGTTTGGGAATAAACAACGCCTTAGATCTTCTATGAGCATCGGGAAAATATCGCCGAGCTCTATAAGTTCTGGTTAAAATTTTGAGTACTAAGTCTATGCCTTTTGGCAAAAGTACGGAATAAATGTCATCCAGTCCAAGTGATTGAAAAAGAGTGAAAGACAGATAATTGCTCCCGTTTCTTCACTTAGTGTACACGCGATTATCGGCAAATCCACTATATCCACAATAATTGTAGTGCCTCTAGGTTTTTAGTGTTTCTGAAGTACATCCAATTAAGGGTTGGGTCTGAACGAGAGAGGCGTGGAAGCACTTTTAATTCTGGCCTACACTTTCAAATCACATTGGAAGATAACCCATCTGTCCCCGCAGCATTAAGGAATAGCTAGATAGCCGCAAGGAAGTTTAAAAAATACCAAGCATCCTACGATGTTAAAAAATTACAATGCCTAACTTAAATTCCCATAAATGTAAATCGATTTTCGTCTACCACGTTTCACTAAAAGATCTTTCTTTCTCTCTTTTCTTTCCAGCGCTAGTCGGAGACTTTTTGGAAATGCGAGACATATCCATCATCGATTCCATCCTGCAAATCTATGACATGGGAATAATTTCAACCAATGTGACCCTTAACGAGCCCGGCGTTAAAAAGCTTATAGCTTCAAAGGAAACATTCGATGTCATTGTGGTCGATCTATTTGTTAGCGAAGGTTTATTTGGATTGGCAGAGGTATTCAATGCGCCATTGGTGGCCACTGGCTTATTCGGAGCTATATCATGGAATACCGATTTAGTTGGTACCCCAACGCCCCTATCTTACATTCCACATGCATTTACCTCTCTAACTGAAAATATGGGACTACTCGATCGAATTCAAAATATATTCATTACGTCTGTGGATAAACTATTCTTCGATTATTTCTATCTTCCGCGACAGGAGCAATTGTTCAAGAAACATTTTCCAAATTCAAAGCAAACCCTAGAGCACATTAGAAAAAATACAGCACTGGTTTTATTAAATCAGCATTTTTCTCTGAGCTATCCCCGACCATATCTGCCGAATATGGTAGAAGTTGGTGGACTTCATATTAACCGCAAAAGGAAACAACTTCCTGCCGATATGCAGAAATTCCTGGATGAGGCAAAAGATGGCGCTATATACTTCTCTTTAGGATCGAATATAAAGAGTAAGAGTCTCCCCGCAGAAAAACGCGATGCCATTCTGAAGACATTTAAATCACTGAAACAACGAGTCTTGTGGAAGTTCGAAGAAGCCCAATTGCCCGGCAAGAGTGATAATGTTTATATCAGCGATTGGTTTCCACAGGATGATGTGCTTGCCCATCCAAATGTAAAGGTCTTTATTACCCACGGAGGACTGCTGAGCACAATGGAATCCATTTATCATGGAAAACCCTTCATTGGAGTTCCAATTTTTGGGGATCAATTTCTTAATATGGCTCAAGCTGAAGCCAAGGGGGTTGGTATTACAGTCGATTATAACGTTCTGAGGGTGGACAACTTTAAGGCTGCCATCGAAGAGATGCTTACAAATCCTATTTATACGAAATTGGTCCGGGAAATGTCGGCTAGGTACCATGACCAGCCAGTGCAGCCTTTGGATTTGGCCACGTATTGGGTTGAGTATGTCGCTAGATATAAGGGTGCACCACATGCACATTGCGCTGGACAGAAGTTGAGCTTTATCCAGTATCATAATATTGACGCTTTTGCCATAATTTTCGGTGGAATTTTAATGGTGATATACTTGTTTGTTTGGATGATGAGGAAGTTTTTTACCAAACTACTTGGAAGTTCAAAAAGAGAGATGAAAGTAAAGGCTAACTGAAAATATTGATAGGTTATGTGTTAAGTATTACCTGAATAGTAAAGTTTTGTAAAATTATTTATTAAAATAAATTGGATTGAAATGACGCAACAATTTATACATCTTATGTTTCGACGAATTCAAGGTTTACACTAATTTTGTTTTGCAGTCTTAGGTAACGAGGTGATGATGGGACGGACAGTTCCTGAATACTTCCTGAAGCTATAGAACAATTTTTTTTTTGGATTTAATGGAAGACCAAACTGCTTATTATAGGTTATGAAATGGGTGTGGGTTGTGAAGAGGTGGTACTATTAGTAGCTGTCGAATAAGAATCCGTTTAAAGTTTAGATTGAAAGCTTTATGGTACACTCCAAGTGGTATATTAAATACCTGGCAGGAGTTACAGCCCACAAAATAAGCTTTCGAAGTGACCTGGCATACATTTCGGAGAAGTATTCTTGGGCTAAGAAATTAGAAGTTATTATCGAAGTCATTTCCGAAGTGTATGGATCATTTGCTACGCATGTTAGGTTGATTGGGTACAAATCCCACTCGACTTCGACTACCATCCAATATGAAGAGCACAGTGTCGTTTTGCCTCCACTAGGGAAACTTTTCGTGAACGTTTCTTAACAATAGATATGTTGTTTTCTTAGAATATTTTCTCAGGAAATAAAATATATTTAGACAATGCTAACATTTTACTCATACAACGTTGAGTTTTGCCCACTTTTTGGGGGCATTTTTTGAATTTTATAGAATATAGGAGTCCAATAAAATGGCACCCATACTGTTTTAACGCCTTTTTAAATGGTGTATTAAGGGTATCTTACTGTTGACCCAAGCGGATTGGAACCATGAATGATTCTAAAGGATTCGTAACTCCTAAGCCGGTACAGCTAACAATCATTATTAAAATGGTATACGTGGTATAAGTGGATAAATAACTTTTGCAGATGATAATGCTATACTTGCTGTAGCAACTAAAAAGATTTAAAAATCAGCAAATAAGATCTAAAATTGGACAACAAAATAGCGAGTAATGTTAAATGACCTTAGGTCAGTTCACATTAATTTCACTTATAACAATATGCCACACATACTACTGTACATAAATATAAAAATTTAGTGGAAAATTAAAAAAAAAACAGCTAAATATCTAGGGATGACTCTATATGCTAAGCTGCGCTGGAAAGACCATGTAAAGAAAAAAAAGAAACGAATTGAATATGAGTTCCATTAAATTTTTTGTTTACTTGGGAAATACTCTTGCCCAATTATAATAAATTATTGCTTTATATGCTAGTTATACCCTATCCTAAGGGTATATTAATTTTGACACATAGTTTGTAACACCCCTTAATATTCGTCGCAGACCCCTAAAAGTATATATATTTATGATCAGGAGCAAAATCTAAGACAATTTAGCAATGTCCGTCCGTATCAACTTTTGAGGCCTTTAAAACTATGCTAGGAAGCTGAAATTTGGAACATATACTCCCTAGGGTTCCGAAATGGTAAAGTGTTAAAATTTTCAAAATACGCCCACTGCCACGCCCATAATTTAGAAAAAACCGTTTTACGGCTTAAGTTAGAGAGATAAAGTTGTACAACCTTCACAAGATATGTAGGTACTGTCCACCTTTATTAATTTGTCATATAAAGTTTTTTGCCACGCCTACTTTTTGTGAGCGTTTTTCACTAAAATGCTGTTTTATTCGAAAATTTTCATAAAAATCGAAAAAAAATGTTTAACAACATATTATGCCAATATTTTTCTCAATATATCGCCCATACAAAGTTTTTGGCCACGCCCACTTTTGGGGGTGTTTTTTGAAAAAAATAATTTTTTCTATAAATTTCATAGAATGAAATAGAATGCTATCCATCATCTTCCTAATGCTTTTTTACTTTGGGGTACATAGGGATAAGGATAGGGTATCATACTGTTCGCCCCAAGCGGACTGTAGCCTTTCCTTATGTTTTTAAAAGCAAGATTGACCTACCAGATCCATCTATAGGGATGCACATCTAAAATAAAAACACAAAAATCCGTGGTACATAAGAAACGCCGATCTACAGATTAGGAAAGGCGTTCAAAGTAAACAGAGCTAGGCTCCGCTAAGGCGGATAAAAAATCGTTACCTATAATAGTTACCTTGTATTAAAAATATTATCAATTTAAAAATTCGACCTTTGCCGGTTTTTATATTAATTTTTAACATAATTATAAATTCTCTAAACCGGTTAGTCTTTCGACTAGGAGCAATACCTTTAAGACAAACGTTAGTCAGTCTTCGTGAGGTTTTTTTTTAAGATTGGGCTAAAGTCAATCACCACTGCTCAGGGGCCCCTGCTGCAGTGTCTTTCGATGTTTTTTGCTTCCAGCGATATTAACGATATTTGCATAAACCCCTTGGTTAACCCTTTATTGGCATGACAGTGGGCTTTTAAAAAATTTTCGTACACTTAAATACTGTGCGACACTAGGCTTAAAATCAAAGGCCGTCTACGACAGGCGGACGTTGCTAGACCGTAATAACTTTTGATGTCGATGATATGTGGGTGCTTTAAGGGGCTGACAGAGGATTTAGTATATACAAATATGGAATAAATCCACTAATGATCTAAATTACCACATCTGGGTGAAACGCATTTGAAACTATAGGGTCGCTTAAATCATTTATTGATAAAAAAATGCAACTGTATTAACAACATTTTTTGATTAAATCTTAGCCAGACCCAGGGTAAACGCTTCCACAGTCATTCTTTTCGAAGTGATGATTTTGTGAAGCGGTCACACAGCGGACTTGCTTCAAGTAATAGTAGAGGAATAAAACGGAAGTTGCTTCGGCAAAGTCAACATTCATCGTGTATATGTGTAATTTTGCTATGTAAATAAAGAATTCGTTGATGAATAAAATACAGCGAGAGCTATCGGATTCTAACCGATCATAGATACAAACCATCGAGTTGATGGTTTTCATACAGAAACTTACTCTGCACTGCGTAGTAGCCCAATAAATTTAGACGCAGTCGATAGTACAGAATATGTTGACTCTCTTTTAAAGCAATTCTCGTCAAATATACTTAACGCATCTGAACTAAGTATTAAAAAAAAAGCCAAAAAGGACCTTCACAATAAGCTTCCATCTTCTAAAGGGTCCGCCATCTAACGTTTTTTTTCCACTATTGCTTATTTTGCGAATGGTAACACTTAGCTCATGTCTGATTTGATAGATAATTAGTTTTATTCTTCCGCTGAATGAATATGGTTGTGTATACGCTTGAACAACGCTGGGAAATATTGCGACATAATTGGGCCATTTTTCTTTGGCAAACTATATATTTCGTTGCTTATAAAACTTAGAAATGCTAATAGAAAACAATAGAGATATCGCGACTCTTTTTTTGGTTTAAAGTATCCAATCTCAATAAGCTTATAAAAACATTTTTTTGGAACACAGAAATGCTGATTCGAATAATAAACTTAGTACCCTAGACCAATAAAAAAAGACAATCGCAGTTCTTAAAAGATTCGGTTAATACATATTTTTCGGATGTTGGTAAAGCAAACACACTTGCCATAAAATTTGCCGAAAACCAGAAATTTCCAGCAATATTGGTGATTTTGAAACAGAAAAAAATGTAAACACTACAATTCGAACTTTTATTTCGAAAATATCTAATCAAACTCATTCATCCAGTTTTTGATTAACATTATTCAAATCAGACAAAGTGACGGAATTAATTGTATTCAAAATTCATACATTAAGCACTTACCCAAGTCAGGTATAAAATATCTCAAATTTCTTATCAATACCTGTTTAAAAATGCAGTATTTTCCTGATACTTGGAAAACAGCAAAAATTATTCCTGTTTTCAAAGTTCGGGAAGTTAAATGCCGATAGCTTAGCAAAATATTAGAGAAATTTCTTAATATTCCATATTTATAGAACTATTAAGAAAATATAAATCGCGTGAAAAATGTTGCACCCTTTCATCAATAGAAAGTGGCTACTTTCAACAAAGAACAAGGTTATTCCATACTTTGTAACTGTTTCTTATACTTTATTGTAATCGTGCTAAGATTTAACTCAAATGTCAAAGTGTTACGACTAGCGAGAAGTCCCAAAAGCGGGTTCCGTTCGTCGGTCGTACTCGTGAATTTGTTTCAAATATTAAATTAAGAGTTTTCGGTGTTTCGCAGTTTTTTTTAAATTAAATTATCAAGGAATACGGAAGTGGCAGTGCCCAATCAACCGTCACCTATTAACTTCGCTCACAAAAAAGCTAAAGTCATTGAGTCTTCGGGACACACAACTTGAGGAGTTCCTGGATTACACAGGACCCAAAAATAAGCAAAAATAGTAACTCACTGACAGATCATCAAAACTATAAAGCACTTCCAATAATCATAGAACCTTGAAACTTAGCACAGTAAAAGGATTTGCGGAATAAACACAGATGTAAATCTAATCTCAGCCCCCAAAAGACGTAATTTGCCAGATATAAAATGTCAAATTAATGCGGTATCATTTCCAAGCTTGGAGTGATTTAATTTGCGAATTCTTACTTTCAAATCGATTTTTGTAGTAAATTTGTAGTTGAAATATTTCTTAAAAACTCGACCGGATTTATATCTACTTTTTCATCTTAATTAGTGTGTCGACTATAGTAAGTTTTGGACACGGAATTTGCAGTTTTCCTTTGGGGAATAAGTGAACTTGTTTGTTAGCACGCGTATTTTGGAAATTAAAATTGTTTCCGAAGACAAAATGTTAACGAAAGGTTTTCTTTTTCTACTCCTATAACTCGTCAAACAAGTACTATAGCTATTAAACTATTTGTTAAATTTCGTTTTTATAATTAAAACATGCATGGTTTTTTATTCTATTTAATAAAATAACAATAAAATTTCCTAAGAAAAGCAAATACAAGCTCTATTTATTTATTTTATTTTATTTCTGCAACAAAATAACGCAATAATTCATGCGGTAGAGGGTTACGTACTCGCACGATCTATCAACCCATTCAAATCTGAAAGTACTTTGAGCATTTGGCAATAAATAAAGCAACCATGCATTTGCAACAAAAACCATCACCTGCAGCAAAATCGTTGAGTTCAAAATCTCGCCAAGCATAGCAACAGTCAAATAAAACAAAAAAAATACCCTCCCCAACGCATGTAATGCATCAGTCAGGATCAAATTCACATGACTGATTCTGCAAACAAATGTCCAATGGTCAAACATCAATATTTTATATTTAAGGTCGACAAACAAACCGGGACAAAGGCAAAATTCCAATTTCATCCATTTCTCGCAAACAAAAAAAAGAAAAAACAATCAACAGCACACCAAAAGGCACACATTGCAAAAAACCATTTGAAAAATAAATACTCAATTTCATTGAGATTTTTCAAATAAATAAGAGTAACGGCCACTGAAGCGCCAAGTGTAGGTGTCCGTCAGGTGCAATAACACTAACACACACTCAGATTGTGCTAAGTAAGCAATGGAGTTTTACTCATTTGTATCCCTCTGCATCCGTTCAGAGTATGAATATGAACATCCTCTTGCCTTACGTTCGAACCAAATTAATTTATACGAACACGTTGGCAAGTTTTTGTTAAGAAGATTCACAAACTTCTATCTCAGATCAGGCGGAGGACCCTCCTACCCACAGACAACTGTATCCAGTTTTTTAAGAGATTAAGCGGTTTATACTTCCATAGGGAAAAATAGTTGAATTGTATCAGCAGCTCGCATATGGTTCGAATAAGACCATGGTAAGCAAACCATCACTTGTGGTTGGTCTAAGAACATAAATCCTGGACGAGTTATATGTACGCCGAAGTAATCACATAGCGAGGAGACTACCCTAACCAGGATGGATTGGGTTTTCTTCGGCGTGCAGTGCAAAAGGATTGTGAAAAGTCGTCCCTCGAATTTTCTTTTATCCTATTTGCCACCAAAAATTATGGGCAAGTTGTGTTTATTTTGAAATATTATTATATATATATATTTATTCTAGAAATAACCCAATTCTGACCAAACTTGACACAGAACTATTACAAAATTGATGATGTCTTTGACAGATAAGTTACACTTAAGGCTTTAATAAATCCTTTAACCAATTTCAAATAAGTGTTTGAACACAAGAGCTTTGTGAACTTGGTCATTAAAGATTGATGGCTACGTCCCCTATGGACACAATATTTGATGGCAAAAAGAAGACAAAACTAGTTGGACCGTATGTCTGCGGAAAGTCTACGGTATTTTTATTTCATCACTAAAAGCAGTCTCATGAACCTGCGCAACTATTAAGTATGGAGAAAACCACAGAACACACTGCTGAATATATTGACTTAGTCGTAATTCCCCAAACTCCATACAAGTCAATTTTCACCTCCCGCATCTCATCTCATGTATCGGCAACTACTTCTGATGTTCTCTTAAAATATGTTCATTCCAAAATCGGTTTGTTCAAAAACTTCAGATATTATATTGAAGTACCCATTTATTGTTCCTCGTGAAATTGCCTCATTAAAATTAAGTGGAAGCCTTGCCTTCTCCCGAATTGTGGCCAATTCAAAATTTGAATGGGTAAACGAACAGTTTACAGATTTTTAGCGAAAATAACGCCAAAGTCCACAACTCGCCACCAAAGAAGAAAAACCAAATTGGTCTCAAAAGTAAAGTAGATGAATTTGATAAGTGCGCCACCAGGCAAATTGTGCATCAGTTTTTGTTTTCTATTAACGAACTTTCGAGGCTGGATACAAACCCAGCCAAAATATGCAGCTCTTCTCTGCATACGGTTTTACATTTGCCCATCGTCATTGAAGGAGTGTTCTATTGGAAAGAACTGCCATTAAAACAAAAAGATAAATTTGTTTTTGTATTTTATCTAAAAAAGAGCTTGGTTACCCTACATAATATTCTGTCTGGTTTTTGCTGATTTGAAATCTTTAGTACGAAAACCCTGCAAGAGCATTTGTTAGAATAGTGCGAATGAGAGGCAAACATCCTTATCTTCCCTGCACTGCCAATTTATGTTGGATAGACTATAGAACCTAGCACATCTGGGTAACTTCTGCAATACTCATCTGACGTCCAAGTATAACACACATGCGGTTTGAGGTGTCCGTTTTTCTTAGTAAGCCCATCCCATATAGTGACGCAGACGCAGACGTGCACTTTATTTTTTTAATATTTGGGAGATTTTCGGCTACAATTTTGCGTTGTGTAAGAGGTGGTCGCTTCTGTGGTTAATTCCATTTATCGTGGTTAATTACATTTACACAGTCAATATTGCGGAAAGGAAAATAGAGAAATTGCTATTCTTTTCCCGGATAAGGTCCGTCCAAGTTAAATTTCATATGTTTCGATACATGTACTTTTGAGCTCATGAAGCATCTCCCAAAAAAATACCTAGGTATGCGGAGCTACGTGCGTTTTGTCTTTGATGGTGTTTGTTTCTGAAATCTAGTTACTTACCAATTTCTTTTAATTTTTAAACAAATTAAATACATTAATTTATTTCATAAAATTAATAAAAATAGTTTTGTATTTCATTTGAAAACTTGAAAATATAAAATAATAAAATATTAAACTAATTAACATCCCTAAATTAAACCAACAAGATCTTAAATAGAAAATGTGTATTAAGGCTCAAATATTACTCCAATATTATATTTGTTTACTTTTAGTTATTCTTAACCTTCTTTGATTTCTTTGGTAGTCCAAGGAAGCGCAAAACTAAACTTATCAATAGTTTCAACAAAAGCACTGCAACTAACAATATTCCACCATACAATATGACAATGGCGTCCAGATTGTGATACTGAATAAAGCTGAGATCCTGCCCGGCTGAGTGCAAATGAGGCGCACCCTTATGCCGCGCAATATACTCCACCCAATAAGTGGCGGTATCTAGTGGCGGTTGCGGCTGATCGCGATACCTCTCCGATATGACTTTCACAGCTTTGGTGTAGCTCGGATCTTTGAGAACCTTATTAATTGCAGCCGAGAACGTTTCTTTGCTAAGGCTGTTGTAGTCAACCATGGCTCCATAGCCACCAGCCTCTGAACGGGCCATGTTCAGGAATTGATCTCCAAACATTGGAATTCCAACGAATGGTTTTCCATGGTAAACAGATTCGGTTGTGCTGAGCAGTCCTCCGTGTGTAATGAAGAGTTTTACATTTGGATGCGCCAGTATGTCATCCTGCGGGAACCAATCACTGATATAAACGTTGTCGCTCTTGCCAGGCAAATTGGTTTCTTCGAATTTCCATAAGACTCGTTGCTTAAGTGACTTGAAGGTATCAATGATAGCCTGACGTTTTTCTAGTGGCAGGACACTACTCTTCAAATTCGATCCCATAGAGAAGTATATAGCGCCATCCTTTGCTTCGTCCAAGAACTTTTGCATATCGGCCGGGAGTGGGTTGGATTTGCGGTTGATGTGCATTCCTCCGACTTCAATCATATTTGGCATATACGGACGAGGGAAGCCCAGAGACACATGACAGTTTAACAAAACTAATGAGGTATTCGTGCGGGTCTTTTCCAAGCCCATTTTCGATTTGGGAAAGAATTGATTGAACAGTGCACGTTGTCTGGGCATATAGAAATTTGCGAAGTAGATTTCTTCGAATGTTCCAATGGCTAAATTAAAAATTCTCTCAGTTAGACTCATGCGATGAGTTAAGGGCAAGAAAGGATGTGGCACGTAAGATGGAGGCGATGGTGATCCCACTAAGTCCGTATTCCATTTGATTGCCCCAAAGGTGCTTATTCCAATGAGAGATGCATTGAAATGTTCGGCTAGTCCGAATAGTGCCTCAGATACAAAAACCTCACAAATAACAACGTCAAATTTCTCTCCGGATGCCATCAGCTTCTGCACGGACGGCTCAGTTAAGGTGCTATTGGTGATCATTATTCCCATGTTGTAAATGTTCATTAAAATTTTAAGAATGTTCAAGTCTCTATTCTTCAGGATGTTGTCAATCATTTCTAAGAGTAAAATAGAGAACATAATTAGTAATAAGCAATCATCACAAATAATATAAAACAATGTTGAAATTTTTGGTGATTAGGTTCGTGCATTTAAAAATATTTAATTTTGCATTTGAAAGACCAAGTAATTCAATAATAAGACTTTGAACCAAACAAATGCGAACTTCTCCTCAGCCTAATTCAATGAAATTAATTTCAGTTTTGTGAGCTTTAAAATACGCATATTTCAAGTCCAACATTATATATCTGCATGCTATAAGAGCTTAGGAGTTTTAGTAATATTTTTGCAAAACTACTTTTTTTTTTATTAGTATATTAACTAACCAACATTTTAAATTGATATCAATGATACTTTTTATAGTTTTCTCTCGACGTCTATTCGGGATTTTTTAATAGCATATACATATGTACAAATACTATGGCGTGGGTAATACAAACATTTTATGCATGGATTTGCCTAATTGAGTCGAATATCGAATGGGTTTGTGCGTCTGCTTAAGCGTTAAGGTTATGTGTGTTTCAAATCCAGTCAAGTTCCGGTGTATTGTTTTCAGGTGTGTATGGAGCTGCAGAAGTGCAGGGAGGTGTGTGCGTGTGCGCACATAAGATGAGGTACAATGAGATAGTCAAACTCGGATGCCTCAGAATCAGTGTTAACGCTGAATAATTTTAAAATGAGGTTGAGGCATATAAAAACAGCTACAGTCCCTTTGCGGCGAACAGTATGAAACCCTATCCATATCCCTCCCCATGAAAAACGCATAGAAAACACGACGGATGACATTTTATATTCATTAATGAGCATCAAAAGCTAAGTGTGTCCTTAGGCCTTTAAATTTAAGCTCAAATTTAAAACATATACTACCTAGGGTCGCGGTATGGTAGTGTAATATTTTTCTTTGATACGCTCTCTGCCATGCCCACAATTAATAATAAACTGTTTAAAGCCTGAAGTTGATAAAATAAAGCACTAAGACCTTCCGAAATATGTAGACCATGACCTCCTTCATAAATCTGATAATATTTGAAATAGTTGGGGCCAGGGATCTTGGGGCTTAGAAACGTGCCAAACGGCAACGCTGCTCTTAATCTGAACCTGAATTGCCCTCACCTTACAAACGCGACTTTTGCATCACCTAGCTTTAGTGCAAATGTTAGTTCTTCTTGGATAAGGACTTAAGAGAGAAAATATTTTGAGCGTTTGAGGTGCCAGTTCAATGCCAGGGGACTTGTAATTGTCCCCATTATACCTCATCTCACATCTGTGATCTGATTTGTGTCATTCAGTTGGCAATTGTAAATATTTCATCGAAGTATAGTCAATTTAAAGCTCATGAATCATTCACATGAGAGCGAACCGCGAACTGCGAACTGGCAAATATTCGTAAATTCTGACATTTCTTTCACATGAGAAAATTTTTTGTGTCGCAGGTACCTGCGAATCTGATTTGTAAATGTTAGCAGCAAGATGTGTCAATTTTAAGGTTTTGTTCGAACGAATTTTTCATTCGCGAATTTGTGGATCGCGTTTGTATTATGTGGATTGTGAATAAAGAGTGACAGTTCGCGGCAAGAATTTTTCAACTCGCGGGAAATTTTTTGTAATTGTAAATATTGCTATTTAAATCAATTTAGACTCAGTTTTTTTTAGATAATATGTTAGATCAATTAAATATCAAGCTTTTGTCTTAGAAGCAATAGAAATTTTCTATTCATAAATACATTAAAATTGATTTGTTCGCGATTCGCCTATTCGCAGTTCGCTCTCATATGAACAGTCCTTTACATGCTGTCAGAGAAGCGAATATAGTTCTGAAACTTCAAATGCTTTTGTTTTCTGTTAAACTTTGTGTTGCTGTGACAATAAACAAATCGCAGGAACAGACACTCTATATTCCGCGAGTATCTTAAAAATATGTGTTTTGCTCACTGTCGGTTGTACGTTGCATGCTCTCGGGTAAGTTCGGCGCCAGAGAATACTACAAAAAAGGTGTCCACGGAGAAGCACTAAAAATCAATCAACTACTATATCATAAATGTGGCACGGAGGCGAAACAAGGCGAACGTGGGCCAGCTAGTTGTATAATTTATGAGTGTTTTTAATCTTTCTGGTGTACAATTACTTATTACTTTGCTTATGGGATATTTGAAATCGTGGTGAAATTGTAAATGAGGTACAATTTTTCGACAATAGACAGTCCTATAATTGCTGCTCTTTGGTCCTGTCCATCCGACTTAGTTGTATTTGATTTGCATTTCACATATATGAAAGGGATTTGAATTACCAAATTTATGACTAAAATTGCTTTAAACAATTTCGCTTGAGAATTGGGCGTTTCGACTTATTTAAAACAAAAGAAGATCCAGAGTGCTTAGATCGCTTAGAGTGTAAACCGTCTAACTCCATTTTTATGATGTCTAAGATTATTACACCATTAGAAAGGGGAAATGAAGACCCACGTCTGATATAAAGATCAAAATTCAATTCGAAGTTGCGTCCTTAACTTTCCAACTTAACTACATATTTACGTAAGCATACACAAAAACTTTATATAAAAAGGTTACGAATATTAAATTTATTTTATGGTACAGAAAAGTTTCTTCATTTTCTTGTAAAGGCAGTTTGTATTTAAAAAATTAAAAATTTTATAAATAGTATTTACATTTTTATACTTGGCAAGTACTTAAAATCGTGAAAATTGGGGCTCTATACACATGTGTTTTATATATATGTACATATATCTCTTACAAACTTAAAATTGGAAAACAAACTTGGCGTTCATTTTTAGATCTCAGTACATTTTGTGGCTGACTTGTAAGTCAAAGGCGATTTTTGTATAAGAAAACTTGGCTATTCTTTAATACATATTTATGTTTTTGGTGTGATTTCAAAACTTTTTGCAAAGATTTTTTTATATATGGAAATTTTGCGCAAAAAATTTGACACAGGTGGCGAGAGTATTGCGAGCAACTTTTAAACGAACAGTTTCCCCGGCTATATTTTCCAGGGGCCGCCCTCAAAAATAAAGAAGTGACCGACATAACAGTCGAATAAGTTGAGAAAGCGGTCAAAAACTTCAAGAAGAGAAAAGCGGTTGGAACGGATGAGATACCCAGTGAGTTCTGGAAAGAGATGGGAGACATCGGGCTCGGATGGCTGATGATTCTTATCTTCAAACTCATGAGAGGTGATCCAATGCCCAATCAGTGGAGGGAAAGTTATCTTCTTTCTTTGCACAAAGGAAAGGGAGATACGCGAAACTGTAATTGATTGATTTCCGTTAGATGGTCGCCTAAGACAAACAATACAACTGCCTGACGACTAGTGCGGGTTTGTCGCGGGTAAGTAAACCACAGATGCAATCAAAAGATCATAATGGAAAAGCATTGTGATTCCTTAAAGAATCTGCATATGATTCTGGTTGATTTTGAAAAAGCATTCGATAAACAACCAAGAGATCTGATAAAGGTAGCGCTAAGTCAACGAGGAGTTCCTGAAACCTACGTACAGATGATCATCGACATGTACGAGGTAGCGAAGACAAAAGTCTGATGTCCCGCAAAAGTCACCGCTGAATTCCCAATTAAAGTCAGTGTTCACCAGGGAAGTGTCTTAAGTCCTTTGCTCTTTATTACAGTCCTAGATTATCTGCTTGAGGGAAAAGTGACGGACCCTAAAGTGCATCAGTTATTCTTTGCTGACGATGGAGCCAACATAAGTGATGATCAGACTTCGCTGATACGAGCACTTGATGTTTGGGTAGATGCTTTAGAGGGGAATGGGCCAAAAAAAGACAGAGTATCTGTACTACCCATTCTCTGACCCAAGCCAACCCATTCCAGACATGACTTTGAATGGGGTGCTGGTTCCCAAGTGTGAAAAGTTCAAATATCTGGGATCAATGATCAACAGCAAAGCAACCGTAGTTGACGACATCAATCATCGTGTAAGCGTAGGGTGGATGAAGTGGCAGGAAAACTGTGCCATTTTCTGTTACCGAAAAATGTCCCCTAAGCTGAAAGGAAGGCTCTACACCGCAGTTGTGCGTCCGGCGAAAAAATTGGATCACGACAGACTCAGTTGGTATTGTCATGTTCAAAGGAGGGATCCGACGAACCCCGTCAAAAAGTCAATTGCAATCAACATTCCCTTACAGCCGCGTAAAAGAGGCAGGCCTAAAACTCCTGGATCGCACAAATTCAGAAACACCAGCATTTGATTGGCCTCAATGATGACGTTATCCAAAATCGAGATGCCTGCAGATATTTTTTTAGGTCGAACCGGCAAACCCCACAGTCGGACCAGTAGGAATGCAGTGAAGTGGGAGGGTTATGATCCCTTCCTAATCTCGTCGTTCAATGGACAGAAGATATACATCACAGTTTTTGAAACACCAAATTGACTATTTTTTCCCACTGTATGCCGAACGAACGTGACTTGAGTATAGACATGCACAATCGGATATATATATTAATCATATACATATGATCTATCTATAGTATACTCCTTACAAATCAGTCACTATTATATCATTCAAATTGAAAAATGATTTGATTTCAATACCTATAGATAAATTTTCTATATGTATAACAGAAACTTATTTTTCTTTTATCTTCAATGATAATAACTACGTGGGTTTATTTCCATCACCAATCACATTAAATAAGTTATTTTTTTTTTGATAACTAACTAAAACGAAGTAGAACTTTTCGATTTCATGTTTTGTGAGGTGTTTTGGTAATGAACCTGGACAGTACTCATGTTAGCGTGTTGGACTACTAAGCAATGGGGCTTAAGTCCGCCACAGTACCATACAATGCTTTTATTTCGCTGGCTCACGTATGTATACTCCACATTATGCTCGATGCATTTCACTGAAAGGCAAAATCCTCTTCGAAGCCGGAATGCAATTCGGGGTAAAATTTACTCGTCAGGCAAACTAATTTATTGGCCATCAGATATGGCAAAAACTCCGGACCTTATTGATTTTTTCATCGCAAAATGGATATCCTAAAGACATATTAAACTTGAAGATTGTTTCGATCTATCTTCTGACAACTCGCCTGTCATTCTGACAATTGGTGGCAGAATATTAAGAAAAGGAGAGCCCACCCAGACTTACCAGCGTAAGTCGTAACTGGGACTTTTTTTAATCTGCCGCTCCGCAGCATAAAACGATATTCAATAATCTATGCAGCACTCTCAAAAAAAAAAAAAGATTCAGGACTTTTAAAGTAGCGAAGTATCTTCATACATTGAAGGTCTCACTGGGAATATGAGTTCGAACTACTAGCTCTGGAAAGATTCCTCTCAGAAAAGATAATGGCGAATGGGAGAAAGAAGACAAAGAAAACGCCGACATATTTGCCGAGCGCTTAGAAATAACGTTTAAAACTTTTGATGGTCAAGAGCTAATTGAAGACACGACCTTAGCCGGAATAGCTGACAATTTTAAAATTTTAAAGTGTATGAAATACAAAAATTGGAACTAAACAAAGCTTCTTGATAAGACTTAATTACGCGACAGGTCGTTAAAGAGTTGCCTAGGAAAGCACTTATTATGTTCGTTTATCTCATAAATTCTTCATTTAGGTTGTTACACGTTCCACGACAATGGAAAGTAGCTGCGGGAAAATCCTCATATGACAAGAAATCGTATAAACCAATGTCACTTTTACCAATTATGTCAAAAGTATTTGAAACAATTTTACTAACCGGCAACGTCCGATTATCGAAGAACGCCTTTTAATACCTGATTACCAATTCGGGTTCAGAAATAAAAGCACTCTACAATCGACCAGAAAAATTCCTAGACGAGAAAAAATATATGGTCTATGGTTTTTTTCAAGACGCCTCGCAAGCTTTTGATAAAGCATGGCATACGGGATTGAAATATTAACTTAAAAAAACTCTCCCAAAACAATTATATGATATCCTAAGCTCAAGGAAGCGTTTTTGGTCCGATTTGTATTGTAATCTATACTCAAGATATTTCGCAAGAAGATGGCACCACAACTGTAGCTACCTTTGCGGATGATACAACTATATTAGCCGTAAGTAATACGATAGAATCAAGAATCAGCAACGAACAAGCTCCACAGGGCTACCAACAACGTTTTTGAGTGAACAAAAACTTGGCGTATTGTCCTCAACGAAACAAAATTTACGCACGTTAATTAAAATTTACGAAGCGTTACATGACAGTTCTTACGCTTGGATGTTAGTCAGACTTTTGCAAGAGGTACTCCTATACTCGCGTCTATGGTCTGTCAGACTGTTTCAAATTTCAATCCTCAATTTTTGCAAATGAAATGAAATGAATTCAAACAAATTAGAGCTTTGGCAACACAGAACAATATACCGTCAAATAAAATAAATAATAATTCTTATCTAAGCAGCATATTACTAGCAAATAATTACATATGATAAACCCCAAGTTCCCAGTTCAATTTGTACATCGCATCAAACCGATTCACAACAAACCGTAACTACAAGGTCAAGCACGAGGGCAAATTCTAAACATAAATATAGTGCACAATGTCAGTAGTTAATCATTAAATAATTACTCTTCATTCTTTCTTGAATAGCTACAAGCGTCACATCACGATAGTTTTTGATTGGTTTCTTCATTGGAAATGGTGAAATCACTGTGACATCATGGCCCTTCTCAGCCAGGCCCTTCAAGAGGGCATGACCCACAAAGAAGTGCGATCTAGCACCCGTTGGAATCACACCGAGAATTTTATAACTATTAACGCCACTTATTATGGCGGCAAGCAGCAAAACGCTTGCAAAACACAACTTCTTATCAATCATTGTCACGCAATTAACACAAGCATGTGTATGCTTCAGTAACAAACTATAACTGACTGAACAAATGATCTAGCCGCTAGCGATTCAAAATAGCAACTGAGATTTGCAGAGCGTTGCCGTGAGTCGTTGGGGACGCTTTCATGGGTTCTTTTGACACATTTGCGTAGATAGTACGTACGATCTCCGCTCTTTAAATAAATCATTTTTCTTTTTAGACAACTATTTTGGACCCCTTATTAATTGTTTCAGTGGCAACGCTGGTTAGAATACGCAAGTTAAGCAAACAAATATTTAATGTTTGCTAAATTGCCGCTGGGAATCACAAGTGCTTATCGATTCATATTTCTTATGTCTGGCACCCGCTATCGAATACATCGGAATCTAGATTCAGGGTCACCCATTCGATTGTATGAGAAGGTAATTTGTGTTGATTTGGAAATGAAAATGCATTAAGAATTGGGACTGTTACCTGGCAGAGTTATTTCGTTTTTGGATTTAAACGTTGAATGTTTGCTATATACGATGATGGATCGCTTTACAATCGAACAACGCGTTAAAAACTAAAACTACAAAGGTGGTGATTCAAACGTAGCCGTAGCGTATTACGCGACGTGGTCATAATCGACCGACTACGAAAACAATCGGTAAAATTGTGAAGAAAATTAAAGAGAGTGGATGTCGTTAGGCCAGTGCATCATCGTAATGCACGCTCAGTCGAAAATATTGGTGCTGCAAGTGTTGCTGATGATCCAAATTTTTTGAGACTTCCCGCGTTCGCAGCGATATAGTCGAATGGTAACCGATTTTTTTGGGCGGCGATTTAAGATCATGACTTGGACGATATGTGGTTCAAACAATACGGGACAGCAAGCTACGCAACACGACTAATTATGGTTTTGTTGCGTGAGAAGTTTCCTGGTCGCGAATTTTAAGTTTTGGCGACGTCAATTGGCCAGAAAGATCATGCGATTTGACAGATTCAGATTTTTTTCTGTGGGTCTACGCAAAAGACCGTGTTTATGCGATTAATCCTCGAACTTTAGAGAGCTGTGCCAAACGTGATTGATTCGATCTTTTTAGCCCGATCACAATAATGTTCAATTGTTCACATAGTCAAAACTTTTGTTACGCATCTGGCTTGTTCATTTACCTCGATATGCCGGTTAAGAAAGAACGAAACAACACAACCTCACATCAACTATTCACAGAGGAAATACTTTTTTCGCGCCACTGGCTGGTTTATGTATCCCGCCATTATGCCATTTTAAGTGGGAGCGAAACAAGTATAAGTAATATGTGTTCCAAAGTTATACATTTATTTGGCTGTATTCACTCTTACAATCCATCTGAATCTGCCTGTCTCTATCGGAACTAAACTCAATGAGGTTTGATTTCGATTTGAGTTGGGATTTCTGATTCTATTGAAATTAAATGGACAATGCCAGACTCGTATCTGTCATTGAATGAGTGATTGAAATGACCGATTCATTTTTTCAACCAATACTTGAATGATTCGATCATTAAATTTAAACGATTGACACAGCTCTACTCTAGACGTATTAAAAACCAATAGGTTTGTTCCAACAGGAGCTCAAGCTATCAGCAAACTGTCAGGAGCATGTGCAGTCTAGTTTTGCCGTTCCAACACGACACAAACGATTTCAAACAATAAACAAACTTGTTTCTGATAGTCAGAGGATTTTTTGCGGACTAAAAATGAGAGATATACGCAATTCGTAAAATTCTCTCTCAGTCTCAGTTGCCTTGCCTTTGCCTTGTCGTTTTCAGTTTAGTTTAGACATTAGTTCGTGCCTTCGTTCTGCAGGGGCGGGTGCTTATGAATCGGAAATAAACAAAAGTGAAAGGTTTGTATGCAGTAATTTTAAGAATTTTTTTTGCCGCAAGGACATAATTCCAAATTTTTGTCTTTTGGGACTTATGTATATAAACTATATATGGAAGTACATAAGATGTTTGTTTTTGGTTTTTGTACTTCTTTTGACCATTTAATTGAGGGAACTTAAACTTTTGATGAAGCATTTACTAACGTCTCTCAGACTATAGACATATAATATATCGAATTATTGTTCGACTTATGGACAATTTATGGACATATTCTACAAAGAAAATCATTCTAGAGTAGAGCCTACCTCCTCTAATACCTTCAGTATTGTATTCTTTGATGTGTCTAGGGCATTTCCCAAATATGTCATTGGAACTTTGAAAAAAGTCATTGAAACCTTTAAAAAGAACTTGTTAATAATATTTTCATCGATTCGTTACGTTTCGTTACGTTCCAAATCTATATCCATCTATATTTAGGACTTCAGCGTATAACTACACACGACTGAGTTGTAAAAAATACTAAGCTTCCAACGTGAGTAACACTCACTTAGTAGTCAGAGAACTGCAAAAAGCGTTCCAACACGCAAACAAATTTGTGATTAGGTAGTGTTCGAGCATGCGCAGTAAAGAAACTAGTTTGTCAGAAACTAGTTTGTGATTCGGTGTTGGAACAAATCTAATTTTACTCAAGTTATGGCCGAGAAACTGCCTGATATGTGTAAAGAAGTGGTTAAAAATTATCTTAAAGGAATCAAATCTTCCCAAGTCAGCCATTTGGATCATATTGTTTTGCACACTTAATGGCAAAGTCCAAACTCCAAACTAATGAAACAAATTTTTCATAAAAAATGTATCGCTGTGTGTGTTTTATTTAGCTTTATTTTCGAAACCGAAAAGTGAATGACCATATATTTTTATACCCTATCCTAAGGGTATATTAATTTTGACACATAGTTTGTAACACCCCTTAATATTCGTCGTAGACCCATAAAAGTATAAATATTTATGATTAGGACCAAATTCTAAGACTATTTAGCAATGTCCGACCGCCCGCGCGCAATTTTTAGGCCTTTAAAATTAAGCTAGGAAGCTAGAAATTTTTAAAAAAATATTTTTTTTTTAAATTTAATGAATGAATAAAATGCTATCCATCATCTTCTTAATGCTTTTTTCTTTGGGGCATATAGGGATATAGATAGGATATCATACTGTTCAGACCAAGTTTACGCACAAGTGGATCGAGTTGAGCGCGTAGAACTACCACTGTTCTGGAACACGAAAGTGTTCGCGTCCATCAAATCACAGTTCCATAGCATAGCTGCCGACTCAAGAAAATATCACGCTGTCATCGCCCGTCCAGACCAGGTTATATTATCGCTTATAGAGCACATTACTGCCAAGCCTCTTAATCAAGATAGGTATTATACCGTGAAAGACGCCCTTTTGAAGCACTTTTAAATTTTATAGGAACGACAGTTTAAGACCTTTGTCTCGGGGCTTGAACTGGGGAGTAGACGTCTATCAAACCTTCTTTCAAAGATGCATCGGCTAGGTGGCGACTTGCTAGAATAATGGAAGTTCGACATCACCAGAATATCGGACAGCTAATGCTAATTTCGCGAACGCAAAGATGTAGACGAACGAATTCGAGAGCTCTCCAGGCAAATCGAAAAACTATCGCAAAAGGTGGACCGCTTCGTGGTCAGTGGCAAAGACAACAGTTATCGCAATGCCACTCCTGGGCGGCACAGCAGTTCGAATTCAACGGAGAACAAATTCCCAGCTTCCTCAGTTTGGCCTTACCACCGCAGATTTGGTGAAAACGCTTAAAGATGCACTACACCATGCTCATGGTCAAAAAACCAGGAAAACACCAACCACCACAAAAACCATAATAGTTGTGACATAAATGCAAATTATACATACAAAAACAACGCCATCTAGAACTCAAGTAGGAACTGATAACATTTTAATTATAATAAAATGTTATACAGAATCGAGGCTAAATTTGCGCGAGTAAAGGCGCCTGAATAATAAAGGAAGTTCTATATTTTAAAATAGATTGGAGATAAATAAGAGATTGAAATAGTAAATTAGTGGAAAATCAGATTGTAATAAATGAAAGTTTATTTGTGAATAATTTTGCATAATTAATGACGAAGACTTATTTACGTTACAAGTAAATAGTTACAATATTCGAAAGGAAAAGTAAGCCAAATTAATAAATAAAGATTCGGTAAAGAGAAAAACTTTTCATCATTTCTAATACGAATTTATAAAAATAAGGAGAATTCATTAAAGAAGTGTTGATACTGTAAATATGAGAAAATCTTCCATTAACCGAAATTTATTTTTGGTTTTACGTAGTAGAAGATCAAATACCAAATTATACTGTGTTGTACGGATACTTTCATTCCAAATGTTCATCATATCCAATGTAGTACATTTAAAATTTACTTTGGTTTTATTTATTTGGTCCAATATTTGCTATATGAAAATTGCAAAATGTAACAAGATCCAAATAGGAAACGAAAAACATGGCTATATGTTAAATTTGTAATTTAGTCAAAATCGCTTATAACGACATTCTCTACGACCTATGGCTTATATAATACGAACAAGTTTGTAAGACTCGACTGAGTCAATATCAATTTGAGTATATACTTTAAATATAGTTTCCCACGAAATTACAAATTTGTCTATGCAATATAAGCAATCTGCCATTTTAATGCGAGAACAATATATAATAATATATAGTTGAATAATAATAGCTTGAGTTGATAATGTTTAAGTAATAATTAGTAGAGTTACACACATATCTGATAGCTTTAATGACACCATATACATTTTTAATGATGTGATGGCTTCATCGGAACTAATTATTATTCTTCATTCAATATATAGCATTTGAGATGTGTTAGGCATTCGCAAAATAGCGAAGCGAGTGCTATTGTCATAGGCTTGAGCCTGATGAAAATAACAGAGAAGAAATTACATGAGCGGTACCGATTGCATTAAATGAGTTTTAAGTGCTGATATTATGCTCCTTACTCGAAACATAGTAATCGTTGGTAATCGTGTACCAACACTCTATTTTTCTGCACTCTTAAAAATACAAAGCAGTGCAGTGTCTGGAAGCACCTTAATATCAATAACGAAATCAATTATTAAATGATTAGATTTGAAAATCTCATGTTTGTTAAGTAAAAAAGTTCTATATCCCAAGAAATTATATGGATAAAGCACTTTTTTGATTAACTTTCAAATTTTCCTCGTCGATGATGTTACGAGCTATATTTTCTTCAAAATCTTTTTATGTGGTAAAGTTTGAAGGAATCCACTAAATCCAAAGGAGTTCCATATATGCCAAAAAGCTTAATACCGTGTACTCTCTCCTTGGGCTAAAGCCAGAGTAAGAGTGAGCCTGGGCGGCAAAAATCCAAGCTCAAGAACGTCGACTGCTTGGCCCCAACCATACAATTTCATACGTTTCTATTTTTTTGGCGCTTAGCTTTTGGTGTATTAGCCTAACGGACACCTCACATAAGGTTCGCTAGGTATTTCAGTGAATCATTTTATTAAAAATGAAATTTACAGTAAACTACTTTATTTTATGCACAAAAAACGCATCGTGTCGTAATGATTTACATTCAAAATTTTTAACTTTCTCGTATACATTAGTATACTAAAGAGATCGTGCGGAAATTTTGAACTCAAACTGAGTATGAGGGATGATATTACGACTATACAGAGTCCAAAAAAGTGTGTCCGCCAATGCCGTCCGTCGGTCTGTCTTTCCGGGCGTCGTATGGCCAAACGGTTTGGCGGATATGCTTCAAACTTCGTATATAAGGTTTTTGGGGTTACATCTCGGGGCATATTTTTATTTTTTGCTTTATCGTTTGAAATAACGGTACCTGCCATACAATATTTTTTTGGTAAAAATCACTTATCACTATTTTTATAAAAATTGGTTCCAAGGATTTTGTTTTTTTTTGTACTAAGGATACTTAGGATACTGCATACTCAGTTATTGGGAAAAAAATTCGATTAACGGTAATTTATAAAACCGCCAATATGTCGAAAACTTACAAAGTTTACTAAAAAATTGTACTCTATTTTTTTATACAATTTAGTCGAATAAATTTGCATACTTCGATTTTTGAAATAATTTTTTTTTCATGTAATGATTTTTTTAAATTTAAATTTAATTCGTTTTCTAAAAAACTGCTCTAACGATTTTGATAATTTTCTGTATTTCGAACAATTATGTTAAGAATGTCCAATGTGCGAAATTCCATCAAAATCGTAGGTGCCGTTTTTGAGAAAATCTAATTTTTCAAGACCAAAAAAGTAATTTAAATAAATTTCTCACCATTCATTTTCGATTTATTTAGCGATTCGAAAAACCCATGTACCGAGAAAGTTTCGTATGACGCAGTCGTGCACTTCACTTAATTTAAGATCAGGACATTATCCTGCATGTGTGAAATTCTATGTGCTTCCTGTAAAAAAAAATAAACACACATCAAGAAACTGTTTAATTTTGGTGTTCTTTTGCATAAAACCCAACAAAACAAGCGATTACGGTTGAGGTTGAGCATATAGATTTATTTACACATATTTGTATGGAAATTATCAGACAAGCAAATTGTAGCCTAGAAATAAGCTTATTTATGTTCGACCTAGGTAATGGGAAATAGATAAAGTTTACTTAAAATGCTTAAGAGAATTAGCGAAGATAATATGTAATTTTTTGCCGGAAAGAATGGTAACTTTGTCTCTCTCTGCCTCGTTTGTAAGGCAATTTTTCCATGCGTAATTTTGCCTTAGTAATGGGTTAAGACTGCATACAACCTGGCGTGAAGTTCCATTGTAAATTGTTTAAAACCATCTACCCACTTTGTAAAAATGCGTTTATAATAAGGACAAAAACTGATTATGTAACCTAAGATCTAAAACAAAATTTAAAATTTTTTTAAAATTATGTGGTAATTGTGGAAAAAAGCGCAACTAAAAATCCGACGGAACGTAAGCGAGAAGAAAGACCAAGAAAAGGTTAAATATACAAAATGTTTATTAAGTAAGTACTTCTTTCAACCGAAGATAAATTATGACTGACTGCAGATGGGTAGCAGATACGTAGGTATGTTACTCTACGTTCAATTACAATTGGGTGATAGAAAGTAAGAGAAATAATATAGAGAGAGATTATAATGATGTATTATATAATTTTTAACATCTTCCGGTCGGCGGAGAAGAAGTAAGCTCCAGTGGGTATAATAATTGGACTGGCCTTCGAGTTCGAGTTCCATCCGAATAGCGTATCTCGCTAGCTCGGACTTTGCCATCATGACCAGCGAATGTGTTTTCTATGACAACCAACCTCCAGTTAATCCTTGGCTTACTAGCATCGAAATCGAGGACGACATCATTCCTTTTTAGTGAGAAACTGCATTTGCTGTGATGAAACGATCGCAAAAGTTGCATGTACTCAATACGCCAACGCTTTTCCAGCATACTAATATATTTCATTCGCTGCTTCCAAAGATTTTGTATTTCATGTGACCCAGATTTCACTTTACGAACGGCTAATCCACCATGACCCAGGAGGAGTCAATGGTGTACAATCTAACGGATTACTGCTCATGTATGTGAGAGGACGAGCATTTACCACACCTTCAGCTTCGACGATTACAGTTCGTAGTTGCTCGAAAGAAAGCTTCGCCTTGCGTTTTTGATTGTGCGTATGAGGCGCTCACAGAATCCGCCCCACCACGGGGCTTGTTCCACAATAAATCTCCATTTGACGCGATTATTGGACAAAAACCCTTGGACCGACTCATCCTCAAAAATGTGATTTACATCACCTAACTCCAAAGCTGACCGGCGAAAGGTTCGAGCATTATCGGAATATATGACCGATGGAGTACCCCGCCGAGCCATGAAACGTATAAATCCCATTAAGCAGCTTTCTGTTGTTAAACTTCTGCACGGATGGCACCACACGTAAAAACCATAAGATATGTTTTGATCATCTTTTCTTTCGAGTTATCGAAGCAGTAGATATTATTGGACAAAAACTTCGTCTTCTTATCGCCTAAAGGAACTACTTCCGCAATACCATCTGCAACCATCAGTTGAATAGCCGCATCGTATTCTTTAAACCTTTGTGGAATCCTCTTCAATCGCCTCGTAAGCGAATCAAGTCACTTTAGAGCTTAGTTCCTGTTGTTTTTTATCAGAACGTCTGTATTCTTCCACGGTATCGATTAGATTTTCTGCTAGTTGGTGGTTTTCAGCATCTGCATTCTGGATTCCGATTGCTCCCAAGGACCAAAATGACGCTAGATCTTTGTCGCTCAGACCAGGTAGGAGTAAACTCGTGCTAAATAGAGACGAAGAAGAGCATAAGTTAATGTCCGAAACAAGACTCTTACCGACAGAAGTTCCCTGCAGTGTCCAGCCAAAGAGTTTCGACAGCTCTTAACGCCGGGCCAATGCGGCGTTGTTTACCGGTCACTGCCATCCAGTGGTAGTCAGACCAAATTAAAATGCTTAGTCCATCCTCTGCGGCGATCGAAATACGATTAGAATCTGCAAGACGTAGGCCTTTGCATGACGAGCATGAACTGTCAATCACTTGCAGAACGTCAATACAGATTTCTGGCACAACAACTGCTTCAATTTCTACACGTTTGTTATTGTATTGGCTGATTAATGCGGTTTTCACCAATTGTAATTTTTGCCATGGAGATTTTTCCTTAGATCCAAAGGGGATCACGGAAATGTTTATTGCACCAGTGGGAACTAGATTTAATTTTCGAGTCAGGCTTTCGCGAACGAATGAGTGTTGACTGCCGCCATCGATAATAAAGTGAATTAGTACTTGTTTTGCCCCGCCCGGAGCTACGGCAATGCCCCGAGCTGTCTTTAAAAAGACCATTTGATTTTCTAAAACTGAATTACACGCACATAAGTTTAACGTATTTTCCGTTTCATTTTCTTCTGGTGCACCGACCGCTGGTATCCTATGTTCCTATGTTCGTAAAATGTGTTGAGTTGCCTAAGTACTAAGGTAAATACTGATTATATTTAATGCTCGTAGACTGTGTAAAATTACCTTAGTTTTAAGGTAGATGTTAAAAATATATGGTAACTTTCTCTCTCATATTTTTTTTGTTTTACAAAATTACAAATTCATGCTGTTTTGGCCCGTGGTAGCCATTGACTTGACATACTCTACTTATATTTCAATCAAAAATTCAGATTATGTGAAGTGATCGGACAACATGTAAAATTATCTCAATTCCCAGTAAATTTAAGGTAATTTTCTCGAAAACTGTGTAAAATTGCCATAGCTTTAAATGTAATTTATTTTAAACGTTAGGATTTAGCAAAGGTGGGGTGGCGAGGTTTCGGTAAGAAACCAGGGGTTGTTCCCAAGGGGACTGCCCAAGACCGTTATACGTGGTGAAAAACCACCCCCCGCACGAGGTGCCATTGCTTTAGACGAATTATAACGGATCTAGAGGGAAATAACTCGATAAAACCCATAATCCCGGGTGAACTACTGTGCCCATAGGATGTACGGCATAATGTTATGTGTCTTTTAACGGTGAACTCTAGATACCTGGGGACCTCTAGTTTCAATTTCCATTCCTCTTTTCTGTATACAGAGGGTGAGTACAGAATGACCTCCCGTGGGTCCAAAATAGAAAACTTTAAAAAAACAACAAACAAAGGGACTGGTGTAAACGAATCGGGCACCAAGAGCTTCGAAAAAACCGATTCTCAGACAAAAATGACGAAGGAGGAGGAAAACCTCTTACTCCAAGAACCGTCAACACATAAGGCTGCTTCGGTTGAGGGAAGCGAGGGAACGGTTGATCTCAGACTTGAGAAGCTTTTTCTTGAGGATGGTGACACCTGTTCCATTGCCAACGATTCTCCATATCGTCAACAGCCTCAATTAGTAATTAATTGCAAAATGACGATTAAAAAGCTCCAAAAAAGACAACACTTAGGAGACAATGACAAGCGGCGATTTCAAAATGCTCTTGATTTTCTAGGAAGTCAGTCTTTGGAAGGTGATGAGCCTTGCGCTAATAGCCCACCGAGGGCTGGCTTCTCTAAAACCTCGAGCAAGGGTGCTCTGATGCAACCGCCCATGCCTGTGATATGCCTTAGCCTATCGGGGCAAGGGTCTGTTACATCTGACCCCGCAAAAGAAGTAGCGGACAAGGAAGACAAGAATGTTTCACCGGGAGAGGCAAACTCGACTCTGGACAGTGCACTTACTGTTGTCGATAAGCCAAGTAAGCCAAAGGATACTGAATGTGTGGATCTAACCGAAGCCTCAGTTGTCACCGCGGCGAACTTGGTGGAAAACAACAAGCCGTCGAGTACAGTAGATAAGCAGACTGATCCACTAAGAATGCGCAGGAATGCACGTAGGTTGATTTACAGGCCAAAACGCCGTGACCCGAATTCCTTTACGGAAAGGGAAACGGCACAGCTAGCTAGGGCTCAGGAAACCATAACATCGACGGAAGGTGCTTGACGCGGTAGCCAGAAGGACAGGCAGCAAAACCGAACTGGGGTAGGGAAGATGACTGGACCAAGGGAGGAATGCTTTTTGCCTTCCGGCAGGGAATTGGTCGTAGCGGGAGCGAAATGCCGCTTGCAGATGATGTAGTTTTGCTTGCAAAAGAAAAATTCCTACAAACCATAAGTGACCTCCTAGGGAATTCAATAAGAACACTTAGTACATGGACAAAGCTATGCGGGCTTGGCGTCAACCCCCAAAAAACTGAGCTTGTCCTTTTTACAAACAAAAGAATAATACCACAATTCCAGCCACCAACTCTTGGTTGAATACCTCTAAAGGTGACGGACAGGGCGAAATACCTGAGTATGACAGGAAACTTAATTGGAAGCCGAATGTCAATGAAAGAGTGAAAAGAGCAGCTAACGCTTTCTACGCATGTAACCGCATCTTTGGCAGGAGGTGGGGACCAAACCCCAAAATAATCTTGTGGATGTATACGGCGATCGTGCGGCCAATACTCACATATGGCAGCGTAGACTTGTGGCAAGCCGCCGGCAAGGCGACCAATCTCAAGGCAATGACAAAGATACAAAGACTAGTATGTATAGGAACAACCAGCGCAATGAGACCCACACCTACGGCAGGTTTGGAGGTAATTCTCAATCTAACTCCTCTGGACCTATTCTTGGAAGAATCTGCAACCAAAAGTGCCTTGAGGATTAGTCAAACTAATACATGGAACCCATCCAATTTCGGGCACGCACAAATTCTAGAGGAAAACGTTGGGAATAATGTCACTTCTGACTACATGTCTCCCCAACTGAACTTTGATAGACTATTCACCTACTCCTTTCCGAGCAGAGATGAATGGAGAACAGATAAACCTACAAAGCGAAAATCGGTATCCATCTATACAGATGGATCAGAGATGGAATGTGGAATCGGTGCTGGTATATTCTGTGAGGAATTGAATATACACTGCTCCATCAGGCTTCCTAATGGCAGTAGTGTCTTAAAAGCAGAGATTCTGGCAATCGCGGAAGCGGCCCGAATGGTGTCATTGGTGGCAATACCACGTAATGATATTACCATTTTCATTGACAGCCAGGCGGCTATAAGAGCAATTTCTGCTATAGAAATTAATTCGAAGCTAGTTCACCGTTGTCGCGAAGAGCTTAAGGTTCTTTGCTCGCAGCACTCCACGAATCTCTGCTGGGTCCCTGGTCATAGTGACAAAGCCGGCAATGAGATAGCTGATGAACTGGCGAGAAAGGGGTCCGCAATGGATAAAGATAGAGCACTACAGTCGATCAAGCCTCCACTATGTAATCTCAGAGAACGAGTGGAAAACATGGCCATGGCCAGCATATGACAAAGGCCGAACATTCAAACTTCTACAGTTCGACAGGCCATCGTTGTCTAAGCTGGTAGGGGCTCTAACGGGTCATAACTTCTTAAGAAATCACATGATGAAACTAAATCGCAAGGACGACGATATTTGTAGAGGATGCGGTGACGAAAAGGTCCATGAGGACACACCTCACTTCCTCTGTCACTGCCTGAGCCTCTGTCACTTGAGAAACAGAACACTTGGGAGTTTTTACTTCCATGATTTACGACAACTTTCTGATGTTACACTTTCTAATCATTACAAATTCTTGAGGACGTCAGTATGGCTGGACGGAGTCGGGTAAATGCAAGAAGGATGACACAAGCTGACCATTAACAACACCGACGGTCAACCCCCAACAAATGGGAATCACAATGGGTCCACAAGGACCTGAGTGTGGTATAGTAGGGTCTACCCTGCTCTACCAACCCACATACCTAACCTAAACTAACCATAATAGGTGTCATCACTGGACACTGTCTTATAGGCAGGCATGCGAATTTTGCAGAAGCTGAATGGACGAGGAGAAAGCACTTGTCCTAGGTTCCTTCTTCCATGACAATCTTGAAGATCTGTCAACTACTAACGTTGAAGATCTCTATTTCGCTATATCCAGAGCTCCAATGGTTTAACGATTCAGATCACCGTGGTATCACAACGGACCTATTTATGCTTTAAGTGAGACGGACTCACCTGCTGCCCCTTCAACCAAAACTAACCTATCCTAGGGGAAATAGATGACACAAATTTCAAAGGCCTTCTGGGCCACCACACTCCTGTTTAACCTATCCGAATATCTTACCTCTAACAAAGTCTTATAGTTCAAAATTCCAGTACGATTGCAATTTGTTTCTACCTTAGTATCCACCTATACCAACTAATGATTGTGGAAAAGTTATAAAAAAAAAATACACACTTAACAACTGAATGCTAAGGAGATCAGCACCACAACTCCACAGTGAACTTCTATCTGGAATGTTTTAAAGCAAACAGATACCATACACTGTTGCAGAAAACATTCGCTTTGTTACACCCTTTCTTTGTCTCTGTTTTGTGCGTTTTGCTCATGCTGCCGTTACTATATATGACCAGCAAATGTGGCTATAATGCAATTAATGTTATTATAGCGGTAATAACTTTCAAATTATTCCATGTAATAAATTTTCCTCGTCTGGCCATTTTATCTAATAACTTCCTGCTGTGCAGCAGAGTCCTTAAGCTATAATATGCATTAGTGTATGTATTCAACAAGAGTGTATTCCTCAGCAGGACGATAATTTTCCAGACCAAAATCGAGTTTCATAAAACTTTACAATTATTGCACATTTGTGTTTTAAGTTTTTCCCATTATTACTTATTTTTTAATTGCACCAGTTCTGGTCTTCTGGACTACATCCAGAGAAAGGGGGCGATGGTATGATTATGGTATAGAGAGTACACACAGTACACACAGCACACCTACCTCTTCGCAAAGTCATAAACGCCTCGGCACATATTTCTGTGCACAATTCACAAAAAACACTCCCATACACGCATGTATTTATGTGTGTGTGTATACTATTTAGAGCTGAGAATCAGTGTATCCGGCCAAATCCATATAAACTTTTGCCAATTCTCATTATTTTGCGAATGCAATAAGGACATGAGAAATGCAATATTGGTCCCTAATGCCCGACTCCCATAAGGATTATCCAGAAATCGCTTTACACTCAAGTGAACTCTGGCGGTGCCAGGATGTAGTGCTCTTCCATCCACTCATTGCGGGAATGGAACTGCACACTGCACATGCATACAAGTGGTGTGTGCAATGTGAAAACTATAACAGGATGTAGCATTTTTGTCCACCCCCCCCCCCCCTTTTTCTATTTATTTAATTTTATTTGATTTTCTCATGCACTATTGCCACATATTAGAAACTTCAGTGCTGAGTGGGGTTAGAGTACGACAAGCATATGGCCACTTCGAGAAATGTGTGTGATTGACCAAATTGTCCTTCATGTGTGTGCCAAAGAAGTCGGGCGGGTAAATGTGGAGCAGAGAATGAGTCCATGTATTGCATGAAATGGCTTTTCTGCACAGCTGTCTTTCAATATTCCACTCTGGCCATTCAAAATCCAAAGTAGTCACATCCTACATTTTGAAGCATCAAACGTCCACGCCAGTCGATGTCCTTTAACTTATTCTTGGACTTTTTGACCATTTCATACGAAGAGTGTGGGCGTGGATTTTCAGGTTTTTCGATAGTTGAAGGTTTGACCTGAATACAGCCAGATCCAGGCTGTGCTATGGCACATATGTGTTGAAGTGGGATACATTCGCGACCGCAATATTCTTTTCGTCTTCAAATATGCAGGATTCTCGATGAAATGACAGTTTTTTTTTTTGGTTTTTTTTTTTCTGGCAACATTAACGACATCTGATGCCAAAACATATAATTATAGTTGAAAAAGTACTGCTTCTGTGTAAAACCGTTTACGAGATTCCATCTTCGATTATTCTTTGTTCGTCCTCATGACTTTTTTGTTATTTTTTTTTATTTTGTTTGAAAGGGATTTCACACAGTCGCACATTTTGGCATTTGTTCGGTAATGTTAGATGTAGCTTTGTGCTAGCAAGGACGAGTTTGGCGGTGATTAGCTGTGGCTTTGCTACAGATAGTAGTAGTAGTAGGTATCCATTAAGGTCAGCCGGTGCTGTTGGGAGCTATTTTATTTTGTGGCCCAGTACCGATTCGGCTGTGAAAGTATCCGGTGTGTTGCATTAGTGTTTATTGTTATGAGATGAGGCGGCCGTGTCGGAAAAGTATTGTGAAAAATGCAACTTTCCTTTTTAGATAATGGTATTTTGTGTACTCTTCAATGGAGGTGTCGCGGGTGAATGTAAGTATGTAATGAAAACGAATGATGAGAATGATGCCGGGAATTGGAATTTAAGAAGCATTTTTTTGGCGTAGTTGAATGGAGAACATTTTTAATTTTTGAGCACTTCAAGTTAGTACTAATGTAGTGAAGAAAGTGGATTGTTCAATGTAAATAGTTGTGCACTACACAGGCACATGGGAAAATAATTACAGTTGATAAAGACTTTGCTTCGCCTTGCAAGAGTTTCAACGGGTTCTTTTCCAATATACAGAACTTCGATAACTCGAATCATCACTTGAGTTATCAAGACTTCGAGTTATTACCCATACTAACAAGAATTATTCACACATAACGAAATCACCACTTTCTACACCAGTAGGACAGCTAATTGAACGATTTGAGTAACGTTTTGCATCAAGGGGTTCTTTGAATTTTTTGTTGAAGTATTTTTGTATTCATTCTCCAAGAATTCTGTACTTTACTTAATTCGTCATGGTCTCAAACGGAAAACCAAGCCTCTTTCAAAGTCAGGCAATTAGTCGGAAAAAGTCTTTCGACTTTATGTACCTACATACGTTAACTAAAACATACTACAATTGGAGCCTTGTAAAATCAAGTTTATTTTCGCCCATGTTTTACATTTTGAAAAACCCGGTGCATAGTAACAAACCCTTTAGATGCCTGCCAGACAGTTATTTTCTTGATTATTAGGTCCAAAATTACTAGTCAAAAAATGTTTATCCTTGTAAAACCACGTTATAGTTTACTAGCTTTTTGACTAACAGGTCATACTAGGTCACAGGAACATACAAACACAGTGCCTTCGAAAGCGATGGATTATAAAACGAACTTGTATTCAGAATTTGGGTATTCACCTTTAGAATTCGACTTATCGAAGGTTACGCCAAATATTTTCTTCAAGTTATCAAATAAAAATTACATGTAAATTTCAGTCTTGGCGCTATTGCGAACCAATTTCATTCGAGTTTTTAAATATTCGAGTTATCGAAGTTCGACTGTATTCAAATCGTTTGAACTATGCAAGACCTCACCTGGATTCATGTTTGACGTCTACAGTGTAAAGATCCCTGTCATGATTACCAGTCGATAACATATTATGCTGGTGACTTAAACAATGAGAAAAACTTTGCGGTAAGTAAATCCGAATATGAGGAAAAGTAGAGGGCCAATGTGTCTTCCTTGAGGTACTACCGATAAATTAAGAATTTTATTAGACAGATCAGTGCAAATTTTTACGAATTCTGTTAGATTAATGATTTAAATTTCGAATGAAAACCCAAGAATTAAGAACTTCGTTATACGTCTTGAACACGTAACTTCTAAAAATGACTATTTATTTCACCAGTTTTAAGGCCTTCAATTTGGAGGTAGAAAGCTGGAATTTGGAACATACAGTGGCCGACAAAACTCTACGTACACTTTAAATTGAAGTATCATTTCTTATATTTACGTATAGATCACATCAGAATATCACAGTACTGAACGAATTTTTTTAGGGTGAAATTAATGGAAATCCGACATGCATTTGAAATGAAATGCTGAAAAACGCATTTTTTATACCCTATCCTAAGGATATATTAATTTTGTCACATAGTTTGTAACACCCCTTAATATTCGTCCTAGACCCATAAAAGTATATATATTTATGATCAGCACCAAATCCTAAGACTATCTAGCAATGTCCGTCCGTACGCAATTTTCAGGCCTTCAAAACTAAGCTAGGAAGCTGAAATTTGGATTACATATTCCCTATATAAAGTTTTTTGCCACGTCTACTTTTTTACGGCGTTTTTTACTAAAATGCTGTTTTCTTCGAAAATTTTCAAAGAAAGCGAAAAAAAAATGTTAACAAGATATTTACCCAATATCTTTTCCAACGTATCGCGCATACAAACTTTTTGTCCACGCCCACTTTTTGGGGGCGTTTTTTCAAAAACAAATTTTTTTTAATTAATAGAATGAAATAAAATGCTATCCATCACCTTCTTAATGCTTTTTGCTTTGGGGCATATAGGGATATGGATAGGGTATCATACTGTTCGCCCCCAGCGGACTGTAGCCTTTCCTTATGTTTTTAGTTATTATTTGAGGCGTCATAACATTTTTTTTGGCTTATAATATCACACAATGCTTCTAAAATCTGTGTTAAGTGGATTTTACAGCTATATCTAATAGTTCTGAAGTTATATCACTTAGAGTAGTTATGCATCGAAATCGGACATTTTCACTTTAACTGGATATTACTTGCATTGTATAAAGACGGATCCGGAACTGATGAAGGAACTGGTGCATGAGTGTTTGGGCAAGAGTACCAGCTTCTTTCAAGCAGAAATATGGGCCATAGACAGATGTGTTCGAATCAATCTAGAAAAGAATTACAGAAACTGTAACTTAGCAATAATGTCAGATAGTCAAGCAGCTATCGAAGCACTGGACTCCTTTGTCATTAAATACAAACTTGTATGGCAATGCCTACAAAGTCTCAAAAAATTGGTAAGAAAAATGGATTTTCTGTCTGCTGGATACCATTCCATGTGGGCATTATAGGTAAGGAGGCAGCGGACTCTCTAGCTCTCCCTTCATAGGCCCTGAACCATTCTGCGGGATAGGGGAACAAACCCTGCCCGAAGAATTCAGGAAATCGGAAAAGGAAAAAAGGACTAGAGCCTTTCGAGATCTCCAAGGTCTGAAACAGGCCAAAAAATTCGTAGGAGATTATAATCCCAAGAGATTTAAACCATGTATCAGTCTCAGCAAAAAAAGAACCTACGTATCCTAGCTGGTTTCCTAACGAGGCATTGCAAACTCAGGGAACACCAAAGGAAGAAAGGGATATCGGATGAAGTTCTTTGCAGATTCTGCAATGAGTCTATGGAAACTCCAGAACACATACTGGAATCCTGCGGGGCAATGACCCAAAAAAGGGTTTAAATATTTTGGAAAACACCAAATTCAAAAAAACATTTATCAACCACGAATCCACTTAAACTAGATTCTTAAAAGAAACTGTATGATGTGCTCTGAGTAAATTTTCCTTGCAAAGGCTAAAAGCAGAGCATAAGCACTCCAACATAATTCCCGGCGAATTAAGCTGTGAGGGGGCTTGGGAAGAGGGAGCAAAACCGCTCCAAGGTGTAAGTAGGTAGCACAATTGACCACAAGGTCGCAATACTGCACCCTATTTATTATTATTATATATACTTGCTTTTAGGTGATAGGAAAAGTGTACCAGTACCCAGCCAGTCATAGTTTCCGGCCACTTTGCATTAAAAGCTTGATAAAAACAAAACCAAATATTTTATTGAAAAATAAAAATTCGTGGCTATTATTTTAGGATTGTGGAAAGCGTTGGTAAAATTTGGCTTCTTTAAACATTATACCAACCGCCATAACAAATGCACAATCTACGACCCTCGGTAAAATATTAAAAAAGGTCGTATTAGGTTTTGCAAAAATTAGTGGATGGACTAAACTTAAATCTTAAGTTTTGGCGTTATTTGTTGGGGAATGCATACTTGTTTATATATATTATTAATGGAATGCTGTGTTTAATCATAAAATGTGAAGAAATCATTGAATTTCCTTTTACAGTTCTATATTTTAAGTTGGCTGGTTATTAGAACCCGTCCAGAGAGGCCGGATATTAGATATATGTTTAAAGTTCCATTTTCAGCACCCGGCCACAAAAGATAATTAGTTGAAATTCATATGTTTATTACAGAAATCAAAGAAAATAGCTTACAGTTATTATAGCTAACTAATAAAGTCGTACTTTCTGGCAACATAAGTTAAACCACTAAGAAGCTAGTTCCACGCGCAAAACACATAGATAAACTTTATCAGATAGGTTCTACACAAAAGTTGTTAATAACCAGATGACGAAAACACAATTAAAAAATAATGATCAGATAATAATGAATGTTAATATATTGTAAACCATAGGTATACATATTTTACATGTTAACGCGCTTCTATAAGATCCTTAGACCATATTGAAAGACCAGAAACCATTAAGAATATATCTTAATTTATCTTGATGTCAGTAGAATATCTTGAGCCTTAAGAGCGGCTATTCCGAGACTTCGAAATTCCATTATCATGATATAGGTAAAACTAAGTGTGGGCTAATTATGAGTTGTACCGTGAATCTTGCAGTTTAACCATGGCTTGCTCCAAAATGTTAGAAGGCAGGGGGGTTTCCGTAAGGTTGCTTTCTATTTGATTGGACTTATTGTTTAAGTCTTATAGTCTGTCGAATCTTCGAGAATATACACCAGAAATCGGAGGACTTACGTAAAGCATTATTTTGTTCTACCCTGTCCCATTATATGTTCCATTTTTCCGGAATAAAACTGTCACATCAACCATTTTATGGAACAAATACCAATGTTTAATATATGAGGTTAAGCACAATATTAAATTTTTAGGAGTTTTGTCGAAAACTTAGCGTGCGTGAATTGAATTTTTGTGGCCGGGTACTGGTGCAGATCTATATTTTCTATAAATGAAGAATAAGTGGAAGAGCATAAAAACAATCATGCAAACCTTTTTTTTATTTTGAACTTAAATGCCAAAGTTTATAAAAAGAATAAAAAGTTGGAAAAAGAGTTATGTGGTTGGTACACTTACCTAGGGTTCCCAACAGGGGTATTTTGGCCCGGAGCCTCCGGGAATTTACTCAAATCTCCGAGCTGCGGGACTAGTCGAAATTTCTACGGGCCGCCAGGTTTTAAATATTTAAAATTTCTTTAAACGTAAAAATCATTTACAGCGATTAAAAACTTGTTAGCATTTGTTTACAGTGATAAATAGTTCAGCAAATGTACAAAGAAAAAAATGGCAAAGGTATTATTCTGAACGATAATCGCGCGAACTGTATGAGGATATAGGGATTGTTAGCTTATTGTGGACTTGCAACTTAAACGCAATAGTGTTTTATTTTTCGATGGCTGACTGAAACGTCAAACAAATCCCTGGTAGTGTTCGAATAAATATTAGGTTAGGATAGTCATAAAACATACGGATGGAATACGTCAATTTCTGTTTATTTGGCTGAGGCTGCTGTGCTGTTCTTAATAAATTTCTGTCTATTCCCGATAAATTTTCTATAAAATTTAAATTAGAAAGTCATATGTTGGAAGTAAAGGTTTTTTTGAAAAATTGATTTTGTTGTAAGCGTCGATTGTTTTATTAGGTTATAGCCATGTAGCTTCTTGTTAGTTAGATAAAATCGCATGATGTGCGCAATTAAACTTGCAAAACTTTCTGCCAGTTTCAATCAACACTCTATGAACCTACCTTTAATTTTTTTATATTTTAATATTTTTTAATATTTTATTTTGTTATAAAAGAAATTATAATCAAAAATTAATGAAAAAATATATTTAATATCTTTTTGGAAAATGGGACTCTTTAAGAATAAGTATGCATTGTCACCAACACTTGGCAAAGGCTAGCTTTGATAGAGTTGGTAACGGTGCACTTACCCTAGTAGACCCCACTACCATATCATTTTGTTGTCGTTTATTTAATAAAATAAAATGTTGTTCTCTTTAAAAATTTGTATAACAAGATTATAAGCAAATATTTTTTGTAACCCATATAACTTTTAAGCAATGCCAAAAGGGCAATTTTGCAAAATATTGAAGTTTTTTTTTAATTTAATAGAAACCAAAATAAAATGTCATTCATCGTGTTCTTTTCTTGGGACATTAGGAGATACGGAAAGGGTATCATACTTTTCGCTCCAAGCCTTTTCATATGTTTAGAACTGTCTTTAAAAATACTGCGCTATAATTGGTTGTTTGGTTGTTGAGATATCAATTATCAAAGACAAGTCTTACTTTTTACTTCGCAATCGGATTTTTCAGCAACTAATTGACGTAGAGATATCGAAAGCATATCTATTCACAGTGTTTGCAGTACGTTAGTAACTTCTGAAACGCCCAATTGTTCAAATATCTCCGTTAATAAGCGCTAAGCTTTTACCAACTATGAGCAACTTGTGTGTATCTCTTCCTGAATATAGTTCTGCTGTTTTCAGGGTATATTTTAGCTAAATATATATATATATTCCCCAAATGAAGAACCTATATGGGAAAATTGCGCACAAAAGCACTGTGACCTGAAACCTGTTAAAATCAAATACAGAGTAAATTTTGCTTGTAAAGGGCCCGCCAAATAACTTTTTTTTTTTTTTGAAAATGCTATAAAAAACAGAAGGAAAGGCTACAGTCCGCTTGGGGCGAACAGTATGATACCCTATCCTTAACCCTATGTACCCCAAAGAAAAAAAGCATTAGGAAGATGATGGATAGCATTTTATTTCATTCTATGAAATTTATAAAAAAAAAATTATTTTTTTTAAAAAACGCTCCCAAAAAGTGGGCGTGGCCAAAAACTTTGTATGGGCGATATATTGAGAAAAATATTGGCATAATATATTGTTAACTATTTTTTTTCGTTTTCTATAAAAATTTTCGAAGAAAACAGCATTTTAGTGAAAAACCCCACTTTTTGGGGGCGTTTTTTGAAAAAAATATTTTTTTTTTTATAAATTTCATAGAATGCAATAAAATGCTATCCATCATCTTCCTAATGCTTTTTATACCCTATCCTAAGGGTATATTAATTTTGACACATAGTTTGTAACACCCCTTAATATTCGTCGTAGACCCATAAAAGTATATATATTTATGATCAGGACCAAATCCTAAGACTATCTAGCAATGTCCGTCCGTCCGTCCGTCCGTCCGTCCGTCCGTACGCAATTTTTAGGCCTTTAAATTCAAGCTAGAAAGCTGAAATTTGGACCACATACTCCCTAGGGCTCCGAAATGGTTAAGTGTAAAATTTTTTGGAATACGCCCACTTCCACGCCCACAATTTAGAAAAAACCGATTTAAAGCTACAGATGGACAGATAGAGGGTTATAACCTTCACAAGATATGTAGGCACTGCCCTCCTTTATAAGTTTGTCATATAAAGTTTTTTGCCACGCCTACTTTTTGTGGGCGTTTTTCACTAAAATGCTGTTTTCTTCGATAATTTTCATAGAAACCGAAAAAAAGTGTTTAACAAGATATTTAGCCAATATTTTTTCCAATATATCGCCCATACAAAGTTTTTGGCCACGCCCACTTTTTGGGGGCGTTTTTTCAAAAAATGTTTTTTTTTTTTCTAAATTTTATAGAATGAAATAAAATGCTGTCCATCATCTTCTTAAGGTTTTTTTTGGGGCATATAGGGATAGGGATAGGGTATCATACTGTTCGCTCCAAGCGGACTGTAGCCTTTCCTTATGTTTTTCTTTGGGGTACATAGGGATAAGGATAGGGTATCATACTGTTCGCCCCAAGCGGACTGTAGCCTTTCCTTATGTTCTCAAATTTCTTTTTATACCCTATTCTAAGGGTATATTAATTTTGACACATAGTTTGTAACACCCCTTAATATTCGTCGTAGACCCATAAAAGTATATATATTTATGATCAGGACCAAATCCTAAGACTATTTAGCAATGTCCGTCCGTCCGTCCGTCCGTATCAACTTTTGAGGCCTTTAAAGTTATGCTAGGAGGCTGAAATTTGGAGCATATACTCCCTAGGGTCCCGAAATGGTAAAGTGTTAAAAGTTTTTAAATCCGCCCACTGCCACGCCCACAATTTAGAAAAAACCGTTTTAAGGCTTAAGTTAGAGAGATAAAGTTGTTAAACCTTCACAAGATATGTAGGTACTGCCTACCTTTATAAATTTGTCATATAAAGTTTTTTGCCACGTCTACTTTTTGTGGGCGTTTTTCACTAAAATGCTGTTTTCTTTGAAAATTTTCATAGAAATCGAAAAAAAAATGTTTAACAATATATTTAGCCAATATTTTTTCCAATATATTGCCCATACAAAGTTTTTGGCCACGCCCACTTTTTGGGGGCGTTTTTTAAAAAAAAACTTTTTTTTCTTTAAATTTCATAGAATAAAATAAAATTCTATCCATCATCTTCCTAATTCTTTTTTTCTTTCGGGTACATAGGGATAAGGATAGGGTATCATACTGTTCGCCCCAAGCGGACTGTAGCCTTTCCTTATGTTTTTATTTGAAAGTACAATCCTTCCGCTTAATAATGGAAAATAATTTCATTCAAATGGCTGCCTCGGCTGGCCATGCAGTAGCCTACACGATCGGTAAAATTTTAAGCACATTATCGATTGTGTACAGCTGTATTTCACCAATGGCTTCACGAATATTGTCGCTTAAAGCGTCTATTGTCTCGGGCATGTCGGCGTAACACTTATCTTTTACGGCAACACACAAATAATAGTCAAACGGTGTCAAATCGTAGCTGCGCGGTAGCCAAACGACACTAGCTCTGATAATGCTGATAATGCGATCTTCAAAAACAGAGCGCAGAACATCGAGTGTAGCTTCGGCTGTGTGGCACGTAGCACCGTCCAGTTGAAACCAAATGTTGCCAATACACAAAAATTCGTTCAACATGCCCCGATAACTCCTTGCTCATTTTCGAAGAAAAATGGCCCAATTATGCCTCTGGACTAAACAGTGACTCGTTTTGGGTATATCGGCTTTTCAATGTATGCGTTCGGGTTTTCTGTGCCCTAAATGCGACAATTTTGCTTGTTTACATACCCGCCAAGATCAAAATGAGCTTCATCTGAAAAGATTTGGCAAAATCGGCATCTTCTCTAAGTCGATCGCAGGCCCACTTAGCGAAGCGAAAACGCATTGGATGGTCAGTTGGCTTCAACTCCTGAACCAATTGGACTTTGTATGGCGTCATACCAAGGACTTTATGCAAAATTCGTCTCAATAATGTCTCCGAAATGCTCAATTGTTGAGAACGACGGTGAATTGATGCTGATGGCGCTTCACGCACACTTTCTGCCACAGCAGCAATTTTCTCGGGTGTACGCACTGTTTTTGGCTTTTTACACTTTGGTTTATCGATGAGGATGCCAGTTTCTTTCACTTTTATTCACAAGATTACGAACATACGGAGCTGACGGTGCTTCTCTTCTTCCAAAATCCGTACGCAATTTTCGCACACATTCTGCTACATTACCATGATTTTCAAAGTAATGTCGCAATATTTCCCAGCGTTGTTCAAGCGTATACACAACCATATTCGTTCAGCGGAAGGATAAAACTAATTATCTGTCAAATCAGACCTGAGCTAAGTTTACCACTAGTGACTGGCGGACCCTTCACATTCATATTGCATAAAGTGACGATATTTTTTGGCTGAATACCACAATGGTTAAAGTTGTATATGTTATTTCCAAAGTAATTGTTCTAGGAAAATACATAAAATGTAATCCATTAAAGGTACCCAGTGTCCGTTTTGCATAAGATATTTTTTTATTCTTTCCACCTTTCTCATTGAACTTTATTGCTTTTGTTTAATTGATTGACATTCGATATAAATGTTCTCTGTGGTCGGCTGCTGAATTAAAGGACCGTTGCGAGATTCAGTGGAACTAATAAATTCAAGGACTGCAATTGCTTTTTTTTTTATCTTTGCTATGCCATTAATTGTGCTGACCATTTTTACTGCCCCTTTTGTGGCTTGTGGACATTTTTTTCACATATATAAAGTGCAATCCCATAAGAGTTATTATTTTTTGTTATAATCGGTAGAATGCGAATTGGTGACTAATTTGACTACAATTTCTTGGAAATCATCATTAGTTCATTCATTCAAATGCCTCTAGCACTTTTAATGTATCCTAACTGTTCCATCTGTGCAGTTCGCCAATTTGAACACAAAAAGCTAAGACATATTTCGCGTCGGTTATAGCAGCATTAAAAGTGTAAAACCATCATATCACCATATTTTTGCGTGATCAAGTTATTTAGGAATTTCTATGTCTTTAGTTTTTCGTGATTTATATTCAAGAGTACAAGGATGAAGTTGAAAAGTTCGTAGATCGGTGGCCGAATCTCGACATCAGTGAGCGAGTGAATAACTTAAATACGTTACTAAACGTTACTAAACGTATTTAAGTTATACACTCACGCAATTTTTGTGATTGTACTAGGAAAATTCTAGTACATTAAGCCATGTACCAAGGCTTGTCATGTCATTTTGTGTTCTGTCATTCGCGTTTTTATGTGAAATTGTGAGTTGAGTGTTTTGAAATTTAAAAAATAAATACGAAATAATTATATTTATCAATAAAGATGTATATTTTGCTATTCTTTTCGTCATTCGATTCTGCTAGGGAAGTGTTTGGGAAAATATTTTTCGCCAGATCTGGATACACAGCCATAGTACTTTCCTGATTCATATCTACATATTATTTTTAAATTTATTCTGTAATATATTAAATTCGTATTTTTGAGAAACACTTCACAAAATCGAATAAGACATGCACTTTTTCTGTCACATGATACCTACAGATCCGTCGAATGAAAAAACGAACGAAAACTGATAAGGAAATGCCAAACAATCAAACTCGATACTGTATACGTATACCATGCACGATAACTGAAGCATTAATGCCAATTTGTTCACGGTTAATTAGAAAAGTAATAATAAATTGTTATAAAAAATTAGGGGATTAAATTCACTCATCTGAGAAAACGTAAAAAAATTCTTAGTTGTAAAACGATTTTGCCGCTAATTTTATTCTTAAACATAAACACCAAATTCGAGTGTTTTATGTTTATGTTTATAACGGAGAGGTGTTCTTCCACGCTGGCAAAACCATTGTGTAAACTTTTCCATCTGTCCTATTCTTTAGGGCTCTTTCCGAGAAGATGGAAGACAGCATTTGTTCAGCCTGTCCCAAAAAAAGGCGAATCTTCCTCCCCTTCCTCCTACCGACCAATTGCACTTACTTCCCTTAATTCCGAGGTCATGGAAACGCTGATAAATCGTCAGATTATGAAATATCTTGAATCCCGAAAACTTCTTAATGGCCGGCAGTATGGTTTTCGCAGCAATAGATCCACTGGTGATTTGGTGACATATCTAACCGAAAAGAGGAACCAAACTATTCACCGTGCTGGTGAAAGTAAGGTCGTTGCTCTTAATATTTCAACGGCATTTGACAGAGTTTGGCATCAAGCTCTCTTGTCGAAAATGCGTGCATTTGGGATCGATGTTACCCTTCTTCAATGAATTAAAAATCACCTTTCGGTCCGTTCAATACAATTTGTTTTGAACGGTTTCAAGTCAGCAACTCACCAAATAAATGCTGGTGTCCCCCAAGGCTCTGTTTTGCTCCGACTCTCTTTCACATTTTGATCAATGACCTCCTGTCTGTCACTTTTAATCCAATCCATTCTTTTGCTAATGACAGTACCCTTAGCTTCGCATATTCGTTCTATGATTCTCGTCCCTCATCTTCGGCCGTGGAGCTTGAACGGCGATGTATGTTAAGCTCATTAAATTCTGATCTTGACAGCATTCTTAAGTGGGGTAAAACCAACATAGTGGAATTTAATGCTTCCAAAACACAATGCTGTCTTCTGTCATTAAAGCGAAACCCCAATACCCTGATATTATCCATAAATGGTACTTGCATGTGCGTTAATGACAACCTCCAATGGAATGACCACATATTCGAGGTCGCCAAGAACGCTGCAAAATGTCTAGGCTTCCTTAAGCGATGCAAGACATATTTCACCCCTTCTGATCTGACTAGAATCTACAATTCGCCCAAACTTGAGTACAACGCTCATATCTGGGCTGGTGCACCAATATTTGGAGCTACTTGACAGGATTGAAAAACGTGCGGTAAATCTTATTGGCAATCGAAACATCGCGAAATCACTTCACACTCTTAGTCATCGTCGTAATGTCTCCTGTCTTTCATTGTTTTATCGGTATTTCCACTATAAGTGCTCAAATGAAATAGCCAGTTGCATTCCACGCCTACAGCAATTCAACCGCAATACTCGCTATGTTAGGAGTGCACATCAGTTTACCCTTAAGCCTGTTTTCGGACGTACGGTGAAATACAAGGATTCGTTTCTTAACCGTACAATACGAATGTGGAATGCTCTAACAAGCTCTGTTTTTCCTGCACATTATAGTTTACAGACATTTAAGACCAACGTGCATCGGTTTATCGCTTTCTCTAATCCTTCATTTCCTTAATGCCCGCAATGTGTCACTTCATTAGGTCCTTTAGTGCGCGTACATTATAAAAAAAATGGTCGTAAAATGTTAATCAAAATAAATAGAAATTGAAAAATAATAAATTGAATTTACAGATTCTTTGAAGAAAAAGCGGTAGACATCATTAAGGAAGGAAATATTTGAGTTCCTTCCATAGGTCACGCCAATATTAGTTGTTTTCATCAGGTTCATCGTAATTCCATATTTTCCTATTAGCATCCACATTTTGAGGGCGAATTCCAGTCTAGCGTTCTTGTAACGTATATTTAAGAGTGGCACAAGTTTGGATTTCACATCCAGCTGTATAAACCGTTGTTTACGGCCCTATGGTTTAAACCAGACCTAACAAACACTTTTTTTTCACTTATCCAAAGAACTCCAAGAATATATGGAACGGCGTGAGCGTCGAAGTGAGCGTTTGAATCATTATCTATGAATCGGGAACGGTGTCTACATTGCGACATCTCCTATTTCTCTTTCACCCAACTGTTATCTCGATCGCCAATAAGTATGATCGCACTATTCAGCCTATGCGGTTGCCCGAAAATCATCCCAATAAGCCTTAAATGCTTCAAAAAGGACTCATCGATTTTCGTTTTGGCAATAATTTTGTTCGCACTTCTGGAATTTGACAAGAATTCAATTTGGAGTTGGAGTTGGACAGAAGGTGCAATTTAGTTGGTCTGCAAACCTTAAGTTTCAGACGCAATGCAACTTCAGTCATATTTATTGGCGATATTCTTATCATATCAATTCACCATATTTTTTATTGTGATTAAAGTTTTGACGTTATATGAAATCACTGAAATAAAATAATAATTTTAAAAATCACTACTACTATCGATTCACAAACAATTATAATTTCCGAAAACAGTATAGGGAGTGAGAATTATCGACCTCCGAGAGTATAAAATTATTAAAAAATAGGTGTTGGGGGTTGGTGGTAGATGGGTTAAAATTTAGGTGTGTATGTATTTTTTAATGCAACATTATAAAAAATTAAGAAAATATTTTTTTTTGTGTTGTGGTGGACCACCGGACCACCAAAACAAATTAAAACCTATTCATAGACTTACCAAATGTACATATAAAATTTCATTAAAATCTGTTAAGCCGTTTCGGAGGAGTATGGTAACTAAAACTGTGACACAATAATATTGGCTACATGAAAAATGGCCCCAAAAATTCGAACTATTTTTTCAAAATGAAAAATGGCCCCAATTTTGAATATAAAATTCCCCCAAAAGTATGAAAATTGGCCCAAAAAAGTGTCACCCCTCCATGAAATATGGCCCCAAACCGAAAATGAAAAATGGCCCCAAAAATTTATACGGAAACAAACACGAAAAATCTGTGTTTCATTTTTGGTATGGGACTATTTTTCAAGTTTTATATATATGACATAATTTTAATTGTTTCTAAGAAGTTAGATCCTTACGATAAGAGAAAGCGATAAATCGCGATAAACTAGGCAGAGTCCAGAGATCAGCATGTTTATGCATAGGCGGAGCGCTTCGCACCACTCCCTCAGCTGCACTCGACATTCTGTTCCATTTGATACCCCTTGACATCTTTAGCAGACAGACGGCTGCTACCACGGCCACTCGCCTCAAAGCAACTTCTCAATGGGCCGATAGTGAAATCGGCCACTCTGCAATTCTGAACATACTCAGAATCCCTTCTAGGAATATAGACTACACCACACCCCAACTGCTGTTCGACAAAAACTTCCAGATATCCATCCCCCCTAGATCCTTTTGGGAGGATGCCTTGCCGGAAGAAGAATCAATCCATTTTTACACGGACGGTTCAAAAACAAATGATGGAGTGGGTGGAGGTGTCTTTTCAGACAGGCTCAATCTCAGTCTCTCCTTCCGTCTTCCTAATCATTGTAGTGTTTTCCAGGCGGAAGTTATGGCGATAAAGGAAGTCTTGTCCTGGCTAAGAAAGAATGTGGTATCCGTAAAGGATATTCGAATCTTTTCGGACAGTCAGGCCGCCATCAAGTGTCTGGATTCTGTCTCTATTAACTCTTTAGTAGCCCTAGATTGCCGTTCATCTTTAAAGGAGATGGCTGAGCAGTTCAACATTCACCTTTGTTGGGTGCCGGGGCATAGGGACATTCCGGGTAACTGCAAGGCCGACGAACACGCCAAACTTGGAACTACCCTCTCAATCTTGCCTGAAAAGGGCTCCTTAGGCATACCAGTTTCCACGTGCAAGCTCTTGTTTAAACTGGATGCATTAGAAAAAACTAATCACAGATGGACAAATGGTACTACTTGTCTGACAACGAAGCAGATTTGGCCTAGGCTGGATCTAAGACGCTCAAGGAGCTTGATTACCCTTAATCGATCGCACATTGGTGCTACAATTGGTGTCATAACTGGACACTGTTTGTTAGGCAGGCATGCAGCAAGGCTTGGTGCCTATTCCAACGACTTCTGTAGGAGCTGTTGGGATGAGGAGGAGGAGGAGACTACTCTACACCTTCTCTGCGCATGCCCTGCTCTCTCTCGAAAGCGAAACCTCCATATGGGGGCCTTATTCTATAATGATCTTAATGATCTAAACTCAACCGACCCAAAATGTCTCTCACGCTTTATTAGCTCCTCAAAATGGTTCAACGTGTAGGCAGAAACTTCAGATCCACGTGGTATCACAATGGACCTATATTGGTCTAAGTGAGTCAGACTTCTATCTGACTGCCACTTCAACCTAACCTAACCTAGATCCTTACGAGCCATGAGTTGTTTCCCAAATGCAGTGTTTGTGATCTGCCCGACTAAACAACATCACAAACGTCAGGTTTTTGTTTGCAGCCGTTGGATATAATTTGGTTGTAACAAAATTGAGGTCATAACTTTCTCAAAAGTAGGCCTACAACTACAAAATTTGGGTGGAGGTTGGCTATTAATATTTACTTCCCATTACAAAGATATCTCAAAATCATCACAAGTCGGGAAGTTATACTTTAATTTGGGACCATCAACTAGACAAAAGCGTTCTAGTCAACTTCGGGGCAAATAAACGCCCTATGAATTGAAGCCAGATAAAAAGGCGTGAAATATTTCTTACATTGCTTACTAAATCCAAGAAATTTCCCAGCGTTCTTGGCAACACTGAATATGTGGTTTTTATTAATGCACTTACCGTGAATGAAAAGGCTATGCTATGAAATTGCCAATTAGGGTTTCGTTTGAATTCACTCTATTGGTTTTGCCGCACTTAGCTTTACTGTCAAGGCCGAAATTTAATGGGCTTAAAATACGATGACGTGAACCATTCCTTCACTAAGGTGACTGTTATTAGTGAAGTAATGGAATGGAAGAGATACGGAGGCAAAATAGAGTGTTGGGGAATACCTGCATGTAGTTGCGATATTACAGACTTGAAACGGTAAAAAAAAACTTGAGTTGAACTCTGAAAGGTATCATCATCGTCAATCCCAAAATGCATGCATTTAAAATATCAGATACAATGATGTAACACCATTCTATGCCGAATCTGTTCATGGGTCAATGCCCTTTTATGTGTTGTAAAACAATTTGCTACTTGACTGTGTCATCTATGTGACACCACCAGCAACCACTCGGAGAAGAGAAAACAACTGTTTTTATGTTTCATATCAAGCACACAGCAAAGCCGCTTTAATTTACATGAGCAATTCAAATGTAAAGTGACCTCCTTATACCCTATCCTAAGGGTACATTCATTTTGACACATAGTTGGTAACACCCCTTAATATTCGTCGTAGAATGATGCGGACTAAAACCTTATCTCCTTAGTGATTTAAAAATGTGCGTCCGTACGTCCGTCAGTAAAGGCACCATTTAGTCCTTTAAATTTAGCTAGGAGGCTGAAATTTGCAACATATACCTCCTAGGGTCCCGAAATGGAAGAGTGTGCGCCCTCTGCCACGCCCACAATTTGAAAAAAACTGTTTCAAGCCTAAAGTTGATGGAATACAGCATTTTAACTTTCATATTCAAAAAAGGTAGGCACTGAATTTTTTAATATATTTTCAATACTGCAATATGTTGGAGGCGTTTTGTTACAAAATGTTGTTTTCTTGGATAATTTCATTAGAACACCAACAAAAAATTATAACAAAATATTTAGGTAATTTTCAACATTTCACCTATACCTACAATTGTTTTCGCCATGCCCACATTTTAAAGTTTTATGATTTTTTAATAGAAAACCAGATAAAATAACATCCATAGTGTTTTCTATGCCTGTTCGCCGCAAGCGGATTGTAGCATTTCTATATGTTTTTCATTTAATTTCAACACATTCCCCCAAAAAAGCAACAACAAACATAATTTATGGTTTCCCAATTTATGTTGCAATTGAATTGCGTTGCAGCCGCACACAGGTTCCTGACAGAACAAGCATCCTGTATACCTACTCACAGAGTCACAGTATGCATAGCATTATTATTTTGCCGCATTCAATCCTAAAGTACACTACATTGTCCAAATTAACATTTCAGCAACAAAAAATGAATATTTATACATTCTATCGCGTATTTAAATTTCATCAACCAAAACACGCTACAAATAGAGAGCGGATGAATTCGGGACACCGACCCGACATACAGTCCGCACAAAATCAATACCGCATCGCATCGCATCGCTCCACATCTTCATTATGTAAATGTTATTCGTGGAGCACGAAAGAAGAATAATTGTGTGTATGTTGAAGGATTCCCTGTCCGTGGGGCACCCTTTTCGGCCACCGCCTCCAAAAAATGACTTGCAAATGTAATTTGAAGTCAAAAACGGTTCCGCCGACACAAACTGTTCCTGCAGCAGCCAAAAATGCAGAAATAAAGAAAACACCGACGAAAGTTGGTTTTTGGTAAAAGATGTCGCCTTTGTCGGTGTTGCAACCAGGACGGGTTTCCCTTTCCCAGCCGGGCGGGCCAACTAACCGATGCAAAGAGTAAATGAAGAACTTTTACACTTCTTGCAAATTTCATTCGCCAGAATGTATTCATAGTTAAAATTTACATACTTTTCCAGCATAGAGGACTAACTAACTGTGTGTTGGTGAGTGTGAGAAGACGTCATAAACACAAGAGTTGAGAGGCGCCCCAAAAAAACACTGCTGTGCTGTGAGTGGAAGAAGAAACAATTTCTTCAAACTCCTAGATACAAGCTGCAGATACAAATCACGGTATGTAGTACGATGGTGATAAATTTCGTAAAAGTTTTCTTTTACCCATGCCACCACACCTTCACCATCCGGAGTGATACCTACGATGCAGAACTATACTGATATATGTGCTCGTATTTCGTTCTCGTGTGACGTGTGTGTGAGGTTAATGAGTTGCCTTGCTGTGGATGGTAGAAATTGTGCACTTGCCTCGGTGATATTTCATTAAATTTTCAATTTTCAGGATTTATTGAAATTCTAAGGAGTTGTTCTGGGATTTAGTGTGCACGCCGATGGACGAGGGGAGGGGAGGGGTTAATTTAAATTCTGATTTTTCGGGGGTTAGTATGTAAATATTCGAAGGTGCGGCAGTAAGATGGTAAAAGTAAGCGAAACTTTTGTACTTGTAATTGTGAGACAAGTCCCGACAAAGTTTTCCTACTCCACAGTGGAGTTATTCATTAGTGAATCTTGCAAAATCTTAAAAGGTCAATTAAGTTTGGTAATAAAGCTGTAAAATCGAAAAGTGGTGCTACAGAGAACTGTTATAAATATGTGGGGGTTCTGCTGGTACATAATACTTGCAGATTTCGAATAGAGACTCTTACGGAATTTTGCTTAAATTTACCTAGAAGCTCAATGAGATAAATTTCATGTACACGGATGGAATATGATTATGACTGCAACGCTCCTCCTGATAAATTGTAGTTGGCATTTTTTTAAAAGAATACTGAATTGGAACTATGAAATCTATGTGGGCTTACCAAATGCAATAGAAATGTACATCATGCTAACTTTGAAGCAAAAAGTTAGATACTTCAAAAATATATTTATTCAAGGATCTAAAAATAACGTAAGCAAGTGCAAATAGTTCATTGTACTTATTTATACCCAATCCCTATCCTAAGGGTATATTAATGTTCACTCATAGCTTGTAACACCCCTTAATATTCGTCGTAGACCCCTAAGAGTATAGATATTTATGATCAGCATCAAAACCTAAAGCTATTTAGTAATGTCAGTTCGTCCGTCCGTTCGATCGCAATTTTTAGGCTTTTAGGTTTACGCAAGTAAGCTCAAATTCGGACCACATATTACCAAAATTGTTAAGTGTACAATTTTTTTTGTTTGCGGACTGCCACGCCGAAAGTTTAGAAAAGCCGTTTTAAAGCTTAAGTTTGAGAGATAGGGGGTGGGTTGTAGGGGTAGATTGTCGTTGCAGCTAAGTAAAGGCTTGCCTGCATACGCACGAAGTAGCCGACGGAGGTGTGGGATTTTTCATCTGCTGCTGGACATGTGAAAGCAATGTAGGGCATCATTGGCTACCGCGTAGCTACTTCTCAAGGTAGCCCCTAAAGAACATATGAGGAACTACTTACAGCACCCTAAGCTTGCATTTATAATACCTTATCACTAGCATTGCACTCCATTTCCATTTCCATTTCCAATATGTTCAGTAAATTCCATTAAAATTATTTATTTCGCTATCAACTCTAATATCATGAACTCATGTATCAATTTGAATTGATTATTTATGGTAAAATTGTTTTTATATAAAATTAAAATTAGACCAATTATTCTAGTTGTTTATGTATTAACAGTTTGGAATCTGCCTAGTTTAATTATTATATAATATGTTTATCTTGTGTGGTTCAAATAACGGTTCAGAAAATCAAAAAAGAAATCTAATCTTTGGCTCTAAGGCCACACAAAAAGTGTAATATGAAACTTCCTGAATGAAGATCAACCAAAAATTCATAACAAAAAAAGAAAATATTAAAAGTCCCAAAGTCGAAGACTTTGGCAAGTTTGGCTATTGTAGCGATTATTCTTAGGAAATACAAATGCCGCACAAGGCCTTGGGTCCTTAAGAATTTGTTTAAATTTGCGGGATGACATAAGGTCCAATAACATTGCCAAACTAAATATTTACTAACTTAGGATAAAAAAACACATATGTCTACAAAATTTAAAATTTCGAAACTTAAATGAGATGTTGACCTAATTTAAACGCAGTTACAAAGAACTAAACACAAAGCCCTACCTGAAGCTGCCAATGCAACTATGAACGGAGTAAATCGCATTAATGTGGTTCAGGGTATACCAAAGTAGGGCTTTCCTTCAATCCTAACTGGGTTAAAAATTGGAGGTAGACCTAGACTTAGTCTTGCCTTCAAAATTCCTTTTTCGAATTTGCATAGTATATAATTAATACTTTTATTTTGTAATGAATACCTATTGTACATTGTACATCTTCATGTAAGCCAATTCACGCTTGACACGCGGAAACTAGTACCTATACCAGTCAACTTACATCAATTACAACAACCAATTAATCTTTTCAAGTTTCGACCTCGGCGATGGCGGTACTATACATCCAAAATCAATCTGGAAGACATCTGGAAGACAAAGTCACTCAAGTAAACTTACGTAACAATCAGCTACACAGCCTGTACATAAATTAAATGGTTGTATAAAAAAAATTACGTGCACGACTTCGTCATACGAAATTTTCTCGCTTCATGAAATGCATTTTTGAATTGCCTCAAATACAATGCAAACATTTTATCACATACCAAATTTATTTACATAAATCACTTTTTAGATTTTGAATAATTTTATTTTCTTAAAAACGGCGACATACGACTTGATGTAATTTCGCACATGGAATATCTTTACATAATTGTTCAAAATGCAAAAATTTATCAAAATAATTAAAGTCGTTTTTGAGAAAACGAAACTTGATTTAAATTTAGGAAAATCGTTGCATGAAAAAAAAAATTAACAAAAAAAAATATTTCAGAAATCAAAGTACACAGATTTGTTCAACTTAGCACCATACAATTCGGAATTCCCTTTATTCGTTTTTGAGATGTTGACGGTTTTATAAATTACAGTTATTCGATTTTTTTGCAAAAAACTGAGTATGCAGTACTTTTGCCCCATCGACCAAAATCCTTGGAACCATTTTTTAAAGAAATAGTGATAAGTTTTTTCAAACGATAAGCAAACAATAAAAAAAAAGCCGCGAGATGTAACCGCAAAAACCTTATAATGGGTGATGTTTTAAAAGTTAAGTTTTTCAGGTTGGTAGCACTGGTTAGTAATAGCGTCCACACGTCATCTATCAAAGTGAAAAGTTTTCAGTATAGTCTGCCATTTAATCATGGACAGACTTACAAACGAACAACGATTGCAAATTATTGAAATTTATTGTCCAAATTCGTGCTCTGTGAAAAATGTGAAAATCCGCCGTTTAATCGAAAAATTGTGTTCAGCGATGAGGCTCATTTCTGGCTCAACAGATACGTACATGAAGTTGTCCTTCAAACGTAAATGGTAAAGGCCTATTTATCGATTACAATAAAAATTTTGAATATTTGATGCAAATTTGAGTGTTTTATTCGATTTTTAAAAAATTACCCTTTATATGAACTTTGAAGCAAATCGAACCGATTCGCTATATTTTTTTAGACTTCTCTATAGTCATAATATCATCATTACATACACATTTTATACTAATGTTTAAGTACGAGAAAGTTAAAAATAAAAAAATAAGAAAAAAAAAGTGTAATGGAAACGTTTTGTTCCGTGCTTTTTTCGCACGCGGTTTTTACTTCATAAGAGTACGGAGACACCGTGAAGAACGAATACTCCACCAACCACCCAAAGTATCAACGTTAATCTCCATCGGTAGGTGCAACTAATTTTATAGCTACCCAAACCCCTTTACAATTGTCTATTCAACTAGTCCAAATCCAAGTTCGTATTGTAAAAATATGGGATGTTCTTCACATCGTGTGAATGGATTGAATGAGTCTAACCTCAATAATTGATCACAAGCAAGTTACAAGCCAAATTCTATCAGCATACAATCGTTTTTCGATCCAAGCGACAACCTGTGCCAAATTCATTCGAAAAGCGGTCTCCTTGATGATCAATACCCATCTACAGTGCGACCTCAACAAAAACAACCTTCGATACGTGCAACTCCTCGATAAAGGCAACACCTTAAATTTTACCATTTTTGACTAAGTAATTGCAATTCAGACATTGCAACTCGATAAAAGCAACTATTGTTTCATGAACTTACATTTGGTTCGCTATTTGCTGAATATAATGCCTTCAATGGGCTAAAGAAAATTATGTTTCACTGAGTAACATTTTAGCTATGCATAACTTACGAGAGTCAACTGTGAAAAAGAATTCTGCGTCCAAAAAGACACACTCAAAAATTTCTTAATTTTTTAAAAACAATTAAAATTTTTATTTGTTTTGTATTTTTAAAAAAATAAGAAATAAATAAGATATAAGAAATTTTGGTCTGTTTAGTTTTTCGTTTTAGTCTTATTTTACTATTTTGAGGTGTCTCATTTCTGGCACCTACATTTTTTTGACTCGACTGTATGATCGAGTTATAACCACACCAGTCCATCCGCCGATTTAAATTGTTGTTCAGATCCAATAGTCAACAGCAAATCGGAGGTAAACCCAAAAAAAAAAAAATTAGCATCAACACCAGCCAACCAGAGGAGTCATCCACTCGACCGTGTAATTGATCGCACCTGATGAAGTGTGTTTTTAATTGCACCCATCATGACTTTAAACCTTCGTATGTAGATTTGAATAACATGTACACTTCCAAAATCTTCAACCCAAAAGTTAAGTATTCTTGCATTATGAGTGATCACTGTAAAGGGCGTTTAATTGAGTTAGTAGTTGTAAATTCTTTTGCCGGGTTTGTTTCGCAAGTTGTGTATACTAAAGAGAAAGTTTTTGCGATCGTGCGGAAATTTCGACCTCAAACTGAGTGTGAGGGATGATATTACGACTATAGAGAACTCCAAAAAAGTGGGTCCACCAAAACCGTCCGTCGGTCTGTCTGGCTGTGTGTCCGGGCACCGTATGGCGAAACAGTTCGACGGATTTGCTTTAAAGTTCATATAAAGGGTCCGCCATCTAACGTTTTTTTTTCAACTAGTGCTTATTTCGCGAATGGTGACACTTAGCTCATGTCTGATTTGATAGATAATTAGTCTTATCCTTAAGCTGAACGAATATGGTTGTGTATACGCTTGAACAACGCTGGGAAATATTGCGACATTACTTTGAAAATCATGGTAATGTTGCAGAATGTGTGCGAAAATTGCGTAAGGATTTTGGAAGAAGAGAAGCACAGTCAGCTCCGTATGTTCGCTATCTTGTGAAAAAAATGATAGGAACTGGCATCCTCCTTGATAAACCAAAGCGTTAAAAGCCAAAAACAATGCGTACACCCGAGAAAATTGCTGCTGTGGCAGAAAGTGTGCTTGAAGCGCCATCAACATCAATTCACCGTCGTTCTCAAGAATTGAACATTTCGGAGACATCATTGAGACGAATTTTGCATAAAGACCTTGGTATGATGCCATACAAAGTGCAATTGGTTCAGGAGTTGAAGCCAACTGACCATCCAATTCGTTTTCGCTTAGCTAAGTGGGCCTGCGATCGACTTAGAGAAGATGCCGATTTTGCCAAAAAAAATCATCTTTTCAGATGAAGCTCATCTTGATCTTGGCGGGTATGTAACAAGCCTTGTCGCATTTGGGGCAACCCGCACGCATACATTGAAAAGCCGATATACCCAAAACGAGTCATTGTTTGGTGCGGATTTTGGTCCAGAGGCATTATTGGGCCATTTTTCTTCGAAAATGAGCAAGGAGTGGCCGTTACAGTCAATGGCGATCATTATCGGGCCATGCTGAACGAATTTTTGTTCTCAAAAATTGAAGAGGAGGATATTGGCAACATTTGGTTTCAACAGGACGGCGCTACGTGCCACACAGCCGAAGCTACACTCGATGTTTTGCGCCCTGTTTAAAAAAAAAGAAGCTATTTGGCGGACCCATATAAGGTTTTTTGGGTTACATCGGGGTATCCTTGTATTTATTGCTTTATTGTTTGAAATAACGGTACCTGCCATACAATTGTGTTGGTTATAATCACGTATCATTATTTTTCTAGAAAATGGTTCCAAGAATTTCGTTTTGTTTTGTACTAAGGATACTTGGGATGGGATCAAAAATACTGCATACTCAATTTTTGGAAAAAAATCGATTAACGGTAAATTATAAAACCGCCAATATCTCAAAAACTAACGAAGCTAACTCTGAAAAAACTGTACTTAAAAAAAAAACTTATACTATTAAATCAAATAAATTTGCACATTTCGATTTTTAAAATAATTTTTTTTAATTTTTTTTTCATACAACGAATTTCTTAAATTTAAATTAAATTAGTTTTCTCAAAAACGGCTCTAACAATTTTGATAATAATTTATATTTCCAACAATTATTTTAAATGTGTTGATTGTGCAAAATTACATGAAAATCATAGGGGCCGTTTTTGAGAAAATCTTATTTTTCAAAACCTAAAAAGTGATTTATTTAATTTGTCACCATTCATTTTCAATAAATTTTGCGATTCAAAAACGCATCTGATGTACCGAGAGAGTTTCGTATGACGCAGTCGTGCACTTTATTTTATCAATAGATCAAGATTTATTGATAAGGCAATTGCAGTTGCTAAATTCTAAAAAATAAAAATTAAGCAAACCGCACTATTACGCATGCAAATTACGACTCGTCGTTTAGCTGTCATTCTAAGCTTGATGTAAGTTCGGAAGTCAGATCAGCGATACTCCGTTGGTTGCCCTGCTGCTGCGAAGCTGAAACGATATTGCAGTGGCCAATAATACTGCCAATGTACTGGCAATATTATTGCAATTTTAATTGATATCGTTTGATACATTTTTAAAATCTTTTTATCAACGAACTTCAAATTCTTATCCGTTATTATCTTTAGTTTTAAGTTTCCTTTTAATACCTTATCCTTAGGGTATATTAATTTTGGCACATAGTTTGTAACACCCCTTAATATTCGTCGTAGACCCCTAAAAGCATATATAATTATGATCAGCATCAAAATCTAAGACTATTTAGGATTGTCCGTCCGTCACCAATTTTTAGGCCTTTAACTGAAAGCTACGAAGCTAAAATTTGGATTCATAGGATCCCGAAATGGTAGAGTGTAAAATTTGTTACGTCCACAGTTTCGAAAAAAACGTTTTAAAGCTAAAGTTAGAGAGATAGAGTGTTATAACCTTTGTTATAGTCACTGCTCTCCTTCATAAGCTTGTCACATAACGTCACGCACGACTACTTTTTGTGGGCGTTTTTTACTAAAATATTGTTTTCTTCGTAAAATTTTCCTAGAATCCGAAAAAAAAGGTTTAACAATATATTTAGCCAATATTTATTTTCAATATAAGTTTTCGCACACGCGCACTTTTTGGGCGCGTTTTTTCAAAAAAATATATTTTTTTATAAATTTTATAGAAATAAATAAAATGCTATCCCTCATGTTCTTAACGCTTTTTTCTTCGGGGCATATTCGCCCAACTGGACTGTAGCCTTATAATGCTATTTTGGTGTAATTATTTAAATTAAATAATTTTCTTTAATTTCAATAAGTTTTTTTTTGTCTTTGATTGATTTTTGCTTGTGACTGAATGAATTTCAGCATAGTAAGGGATTAATCTTGTGTTCTGCTAGTGGGGAATGTAGGATTCCCTGTGAATAGAAGGGATCGCTTAAAGTTGTATTTGGTGGGACCGGCATCCGTTGATCATATCCCAAAGTATTGAAAATTAATTCGGTAACACCCTGTACAAGAAGAGCCAAGTTCCCCTATACAGAAATCACGTTTGCCTACAAAGTCAGGCTTACAGTTTCCGCAGAATTCGTATATGTTAAATTTGTAACAATGCTGAGTTATTAAATTAAACATTGCATAAAATAATTCGCTTATGTCTAGTTCTTAGACTAAAAATATTACATAAAGAGCTCAGGTTTAGTATAGTTTAAGTATTATTTTAATCCTGTGTATCGATTTTCATTCAAATTTTTGTTAAGAAAAGTTTCCGTGTTCCTAAAAAGGCCCACCGTAAATATTAACGGGCTTTATTAGGAATATGACAAATTAAATTGGTCTTTATACCCTATCCTAAGGGTATATTAATTTTGACACATAGTTTGTAACACCCTTTAATATTCGTCATAGACCCATAAAAGTATATATATTTATGATCAGGACCAAATCCTAAGACTATCTAGCAATGTCCGTCCGTCCGTCCGTACGTACGCAATTTTTCGGCCTTTAAAATTAAGCTAGGAAGCTTTTTATACTTATCTATTCGTAACATACAGTCTCAATACCCGGATTCTATGGGAAATGTTCTAATTTTTATGCTTGAACTTTGACCTAAGATAATACTGTTAAAATTCGTTCACCTGCTGGCCTTCTCAGTTCACTCTTTTTATGATAAAAAATTATTTTAAATCTTTCTTATGTGTGGATACTTTCTAAGTTCTTAAAAAAAAACCTCTCCCATTGTATTCACCTCGAAAGACCTTAGGGCAATACAAAAAAATATACCTAAAGAATAAGTTAATCACTAAAACAAAGGGTTAACAGGAAAAAAAAAAATCCTAAGAAATATCTTTTCAGAGCTTTGCCCTTAGTCAACATAATTAAATTCCGTCCACCCTACCTTTTGTTCACAGCTCTTGGAATGAGTGAGGAAGCGAGCGGGACAAGAGAGTGCTGATAAAGTTCTTTTGTTCCGACAACGTTAGCTATTTAAACACTTTTAATCCTTTGTAATCCTAACACAACTCTAAGTAACTTTAATACCCACTATCAACATTAAGTTTACACCCGCTCTCGTAGTGAGGAAGAGAGACTTCCTCGTCTGCTTCCGTTGGTAGCAAGTAGCAAGTAGAAAGTCTTTTTCGGCTTCTTCACTCTGTGATTGTCCTTTTTTCAGTCTCAACTTTGCCAATGTACTATTACGTTGCGACTACTACCTAATGCCGCAAAACTTCCACAAGCAGAGAGAAGATTTCCGGTTTCTTTTAATGTTTGCGCTGAAGCCCACCTCTTTATATTTCTCTGGTAGGTACCTCCTACATCAATATCCTTGCAATGGGATATTTCATCGTCGTCCTGTTCGTGCTTCGTCGATGACACAGAAGCGTTCGCATTGTTGTACTCTTCTTAGTTGTCGTTGTGGAATCTTTCTGTTTGGCACTGTGATAAGAAAATAAGGGATTAATTAAAGGAGTAACGGCTTTCGGAAATGTTCTCATTTAAATATTAAAATCGGTTACTGAGTGAATATTGAAATAAGTCATGGAAACCGATGCGGCCCGCTTACTTTGGGAGAGAGTGTCTTTCGCTTTGCAAACGAAAAAAGATTTGCTACGAACCCGACGTAAGGGGGTCCGTCGATTGATAATTGATTTTGTTGAAATAAGCCGACAGATGAAAAATATCCCCGATAGATAAGTGAGATGACAAACAATTTCATCCTCGAATGAATATAGTCGAATTAAAGATTTATTGAGGGAAATTTGTCATTCCATCGGGCGAAATGTACCGTTGTTTCATAAAGCTACCTCCCCGTGAAAGAAGGGCACCATTAAAGGATGGCGGGAACTTAGTATTAATTAATTGGTCTTAAAGTAAATTGCTCTATAATGTCTCGAGGAAATATTGCGATTGATGAATAGCTAATGAGGAATTTGATTTAAAGTACTCACGCGCAAGTTGAGAAACATCGCGTCGGTGGGGGGGACACATATACATAATAATCAATGCTTTCTGGGCATAAATACCTATACCATTACCCAAGAAACTACTCAGCTTATGCATGCGATATTAATAAGTTTTGTTTAATAGTTTACCTCGAGGCTGCCAATAAGCATTATGCTTGGTAAAATAATGACGGGATAAGCTCTTACACAACATTTACATTAGGTGATGTATTTTGTTTTTGTAATGAATGCGGTAATTGATAAGAGAGGGCATAACCATGTAACCATGAAGCAGTTCTCTATCACTCAAATGAGATCGGAATGAACAAAATGAAACTCACGCGTTTTAATATTAAAGATATGTATTTGGAGGAAGCAAAACTTTTTCTAATAATGCTCAGCTTACAATGGGTTTGAAGCCAGCCAGTTGCTAAAGGTTTTCTTCCTATTTTCGACTATCTGAATAGCGTAAGGTTCCGTCGTGGTTTCGTAGTCTTAGAAATTGAGTTCCACTTATCATCGATTTACGAACTGTTGCAAAGTCTATTAGCCTGAAATTGTTGCCAGTTGTAAAGTCTCGGAGCCGGTGCCTGCTAATTTAATTAGGATTTTTTTGCGTTAAGATGCACGTATTTGGCATCGTACTACGGACAGAATCCGTACGCACCATCCATATTATACTGATGTTGTAAAATGTTCCTTGAATGTTGATCACAGCCAGGCGATCACTTATCAGCCTAAAATAAATATTTTTTTTATCGTACTCGATTTTACACGACGAAACGGCATCCTTATATAAGGTAGGTGGTCCAAATAAGGCCCAGGGTGCAAAAAGTGTCATAACCGATAAGCAACAGGAATTAGATGGCCGCAAGCAATCTATGTCTGCACTAAAATCGATGGCAATTTCCATCTGATGCAATCGTGTTTTTTCTTACAGTCGAAACAAGTCGTGTCAAGGATAAACGTCGAAACAAGTAAGTAAATGTGCACACACGCGCTTTTTTTTATAAGAAAGTGGTTTTGTAATTGATTTTATTGCAAGTAATAATTCGCTTATGTCTAGTTCTTAGACTAAAAATATTACATAAAGAGCTCAGGTTTAGTATAGTTTAAGTATTATTTTAATCCTGTGTATAGATTTTCATTCAAATTTTTGTAAAGAAAAGTTTCCGTGTTCCTAAAAAGGCCCACCGTAAATATTAACGGGCTTTATTAGGAATATGACAAATTAAATTGGTCTTTATACCCTATCCTAAGGGTATACTAATTTTGACACATAGTTTATAACACCCTTTAATATTCGCCCATACAAAGTTTTTGGCCACGCCTACTTTTTGGGGGCCTTTTTTCAAAAAAACTTTTTTTTTTTAATTAATAGAATGAAATAAAATGCTAGCCATCATCTTCTTAATGCTTTTTTCTTTGGGGCATATAGGTATATGGATAGGGTATCATACTGTTCGCCCCAAGCGGACTGTAGCCTTTCCTTATGTTTTTGGGTTGTTTTTAGATAAAATGTCAACGACGAGGAAATTAGGGAACAGAAAGCGGGTAGAATGGTCGTCAGATGATATGGAAAGGGCCTTGAAGTCTATTCAACGTGGTTTTATATCACAACATGAGGCGTCAAGGCCCTACAAAATTCTAAGAAGAACTTTGAGAGTTAAGGGTATATCAGCTACAGGGAAACTAAGCAGGTCCACAACTTTTACACCCGAACAAGAAGACGATCCGACGAGCAGTGGTAGAAGTTGGATCGAATTCTGAATTAGCTGCTAAACTACAAGCAGTAGAAAATTCTCATTTCAATTAAATTCTTAATAATAATCTCCTTATTTAAAATTAATTTATTAAAATCAAATTTACTCAGTTTTTTTTTAATTTTAATTTTTCTTGCTAGTTAAGAAATCTGTGTTTGGTTTTTGTTTTGTTTTAATAAATAATTATGTTGTTATGTTTGTTTCATGGAAAAATACTGTTTATTTTATCGCGGTAACCAAAGAAATAGAACAATTATCTATGGGCCTTATTCGGAGCAGGTGTTTATAATATGGCCCAAGGTAAAGTTTTTTAAAATTTTAAAATAATATATTTCAAATCGGGTTATAACAAATAAATGTTTTTTTTTATGTAGGCAACTAATCTAAGGCTTATGCTAATGCCAATTTAGTAAATTTTTTTTAGGCGTTTGCAAGTTATTACCGAAAAAGTAGAAAGTGGGCCTTATTTGGGTCACCTACCTTATGTATCATTGGACGGCAATTGTAATAAATGTCACAAGTCTTCATTGACATCTGAACATATTGGCGGAATCGCTAGCCACTTGCATTCCACTCTTACAACAATTCAACCGCAATACTCGCCATGCTAGTAATGATTATCAATTCACTCTTAAGCCCATATTCGAACTTACTACGAAATACAAGGATTCGTTTCTAAACCGTACAATACGAAATAAGAACGCTTTAACACGCTCTGTCTTTCCTTCACAATGCACTTGATTATATTAAAACATTAGGGAAGTGGGGGATTAGATAAAGGGAGATACCGATTCATGTTGGTTTTAAATGTCTATAAATTATAATGTCGAGGAAAGATAGAGCGTGGTATTCCACTTCATTATATTATTGATTCAATGAAAAAGTCAAAGACTTGATACAAAGAAGGATAGCTGCCAATGGCTTGAAATTGCAAATACAAAAATGTACGCGCACTTTAAAAAAAAAACAATCCGATGAATATTGCTGAAGGACAGATTAAAGTTTTTGAGCAGAACTAACGTCCCGGGTACGTCCAAGCATAGTCCATTGTCATTCCAAAAAGCGAAATTATCAGCTTTCACCTCTCATTTGCCTTAGGAAAAACCGATTTTTTCAAAGATCCAGAATAGACGCCCAGGTCAATGTTGCTGTACAGATCGTAGAGTTAAACGTTGAATCGTCTCATCCAGAAACCGTCAATGCATTCGGGACCAAATATATTACGAAGAATGCTTTCAAAGCAACAATGAATGTCTTTATCGGCTTTAGAAAGGTAATATATTTACTTGGGATCCATAGAGCAGGACTTCGATTAAAAGGGTCATATATAAAATTAACTTATTTGTACGGGAAACTTCCGGCCCTTCGCATAAAAATACAGCGATTGGCTAACGTTATTCTTCGTTTGATATCTAAAGAGATGTCGTTTTTTGATGTGATAGCAGAGACGAGGTAGATAAAGTCCCTTACTATGCTGTTTTATGCGGCTATAAAATCGACTTGCCGGGCCTAAAATCGCACGGAGAGGGTCAAATCAGATAGTTGACAAATGGTTTCAGGCGTTTGCACAATACGGCAGACAAGATGCTACGTTTCCATCGAGCATTAAACCGAGATTAAGATTAATCTTACCTTAATATTCTTTAAATCTTAAGATTTACCATACAAATTTTAATCTGCTAAACACAAGATTAAAAAATAATCTTGAAAGAAACTGGGTTTGCATGTAAGAATCGGCTTGTGAACACACTCAGTACCAATTTACCATACCTGGATATGTCAAAAGTGACATCGGTTGCTGAGAATTGAGAGCGTAAAAACAATTTTTCAACCAGATATTGGACATTTTGTGCACAAATTTGGGAGCCAGAGAGCGGATTGAGAGAAAATCCCTATGTTAATTTCCTTTACGATCAGTGGAAACGTGTAGAGATTTATTGTTAATCTTTTGTCTTTAATCTCTGTTTATGTTTGGTTGAAATGCAACAGAAGTTTGGGAAACTGACAAACGATGCTTAGCTTCCATTCATCAGTCATACATTCCTCTGACCAAAACATATAAGTAATTTGGCGAAAGCTCTTTTTCGAGTCATCTAAGTAATCGGCGGATTATAGACCGTCCGGCTCAGCCGTCTTTGTTGGACTTCAGTTTTTAATACAAATTCAACAAACCGAACGCCTTCACAAAATAACTAAACTAACTATGCAACTTCGTAGGTTTGAAATTTTTCAAAATAGGGCTTTATAGGAGGCAATGTAAATCCATACATATCTGGTATAATCTCGAGATTTGCGGGCCATTTCCAAATAATCCAGGGCCAAAGGCCAAAACGCCCAACAGAGGGCCGAATGGGCCTTTTTGGCAACGCTGATACCAAAGGTCACATTGATAGAAGTGGAAATAAAGGGAAAAATTAAAGTTCTTTAACCTAACATAGATTTTATCAAAACAAAACTGATGTTGATTTTTTTAAGGTAAAGTGTGATTATCTTATTTCGTCATCTTTCCCAATGAACATGATATGTAAGTACGGAGATTAGGAATTTAAAATCTTGTATACTGAAAATGTCTTCTAATTAATTAAACTGTAAACACAAAATTATAAAAACAAAACCGCTCAAAGTGATGTGTGGATAAAATAACATGAAAAGAAAGAGAGGATGGTAAATTTGAATAGCTTCACATGCGCCAGCATTGTATAGGGCACATCGCAGTACCTACATTAGTTGCAATTAATTGCGTTAAATTAGGATTAGGATCAGGTGCTCTTTCTTTCTACAAGCGGCAAACACCAGCAGCTAATCTTGGACCGCAATAATTAGCACCAGGCATGAACTCTTTCTTGGGACTCCAGCTCCAGTTAATTCAAATTAACTTTATCTTGTATTTGCTGCCTCGGGCATGTTCCCGATCATCTTTAGGAAGGTTGTCTAAGCGTTTACAAAACCTAAAGAGTATCCCATCCGGACCAACCTTTTATCGTGTTTGGCCGCTTGCAAACTTATTGTCCGTTACTTCTTTATAGCCAGCAGTGGCTCTTGAAAAGTATTGCAGGGAAACTTTTCGTACAGAAGTCCCTCATAATAATGAAAATATTTAGTGGAGTTATCCTTGACCGTTTGAAGAATTGGGAAGAATTGGCAAGTTATCGCTTGGTCATATTTGGACAAGGGTAAAAAATATGCATATGCGTTTTTTGATCATTTTAAAGCAGCATTTGTCTTCAAAAGTAATGAGGTTCTTTATAAAGATAATAAAGCAGCTGTTAAGATAGACACAACCTGTCCAATTGGTTCAATACTGAAATGCGAGTGAAAAAAGCATGATATCGTCATATTATCAGAAAATCCAGTGATGTTGCAGATGATGATAAACTAAAACAAGATGCAAAACTATTCCAATTTATGGAACCTGAAAGTGAACACTTTTAAGTGCAAAGTCACGATTTTTAGAAATGGATATGGACGATACTCAAGGAAAGAAATATGGACTTGTGAGAACCAGGAACTTGTTAAGAAGTATAAATACCTCGGAGTTTTACTTACGTCCCAAGTATCTTTCAAGCCCCACATGAGAGAAGAAAAAAGATTTTATCGAGCTGCAAATCTTAGATTTTCGAGGCGACTTTTAGGTCAAACATGTGCTATGCTGCACAAGTTTGGGCGATATTACAGGTTGAAAAACATTTAAGATATTTCTTAAAAAAAAAGTGCAGATTGTCCTCTGCGGAAATATTCTTATGCCGAATAAGATGTTAAGAAAAAAATGCATTCCTATAAATTCAAAAGTCCTAATCTTACTAACCTAAGTTTGATTTGAACTTACATAAATATTTTGACATGATAACCGGCAAAATGCAAACAGTTTCTTATTTAAATTTCATATTGAACCTACCTGTTTACTATTTCTGCACCACAAATATAGGATTTGATTAGCGGTTTGTAGAACAACAGACAACCACGAAACAACACTTGATCATTTTGAGGCTAATATGTACATACACCCGAAACACAATTATCCAATCGACAACATCGTTGATTCATGAGGACTTCAGCAAATCTAATGCACTTTACGCAAACAGGATGATCCTTGTTAAGCTCTTGCAAATAATCTCCAAGAAGTTTTAATTAACAATGCAGCAGTAAAGGTGAATTCTATCTCCAAATGCATTTCCGCATTAGAGTATGCAAGAGACTTCTGGAAGTGGATATACTCATGGTATGTTAAGGAGTGTGATGAGTACGATGACGTTGCCAGCGACAAACAATGATGAAGCTAATGAGGACCTAAGCAATAATATCATAATAATTTTGTTAGATATTTTACTTTTTTGTTTTGGAGTCACCTATTTGTTAAAAAAACATAAGGAAAGGCTACAGTCCGCTTGGAGCGAACAGTATGATACCCTATCCCTATCCCTATATGCCCCAAAAAAAACCTTAAGAAGATGATGGATAGCATTTTATTTCATTCTATAAAATTTAGAAAAAAAAAAACATTTTTTGAAAAAACGCCCCCAAAAAGTGGGCATGGCCAAAAACTTTGTATGGGCGATATATTGGAAAAAATATTGGCTAAATATCTTGTTAAACATTTTTTTTCGGTTTCTATGAAAATTATCGAAGAAAACAGCATTTTATGACAAACTTATAAAGGAGGGCAATGCCTACATATCTTGTGAGGGTCGTAACACTCTATCTCTCTAACTTTAGCTTTAAAACGGTTTTTTCTAAATTGTGGGCGTGGTAGTGGGCGTATTCAAAAAAATTTTACACTTAACCATTTCGGAGCCCTAGGGAATATGTGGTCCAAATTTCAGCTTCCTAGCTTAATTTTAAAGGCCTAAAAATTGCGTACGGACGGACGGACGGACGGACATTGCTAGATAGTCTTAGGATTTGGTTCTGATCATAAATATATATACTTTTATGGGTCTACGGCGAATATTAAGGGGTGTTACAAACTATGTGTCAAAATTAATATACCCTTAGGATAGGGTATAAAAATTATTGAATGTTGAACATTAAGAATCAGCATAAATTTTTAAATATGCCAACAACATTGTCGTTTTTATTTTTTGATGCGATTTGTCTTTTTGAGAAATGGTATCTTTGAAACTATAAGCAGTAAGGAAATTTATTATTTGGCTCATTCGAGATTTACCCATTTCCGGCGGCTACCAATTCCAGTTGAAATAGAAACGTGAAATTGCAAATACTATCTATTTTTGGCCTTATTCGAGAAAATGTAAGAAAAAAATTGGTATCAAAATTATTGACATGAAACTCTCTTCGAATAGATTTGACTTTACTGCGGCACCTCCAAAATCATTCAAGTTAGGTAATGCAGTTAGTTTTCATGCACTTAATTCAAATCTGAAAAACGGCTATTGCTGTCTTCATCCACGTTGACACAATACTAGCAAAAGGACTTCTTACAGAAGCTATGGCTGTTTTAAAGGCAATAGAAATCTCAGTCACAGCCTTTATTAATTTATGTAATATTTATGTAATATATGTATTATTATTCTTACTTCTTCTCTCCATTTAACGACGGGATTATGATCAGGATTATGGGTATTCCCACTTCCTTTTGCACTGCATTCTTCCTGGTCCGCCTGTGGGGTTCCCGGTTCGACCTCAAAAAATATCTGCAGTCCTCTCGATTTTGGATCACTTCAGGCCAATCAAATACTGGCGTTTCTGCATTTGTGTGATCCAGGAGTTTTTAGGCCTGCCGCTCTTACGCGACGGGGTTCGTAGGATCCCTCCTTTGAATATGACAATAAGAACTGAGTCGATCGTGCTCCAATTTTTCCAGATAGGTTCATTGGCTTCCTCGGATTCTGAAACTTCTAATTCGATCAAGCTTTGATACTACTGCTGTCATGCGAATCATCTTCATCTCAGCTGTCAAGCATTGTGAACCGTATGTGAGCGCCGGACATACAACTGCGGCATAGAGCCTTCCTTTTAGCTTGGGGGACATTTTTCGGTCATGAAGATGACAGAGTTTCCCTGACAATTCATCCACCCTACGGTTATACGATGATTGATGTCGACATCAACGGTTACTCCGCTGTTGATTATTGATCCCAGATATTTTAACTTTTCACACTTGGAAACCACAACCCCATTCAAATAAATGTGTGGAATGGGTCGACTTGGGTCAGAGAATGGGCAGTACAGATACCTTTACTTTTTTTTGGCTAATACGATACCCATTCCCTTCTAAGACATGTACCGAAACATCAAGTGCTCGTTTCAGGGAAGTCTGATCACCTATGATGGTTCCATCGTCAGCAAAGAATAACTGATACACTTTGGGGTCCGTCACTTTTCCCTCAAGCAGATAATCTATGACTGTAATAAAGAGCAAAGGACTTAAGACACTTCCCTGGTGAACACAGACTTTAATTGGGAATTCAGCGGTGACTCCAGCGGGACATCTGAATTAAGTCTTCGCTCCCTCGTACATGTCCATGATCATCTGTGCGTAGGTTTCAGGAACTCCTCGTTGTCTTAGCGCTGCAGCCAGATCATATCTCTTGGTTGTCTGTCGAATGCTTTTTCAAAATCAACCAGAATCATATGCAGATCCTTTAAGGAATCATGATGCTTTTCCATTATGATCCTTATACTTTGGATTGCATCTGTGGTTTATTTATCTGCGACAAAACCCGCACCTCTCATGAGTTTGGAAATAAGAATCATGAGCCCTCTGAGCCCGATGTCTCCCGTATTTTTCCAGAACTCACTGGGTATCTCATCCGGCCCAACCGCTTTTCTCTTCTTGAAGTTCTTGACCACTTTAAGAACTTCTTAGGCTGTTATGTCGGTCAATTCTTCATTGTTGGGGGCTTGGGGGGTCCTGGAAATATAGCCGGGGAAACTGTTCTTTTAAAAGTTGCTCGCAATACTCTCGCCACCTGTGCACAATTTTTTCGTCGTCCACAAGTAGTTGGCCTTGAGCATTGTTAATGAACTTCGGCACACTTTTTCTTCGCGATACTTTTGCAACGTACTTTTGCACACTTCAAGGCGAGCTCTTTCAACTATATAGCTTTGAAAGCCACTTTCTTTTCCTTTATTACTTCTTGAATTTCCTCTGTTCACCACTAAGTTTCCTTTCCGTGCTGGTGACCCTTCCAGGCTCCAAGCAGTACTTTAGCTCATTGTAGGGAATCCCACATATCTTGTGCGCTGCACTCTTCATCCTCAACTTCGTTGGTGATATTACGGAGGAAATTTTCCATGTTGATAATAAATGACTCGCCTTTTTCTTTGTCCAGGTTGTACCAATTGATTTTCGCAGAAACCTTTGTTTGTTTATTTTTTTTTCTTCTTCTCCATGAATCAAACTATAGGAGGAGACGGTGTTGCCGGGTGATTGCCTATCCCAAGATCACTTTGCAATCTTTAACCCTAGGCTTCATGAAACTTGCCACCAAATGGTAGTCAATCTGGGTTTCATTTCCAAGTGCCGCCTCTGTTTGATGAACATTGTATTTAAAACGATCAGACCGTATGACTTGCAAATGCTTAGGATATCTTCACCAGAAGAATTCCTGGTGCCATATCCTAGTCCTCCATGGCAGTCTTCATAGTCTTCGTTAGACTTCCCGACATGTCCATTCAAATCTCCGCCAACAAACAAAAGCTCATCTTTTTGGATATACTTGATGAGGTTGTGGAAATCAAGCCAGAATGCATATTTTTCCCTCTGCTCGCACTCGATTTGGGGAGCATATGCACTGACAATATTCCACACCTCGCCTTGAATCACCAGTTTGAGAGACATCAAACGGCCACTGGACTTTGAAATGGTCAATACGTTGCTAAATAACTCTGCCGCAACGATGATAACGATACCATTCTTACCCTGTTCTTTACCGTAGTAAACATCTTGAATGATTTTGTCTTAACTTTCAAGAAACGCGCCCGATTTCCGGTGTTTCGCCATTTCGTTTCTTGGACACACAAGATGTCCAATCGCCTTCTTACCATCAGCTCTTCCAGCTCGTAGCTGCGACCACACATACTTCCAACGTATTATTATCCTTACATTATTCTATACGCAAGCTGATTAATTTTTTAAAATAAATTTTCTATTACCTGTTATATTGTTAATTAATAAAAAAAAGTTTCATTGAAATCGGTTGATTAACAGAGAAGTTATCCGATTTCTGATTTGAAGACTGTGTGCTTGCCGTCATAGAAATAAACCATTTCATTGTGGTTTTCTGCCCTTTGGAGCATGAATTGAATAGTTGACTTCAGTCGCAACAAGGAATCTACAACATTTAGCGAATTGTTGGCAAATACAATGTATCTTCAATGCAGCCACCAACGCTGCATTTGATAAAAGTGGCCAGAACCGTTTCTTGCGGATTAGTTGAATTGGTTTATTTTAAGCATCGAAATTAAAATATTAACTTCCGTTACCGTACCTAACTATAGTAGAAGTTTCTTATCAGGCTTACGCCCATAAGAAAATTGGCAGGATTTGAGGTATCCTATACCTGTGAGGTCGCGTGGTTAATAAATAGCACTCGCGTGTGAATTGATCTTTTTTCTCAGAACTAGAATATGTATCCTGTTTTTAAAAATTTGTTACATAATAAACATAAACACTCAATATCACAATACTCTGTCCAACATAATTGGCACGTCTTATGGGGAAGCTTTTTTAAATCAGTAGCGCGCCATATTTTTGCGCCATACTAAATTGAAAGAAATCCTTCATAAAAAGTGTTTACCCACCAGTGAATTTCCAATTGCATCTGATGTAAATCCAACACATCTGATTGAGCATTTAGAGCTTTAAAAAAAGTTCTTAACGATAAGTGTTATCGTGGGGATCTTATTTTAATCTTTGGCATTTCTATTAATTTGTGGAAAATACGTTAAAATGGAGTTACAAAATTGTAAGTTGTTTTCTTTAAGGAAAAAGATTATTTAAATACGTTTTCGGAGCACGCGGTCAGTTTTTGATTTTACAACTAGTTTTGTGCAATGTGTATTTTGTGCTTAGATAGTAAGATAGTAGTTACAAATGGGTTCAAAATCATCCAAAGACTTAAGTGACGACAAGAAAAAAAGATTTTGTTGAAAAAATATTTTTTTTATTTAATTGATAATTATTTAATAGATGAATTTATACTTATTTTTGTTATATTTGCTTATTTAATTAATGAAACCATTTTCTATTTACGTTTGTTTCTTATTAAAGAGGTAAATTTGTTTAATTTTATATAAATAAAACAATTTAAATGAAAATTTCAATCTTTATCATTAAGATTTTTCCTGATTAAAAATCATTACTACGGAAACCCTGTAAGAGCTTTTGTTAAAATACCACCTTACGGAAAACAAAAAAGTGCGAATGAGCGGCAAATATCCCTAACTTCGTTGTACTGCCAATTTAAGTTGGACAGATAATAAGAAAAAAAAAATATTTTAAATTGAAAACGCAACTATTTAGTTCATTTAATATACATTGCCGGAACTGGAGAACAATCCTTCGACGGATCATCAAGTCTATGAGGAGGTCAAAAGAAGTAGGAGGTGCATCCGCGAACAGGATGAAGATGGAGTATACAAATTAATTATCATAAAATTATCTGAATACCCGTGCTTGTTTATAGAAATAATATTTTTTTATTGAAATAGCAGAAAAAACAAAATAAAATGTTTGAAATTAAAAATTTAAATTTCTTCATTTTTGCATGAAAATAAGTTGCTAGCCACGTGGATACCAAATTTGTGGTTGATGGATTTATTAGATATAAAAAGCAATTATTGTTGCAACGCCCATACATAAGTAAGGGAGCACATCTATTTATGATTCCTTATCCTTAATTTTTTTTGTATAATATAGAGGCTAAAGTTTAGGCAAGTTTTCGCACACTATAGTGAAATTAAGCTATGTAAACATAATTACCACAAAAGCCGGTCATGTCCGTAACTCTTGAAACGGTTTTTTTAACCATAGGTTTCTTTCAAACAATTTTCCATATATATGTACAAACATTGAAGTACCTGGTAGCTACTTGTACTTTGTCCTTACTTGCTCAGTCAAATATACCACTCTGTCTTTCTACTTCAATTGACTTTAGCTCATTGGCTATCAAGGAAGTTTCGAAAACTTTTGCTGACGATAAACCTCAACTTAAAGTTTTTTTTCTTCTTCTTTCTATTACCAGTGGCGTACCGCAAGGAGGGCTCGGGGGACACAGTTCATGGGTGGTAAGTTAAAAAGAAAATTGTATAATCATATTTCCGTTAGTGCGAATCTGATGGACTGATATGATGAGTCGTGACAGGTGTAATTCTGTAGTGGAGAGAGTAGTGGTAACGGTGAAGGGCTAACGGGTGATGGTCGGCTATCTGTTGAAATACTTGTCGATTTACTAAAATCATTTTAGCTTTATAATGGTGACATCTTTGGGATAAGTATAATACTTTAACAGCGAAGCTTCGGGCATAGCGTAGCTTAAGATAATTTAAATCGTTCATTGATTGCTCTTAATTGATCAATCATCCTTGCCAACTGAAAAGTTATTTGTAAATTGTTTATTTATTGATTAGAATGAGTAATGGGTCCAAGTGTATTTTTACTGCTCAGTTAACCCGCTGTTAGAATACACGCGTCGTAATCTATATGACACGTTCTTTACTTTACTTCAGTTTTTTTGTCACGATATTGGAACCAAAGTTTGTTGGCGTCTGTGGTAGGTTAATGCACAGTGGAATGCTTTTTCTCACTCAGGCGTTCTTTGTAGACTCAGAGTTCATAGTCGACGTTTGCCTCTCGGAAAGTGTACATCAAGATGACCAAGACCTGCCCTTTGACTCTAGGACGGTAATTCCTGTAAGTAATTTCTCCAGAAATCCATTGTGAGAGCTGCCGTGGATACATTAAATTTTTATCTGCTACCAACTCTTTTGATGTCGGAACAGCTCATAGTACTTGTTTGATTTGTGAACGCCATCCAGCAGTCACCAACTGGTCGACTATTTGACGACTTTTTAATCATTCAGTTTTCTTTCAGCTGTTTAGTCGATTCCTTACACTTCTTCAGTTATCCAGATCAAGCGTGATGGCTTGGTCTTTGTAACGGAGGTTCGCTCTTTCTTGTGATTTCGAAACCGGGAGCTGGGATTCGAAAATCCTCTTAGCTGGAGCACTATTGTCCATTCGCTCTATGTGGCCGAGCCAATGTATTCGACGTGTTTTGGCTTTCTGATCTACATCCACACCTTGGTACAGCTCAAAGAGTTCGCGGTTGTGTCTTCTTATCCACTCGCTTTTCTCGCACAAAGGGCCATATATTTTTCGAAGAATTTTTCTCTCAAAGGAGTGTAGTATCTGCTCACCTTTCCTGCTTATCGGTGAAGGCATGTTTTCGGTTTTGTCCTCGTTAACTGCAAGACCAACTGAACTCGCCTGTTCTTCAATTGCAGTCACGGCTTGTTAGGCGCCGCCGATGATGTCGATATTGTCCGTATACCCAAATAGCTGTACGGATCTGTTGAAGATAGTGCCTTGCGTGTTTACACCTGACCTGTTCTAGAAATACATTAAAGAAGTCACATGATAGCGCGTCTTCTTGTCGGAATTCGGCGCATGTTTGGAACAGTTCGGATGAGCTGCTGTCAAATAACACATTGCGGATAAGTTCTTCTGGGGTCCCAAATTTGGCCATCGCCAAAGCTCTTGACGATGAATGCTGTGTGTCTCGACTTGACATTCGTTAGTCTTTTCCAGGAATTGACTTAGTGTGAAATTTGGATCTATTGTCGATTTAGCGGGGCGGATGCCACACTGATACGTGCCTACCCAAACATCACCACTATGCTTAAAGTGTTCCGCTGGCAGGCCATCAGAGCCGTAACGGCCTCTTCTAAACTGGGAGGTGGAACTTCTTCTTTATTGAATGGACGCGGGTTCTCTGCTTATTCTATCACTCTTTCGGCAAGAAGCCAATTTAGACGCTGCTGTGCATGCTACTTAAAAATCTGTACAATTCCGTGCGCTTCGGTGTTTAAAGTTTCATTTCGGTGTTCAAAGTTTAATTTTTTCAATAAATAGATACATAAAAGTAAAACCGATGTTTTTTTCTCAAGCGTATATTGTTTCATAATTAATTTTTTATTAAAAACTAATGTATAAAAATGAATATTATAGAGGTTGTTCCTGCTCCTGGCGGCAAAAACCCATGAAACGGCACTGACTTTTATATAGGAAAACTATAGCCTCCAAGTACCTACCAGAAAAACGACAAACTGAAAAAAAGGACAACAAAATAATTATGCTTAAAAAAAACACAAAGTTTCAGACTCTGCTCTTAGGTTCTTTTGTCATAATAAAGGATAATATTTCTTTTGTGCTTTGTTCGCTGCTTTCTTATTGTTTTCTCCAAAAAGAATGACAAAAAAAAACATGCACCAACCTAAACAAACTTTTAAATTCAAAAGGTTACAACAAACATCAAGTAAGCGCTCTATTTGTAATTTAAATTAATGCTCGACTTGACTTGGCTCGTCTGTTGTGGTCATTTAATGCAAGTCGCATTTACCTCAGCATCTACCTCAGCATTTATATAAATTTTAATTCACACAAATAGTGTTGGCAACAAAGCAAAAACTATAAACATAATTTGCAAACTTCACTGGAAAATATTATTATTTCACTGGTTTTTTCGTCTTTCCTTACACTTGGGAAATTTTCTTTCGGAAAAATTCAAAAATATATTTTATGTGGAAAATATTATGCGTACCTACAAATGCTAGAGGAAAAGAGATTTTATAATTATTAAGCATTCAATTGAAAGTTCAAGATAATAAATTTGCTTTTTCATGGAAATGGGAAATGGCAATTTGACTGCGAATGCGAGCGGAAATGTATATTTTATTAAAACTCACCATGGATATTTATTAGAAAAGTTTTCACTTGTTGTTGCTGTTTAGTCCTTTGGGTTTTATTCATTTCCATTTGGAGTTTTATATAAAAATGAACGTACATACCTATACCTACCTACGTATCTGACAACCCTTGATGTACAGATGTACAAAATTAATAAGTAGCTTATAAAAAACTTTTCCAGAATTTTTGGAGCTTTGAGTTTGGGACGGAGTTGGATCATTGTGTTATTTTTAGGAATGAAGGTATGTAGTTCTAATTTTCTTATTTATCAATTGACATCGTTAAATTCAATGAACATTCTAGTGGTGAATTCAGTTTTGACTTTGAAAAGTCTTTAACTGTGGTAGTATTTTTATAATTTGTAAGTTAGCAAGTCAGGTTACTGCGCGTTCTTCTGCAATTCAATCAACGGTGGCTACATTTGAACCGACTAATACCACGCGGCACAGCTAGTATATTGCATCGGGTTTTGCCAATGTTGAAAAGAATTTTCACCGCGATCTTGGCCTATACCTCCCCCATGGCGAATGGTTAAAGTGGTTTTCATACCAAAAATTGGTAAGTCTGACTACAGTCTAGCCAACAGCTTTAGACCGATAAGTCTGTCTTCCTTCTTACTGAAAAGTTTGGAGAGACTGGTTGAGCTGCATGTGCGCCAAGTTGCTCTTCGATCACATCCTCTTTCTGAGATGCAACATGCCTATCAGAGCGGAAAATCCTGCGAGACTGCGCTTCAAAACCTTGTTGGTAGGATTGATAGTCCTCTTGTCCGGAAGGAGTACACGTTCGGCATTTTCATCGATATTGAGAGTGCTTTTGATAATGCGACTCTGCCAGACAGCATGGTGTAGATGAAACTTTGGTGTTGTGGATTAAACAATGCTAATGTACAGGACGTTGATAGCCGATACAGATTGTGGCAAGTGCGTCATAACAGGGGTAAATAGGGGCTGCCCTCAAGGTAGTGTTCTGTGTCCCCTCTTATGGTGTATGGTGGTAGACTTCTTGTTAATGGCTCTCAATTTTGCGGGAATTTACACTCAAGCTTATGCGGATGATGTTGCCGTTCTTTCTGTTGGTTCAAATCTAGGGGCTGTCTGCTATCAGGAGCAGAGATCCATTGATTCGATGTTTGGGGCAATGTAATGGGCTTTCAGTGAATCCTCAAACCACAGTTGTTCTCTTTAGGAGAAGGAGAACAGTCACTGGTCTGTCCCATCTCTTGCTTAAAAGTGTCACAATCCCTATCTCCGATAAAGTCAAATATCTGGGTGTAATCTTCCAAAGAACCGCATTTATCGGCTGCACAGGGGCCTTCCCTAGCACCCCGGGCTCTGCTCTAAATGCTTTAATGAATCTTCCGCCCCTTGTACGGTCAGACTCTGAACCATGAATTGAATGCCATCGTATCGGACCGGCGGTCTGGTGCTGGAGTCATTGTGGAATGCGATGACATACGTCTGTTTTCCAAGCGGAGGTTTTTGCCATCCAAATGGCTATGCGTTATATTGTGAACAACAGGTGGAGGGCTAGAGGTATTTGCATTTGCAGAGACAGACAAGCTGCATTAAACGCTCTGCTAAGCCCTCTTACCTTGTCTAAGTAAGTGCTAGGACTCAAGCTTTCTCTGAATATGGTCGGAAGGCTGAACACAGTGAATCTTGTCTGGGTCTCAGGTCAAACTGGCATCCAGGTAAATGAGATCTCGGTAGAGCTTGCTATGCAAGGTTCAGAAGAAGTTTTCTCAGGACCCGAACCCGTGTTCAGTCTGCCTGTATCTTAAGTCATATCCTCCATTGATGCTTGGGTTTCTCGTGAACACAAGATTCGGTGGCACGATTGCAATAGATGCAGACAGACCAACCTATTGCGCCCGGACATTTGCGAGAAGTCTGCATCTTTTCCTTTATCTCTTAGCAGAATCGACTGTAGGCTGCTTGTAGGCATCCTATCGTGCCCCCAAGCTCTTGCTAAACACTTAAATGTGTTTGGCGTAAGCGACACAATGGACCAGTGTGTCTAAAAGCCTTAACATTGAATGCATGCAACAGCGGGTTGATGAACTATTTATAGACGACCTTGAACTCGCAACACATGTCATCAACTCTGACACGATTGGATATGTTTCAGTTCAACTGTCTTACACCATGTTTACCCTCTGTATTTTGTTTTGACAACATCAAAACTTTCGAATTCATAAAAAAAACATTTCTTGAACGCAATTCTCCAGAGCAGCTGATGTATACGAAGCACAACCGTACCAAACTAAACAACAACAACAACAAAGCCATTAATAATGCACATTCAGCATGGAAAAGTGAAATAAAACACCTTTCCTTGGCACTTGTCTAAAACTTTCGAAGGTAGAAACCTTTCTTCAATGTAAAGAAAGTCAACTTTTTTTTTGAGTTCCCTCTTTCCAAATATACAGCCAACTCTAAAAAAAACACAGGTAGAAAAGTTCCTTAAAACTGAACAAAAATAAATATATATATTGAAAACAAGGACATGCCAAACAAAGAAATATTTTAATTTAGCCATCAGGAGTCAATAGGATATTCCTTTGATAATTTATGTCGCAACGCGCCGATGGCTGCGTGCGTGTACCACCCTCACAATTTCTGTTGCCATCGCTGCTAGCTAAAGAGCAGCCGCCGTTATGTTATATGGGAATCAAAAACTCGACGCAATTTTTCTTCCTTTTCACAGGCGAAATTGTTCCTTTTGTTCGAAATTGATTTATGGTTGCATGGGGACAAAATTTCCAATCGCACAAAATTTTGACTAGATTTTTTGAAAGATTGATCCCATTCCATTGAGCGGAAAAGGCGCCAAAGGAGGAAGCGCCAGCGAAATCCTTGCGTGCGAACTTTGAATAGACGATATCCCGTCGTAAATTATAGGATTTACTCACAAATGCATATACATAGTACATGCTCTCGTATGGCAGTTTTATTTTTATACCCTATCCTAAGGGTATATTAATTTTGACACTTAGTTTGTAACACCCCTTAATATTCGCCGTAGACCCATAAAAGTATATATATTTATGATCAGGACCAAATCCTAAGACTATCTAGCAATGTCCGTCCGTCCGTCCGTCCGTACGCAATTTTTAGGCCTTTAAAATTAAGCTAGGAAGCTGAAATTTGGACCACATATTCCCTAGGGCTCCGAAATGGTTAAGTGTAAAATTTTTTTGAATACGCCCACTGCCACGCCCACAATTTAGAAAAAACCGTTTTAAAGCTAAAGTTAGAGAGATAGAGTGCTACGACCTTCACAAGATATGTAGGCAATGCCCTCCTTTATAAGTTTGTCACATAAAGTTTTTTGCCACGCCTACTTTTTGTGGGCGTTTTTCACTAAAATGCTGTTTTCTTCGATAATTTTCATAGAAACCGAAAAAAAATGTTTAACAAGATATTTAGCCAATATTTTTTCCAATATATCTCCCATACAAAGTTTTTGGCCATGCCCACTTTTTGGGGGCGTTTTTTCAAATAAATGTTTTTTTTTTTCTAAATTTTATAGAATGAAATAAAATGCTATCCATCATCTTCTTAAGGTTTTTTTTGGGGCATATAGGGATAGGGATAGGGTATCATACTGTTCGCTCCAAGCGGACTGTAGCCTTTCCTTATGTTTTCTTCCTTATTTTTGTGTTAAAGTTTCCTCCGTTATGTGCGCCACCCACTGAATAAAATTGATTGATATCTTGGCGAACATACTCAATAAGCCAGACTGGTCGGTCGATTTTATCTGACCTTACCCTCTGTTGCATATGAATGAAGAGAATAAGTCCCAGTGGGTTGGATGGGCGGTAGATACCTATAGGAATGTGCTCTCTTTTGTATAGTAAATTGTAGGACTGTTGTTTTGGCTGTGTGATTTATTATCAAAACGCCATGAATTTATGTGCTTCCTGTAAATTCTGCACACGACACGCGTCCTAATAAGAATCCAGCTGAAGAACGTAAGCTGTTGGGTGTTTTGGCCAATTAAAGTTTGTCAATAACACAAAGGGTAGTGTCTTCAATTTGCCGACAGTAGTGGGCCATTTCTTGCACTTTTTGCTTTCGAATTGTTGTATATATTAAAATAGAGTCAAAAGTGTTTATTAACAAATTAGACAAAAATTAGGGGGGTGACTTATCGTGATAAATTTTTAAGTGTTTGGTCCTGTACTCAGTCTTGTAGGTATCATTAATGTCAAACTGAGCTTCATACACCTTATTTTTGACAATAAACAGTACCCTTTGTGATTCACACAAATTCACGGATAGGAAACTAAAGAGGGTGAAAATTGCGCGTTCAAACGATATGCTGAGTTGACTATCTGGTTAATTACTAATCTGTGCGCAGTAGTCCGCCTCCCTTAAAAGTTGGAGGCTGAATTCTGGTAATCTTTGATCCAGTATTCAGCCATATGTTGTTTTGGGTCTGACTATTGGTACTTAAGGAGGTTTTTGGATAAATTAAGCGGTTTTCTTGACAAATAATTACTTAAAAATCTGTTTAGATGCATCAACACATCATAACAATTCTTCAATAAATTTTTAGTAAGAAAATCATTAGGGAGTAAAGGTTAGAAGAAAAATTGATTTAAATGAGAGACGCCAAAAAACACTTCAATTTTTAGAGCTGTGTAACTTGTTGTTGGGTAAATAAAATCACATAAAATTCATATAATTTTCTGTGCAATCTTGTTCACAATATGTTATAACCTATTTTTGTAGCTAATAGTTCCGAAGTCATATCATTTCTTCTTCTTCTTTTACTCTGGGAGATGCTGCTGCAGGGCGACGACCAGGTCCTTACATCTCTTTCTGTTTGCTGCTCGATACCTCAGCAGTGTCCATGATCGCAGATTTTTCGATTGAGTTTCCGACAAAACAGTTGACTCCATGTTTTTTTTTGGCCTACCAACTCGCCTTACACCTTGAGGGTTCCATTGGAAGCACTGCTTCGCTATGTTGTCATCTGGTTTCCGCAGTGTGTGGCCAATCCAGCGCCATTTTCTCTGCCTGACGTCAACATCCACTTTTGTTTGTCCAGTCCTAAGCCGCAATTCATTGTTGGAAATTGTTTGTGGCCACCGGATCTTTAGAATGTAATGCAGACAACTATTAACAAAAGCTTGTAACCTGCTCGAGATGTTGGCGGTGCATTTCCACGTTTCACATGCGTAAAGTAGTATAGATTTTGCTTTGGATTCAAACAGTTTTAACTTAATGCGAAGCGATCTTTTGGTTGAGTTTCGCACTGGAGATGGGATGCCAAATGCACTGCGAGCTTTGTTCAGTCTATTTCCGACATCCAGATCCGTTCCACCATCGAGTGACACTTAACTATCCAGAAAGTTGAACTGCGTGACCTCTTCTATGGTCTCCCGTCTCAAGATAACCCGCTGTTGATGGTCTCGGTTAGTGTGCATAGTTTTGTCTTATTGGCATTTATCCTTAAGCCAGCCGCCTCCCCATTCTGTTGCAGAGAGTGACACATTTGGTTAAGGGCACCAATGTTGTTTTCCATGAAACAGATATCATCGGAGCCCGTTTGATAACCAAATGGCTTAGCTTATCAAAAGGGTTCAATTGAATACCAAGACTCTCGTTTGTACACACCGTAGCAATCATTACATCATTAATTGCAAGTAAGAACAGAATCGGTGACAGTACTTTTCCTTGTTTCACTCATTGCCTTACTTCAAATGCATCGGAAAGACGTCAACTGCGCAAAACGAAACAAGTTGCGTTATTGTACTTTAATTATAGCAACAATTTTTTCAATTCATAGCAAGAAATCTCCAGATGCAAAGACGACTAACGCGATCGAAGGCCTTTTCAAAGTCCGCGAACATGAGGAAAGAAGGGGATTGATACTCCGACGATTGTTTAAGGACGATTCGCAAGATGTTAATATGATCGGCGCATGATCCTTTCGAAAATTATAGTTGCCATCAGTTTAGGAAAAACGGACAAAACGGTGATACCACGCCAGGTATTGCAATTCTTGAGATCCCCTTTCTTCGGAATCTTGACAATAACTCCATCCTTCCATTCCCTGGAAAAGATTGCTTTATGACCCAAATGACCTGTACAAGTGGAAACAAACAAAATACAGGCCGTCTGGATCCGCTTTCAAGAACTCGACACATACAGTCCAGCTGCCTTGTTATTCTCTAAAAGCAGGATCGCAGTTTTTATTTCTGCACTTGTTGGGGGGTTGATGTCAATTCCCCTGGAAGACCTTAGTCTGCCCAGCAGTTGACGATTTGTACTTGTACCCTGTCATCATTGAGCAGTTCACAAAAATGCTCCTACCACCTTCGTAGTTGGTCTTCCAGTGGCACTAAGAGGTTGCCGGTTGTATCTAGCACAATGGTGATAGGTGCTACTCTTTTACCTATATCCTTAGATAATTTTTACAGCTCCCTCACGTTCCTTCTTCTTTCACTGCTTCAAGGCAGTGGAATAACTCAGCTCAAAGAACAAGACTAAACTATGGTGGGTTTCTTGACATTTTGGTATTGACGGTTGTAACATAACCCTAAGTTCACCGTCGCCTTATCTGCATGACGCACACATATGCAGTCCGCTTATCGCGCTTCGTCGACCATATCACTTCCAGAACACAGCGATAGACACCCGTAAAGATTGCCGTTGATCTGTGAGAGGACACCTGTTGTAGTTGGGATACGATGAAATTAAAACGATTGTTCTTTTATTTCCTTTGCCAAAATTAATAGCGAGTTTTATATAAATAAAGTTTAACGCGGCCATGAAGAAGCCGACGAACTGGCCAAAAAGTGACCTGAACACTTTTGCTGCACCCCAGGATTCAGTTAAACTAAGTATTCAATATTCATCATAACAAGAACAGAACAAGAACAACAAACTAGAAACGCCATAAGGTAACATCTCTTAAACATTTACCATGCTAATTTCACGAATGCAAGGACTCATTGCCCCTCAATTGCACTCCAATTTCTCTTAAGAATAACTTTCTATGTCGAAGAAAGATCAACAATCGAGTGAAATCCACTTTGCCATGCCAGCAGACACATACAAGAAAAAAAAACTTAATTTCATTTCAATTTCCGACAATGTCTGGCTTGTATGCCTGCCCATATAGCCTCTCATGCAAAATCCTTTTTCGGGCAAATAGCCAACAATCGAAATAATTTAAATATTACCCTCGCAGATTATATTGCATTTGCCACACGGCATTAAAATCCCGAGCTGCAGCCCTTGGCACATAACATCGAGCCAAACGAAGGCGGAAGGGACAAACTTTCAATGCACATTTCTTTAGATATATATATTTATGTATCTTCTATCTACAGGTCACAGTACAGGCAGGTGCCTGTTCGATGTATACATTGCACAGCACCTGTAGGAGGTGTTGCACTTAGTTATTTAAGAACTGTAAGAAGGGTATGGGCCAATGATGGTCTGTTCCACACCGGGGAGGACACAATGAAGAAAATCAAGGATGACAGAAAGGCAGGGCTACTTGCAAGCTCCTGAGAACCCGGAGGAGGACAATATTGGCTTTTGTGCAACTAAATGAACTTATTTCATTATGAGCTTATTATCTCTGATTATCTTTGAGCTCTTTCCTTTGGTCTTGAGAGTATCTGACTTTGATATGGTTGCACAGGTTGGCAATTGTATTGTTGTTTTTGGAAACTGAAGCCGTATGCGACGGCCGTACGTACACCAGAACTGGGTCATTTGAATCCAATGCAATCATATGTACATATATGTGTGTAGTGTCCCGATTGCTGCGTTGAATATATCTATTTTTCAATGTGATTATTTAAGTATCCGACATTTAGCACCATAAACCCAGAGAATGTTATTGTTGTTGCCATATTCTTACGAGACTGTTTCGTTTTAGAAAATCTTGTAGGAAGCACATGCGGACGGCTTTAATTTATACTCCGTTTAATAAGGCATCAATATTTTTGAAGCGTGTTCTAAATGCGGACAAATGTAGTAAATTTATATAGACCGAGTATGGCTGAACAGAGTCTATCATGGATTTGCTTTAAGTGTATACCCTATAGTTTGTAACACCCCTTAATATTCGTCGTAGACCCATAAAAGTATATATTTATGATTAGGACCGAATCCTTAGACTATTTAGCAATGTCCGTCCATCCGTCCGTCCGTCCGTACGCAATTTTTAGGCCTTTAAAATTAAGCTAGGAATCTGAAATTTGCACCACATACTCCCTAGGGCTCCGAAATGGTTACATTTTGTTGAATACGCCGACTGCCACCCGCACAATTTAGAAGAAAACAGTTTTAATGCAAAAGTTAGAGAGATAGAGTGTTATAAACTTCAGAAGATATGTAGGCACCGAACTCCTTTATAAGTTTGTTATATAAAGTTTTTTGCCACGCCTACTTTTTTTGGGCGCTTTTCACTAAAAAAACTTTCATAGAAAGCGAAAAAAAAAGTTTAACAAGATATTTAGCCACGCCCACTTTTTGGGGGCGTTTTTTTTTAAATTATTTTTTTTTATAATTTAATAGAATTAAATAAAATGCTATCCATCATCTTCTTAATGCTTTTTTCTTTGGGCTATATAGGGATATTAATAGGGTATCATACTGTTCGCCCCAAGCCTTTCCTATACCTAACAAGACAAGGCTTGATAAAGGTGAGACATCCGCCTCTATAGGGAGGACTAAGGCCAAAGACCTTCCAGGCAGGGTGGGTAATGGCTGCGCTATGCTTCACCTGCCTCTCAATGTAGTAATGTCAGTCTTCGAGTATAAGAGAAAAAGTAAGCTTCAAGATTTATGTATTGTGGTTTTATGTACCGCTGTTGTGCAAGAAAAATAATAACCTACCTAAACAGGACATGTCTTTCTAGTAACAACATCAGCTATTGTTTGTCCTGAAGGCGTGTGATCATTTTTCTTTGTGTGGATGCTTGGACATTCACAGAACCACTTGCTCAGAAACTAGTCCATTGCAGTTTTAGACAAATACTTTCTTTTACTTAGCAATAAAGTGCGTTGTTCCACTAAGCGAGGGGTGGCTGTCCACCTTAAAGTTGTTATTCCAAGACAAACATCCAAGAGTAAGAAATGTCATGAGAAGCTTCTCAAAAATAAACATTACGGTTCAAAAACGGCATCCCTTCCTATCGTATCAATGAAAAATATATGTCGGCACACACAATGATGGGAAGTCCTGTGTGGGCCGTTTGCGCCTAATATTTTTATTTTTCAGAAAGTCGACAAGACAAGTCTAGTGATATGAAGCTTCGATGTTCAGCATTCACTAAGGCAGCACCTGGAGCCTGGAGCTTAATTCGAGCAATGGCAGGCCATTCTTAGAAATGCTCCCCAACATCTTCACCTTCTCCACAAGCATCGCATACAGTTGTACTAATTAAGCCTAATTATGGTGCTGGTCCGACAAAATTCAAGCTCACTAATGATAGAAAAAATGCTACAGATTTTCCACAGACATTCGTTCAAACTAGTTTTGTCTGCCTGCAACCCGAGTTAAATTTCGGTCATCAATGGGAGTAGCACCAGTTTAGGCCCTGAGAAGACTTCCCATGAACCTTAATGAGCAAGTTCGTTGAAGATCTCGTTCCCCGTAATGACCCGTATGATGCGAAACCTAAACAAAACTCCGGCTGTATGTATGCTCAGAGTGAAAAAGGTCTTGAGTTCAAGCACTAACTTAGAAGTGGTTAAAGTTTTAAGTAGAGCCCTTTAACTGTAACTTGGCTAACACAACAGAGATATATTTTGGCCGACAGCAAATGCTGTCAAAAGTCACATTGTTGTACTCTCAAAATTCTGGAGAGCCATTGTATCATTTTTAGCGATAGAGCAGTCAGCCATACCACCTTTTGGATATCACTCTAACCAGTCTCCAGGCATATAGAATGTAGCCGGTAGCATATTTGAAAGCCTCATCAGTAGTCACAATCAAAGGAATGTTCCAGCTATGTTCCAGCTATGTGTGGCTTGGTCCATATGACCATGGTTCCAGTTAGCGCAGCAATTTAAAATATGTTTACTAAGGAAATGAGTTTTAAGCAGGCGACAAGTCTCAAAAATTGTATCCGTGAAAGTGTTCCTAGTCTAGTCTGGAAGACGACTATTATATTTGCCAAAATGACTCCATATAAGGCATTCTTAGATTTGCGAATAAGCCTCTTACGGTGTTTTTGGTTCTATTTGTTCTATTTGCTTGGACACCATTGTTGGAGAGGGGTGTACTAACAGAATCATAAGAAAAATAAGCAGACACAACAACAAAAGTTTGCCACTTGCTTTTTGCATTAAATCTTATGGCTGCAGCAGCCGGGTCATGATAACAAAACTTCGCTACTGAGACAGATTTCAACACAATAAGACAAAGCCTAGACAAACATGCTACTCAATTAGGTAAATTAAAATAATTATCAATTGTTTTTAATAACTTTATCAAGCTTTCCCATGTCGCGGCTACAGGACGCATAATATTATTAGCATTATCGACCTCAAGGACGCATTTTGGCAAATACCGCCAGAAACACAGGGTAGAGAACTTTAGTAAATCCAAATTATATTTCAATGAATTGAAGCATTTGATCGATGATTTTCCGATCCCCAAAAATCCGACTCAGCTTGACTGCCCCGATATCGAACACTCTGAAAAAGAAAGTAGAAAAATTTAGTATCACGGATGAGGCCATAGAGGCGTTAAAAAATATGAAAAAAGGTACCGAAAACGGTCTTTTAATGTGGTGCACGATATGAGCTGCCTGTCTACCTGTTCGAGCTAAAAGTGCAAGACTAGTTCACTGCCAGCCACCGGAAAAGAAATTATAGAGCACGTGTAATTGCTTCGTCGTTGCTTGCTAATCTCCGCGATTCGTTCTTACCTGAATGATGATCCCAGCACTTGGGACTGTCACTTAAATGACTTTGCATGTGCGCTTCGAAGCGTTTCTGTCCTTTTTGGGACAGATATGACGAGACATGTCAGGATTTATGATACTGCACAGAAACTAAACGAAGTAGAAGACTGTGAACTCTCTCTCCCCCGACAGCCATGTCTGCAGTGTTTGCGAAATAAACTAAAACAAAATATAACTCTACCTAACAAGACAAGGCTTGATAAAGATGAGACATCCGCCTCTATAGGGAGGACTAAGGCCAAAGACCTTCCAGGCAGGGTGGGTAATGGCTGCGCTATGCTTCACCTGCCTCTCAATGTAGTAATGTCAGTCTTCGAGTATAAGAGAAAAAGTAAGCTTCAAGATTTATGTATTGTGGTTTTATGTACCGCTGTTGTGCAAGAAAAATAACCCTTCCATTCCAGCAAGCTCGGTTGGGCAAAGCAATCATGCCACACTCTTTGTACGCAAAACATCCCTTCCCATCACGCTTTCCTGTCCCGTATTCCCTTTCTCATCCGGTTTTCTGTCAGTAGGTACCTTGGAGTCATTATTGACGCTCGTCTAAGCTTTCAAAATCATCGAGTATGTTTGCTCAAATCCTGTTTGCGCGCTTTCAAAGCTGATGTGATGAGTAACATCGGGGCCCGAAACAAACCAATAAACTTCTTCTTGCTGGAGTTACCAGTTCTATCCTGATGTTTGCGGTCGAAATGTGGTCGAGTACAGCGAAGGTTAAGTCCTACGTTCGAGGAATCAAATCCGTCCGTCGTCTTGCCGCGTGTGTGTTTCGAACAGTTTCAAACGATGCTATACTGTTCGTATCTTCTATGGTACCTGTCGATATACTTGCTGAAGAAATGGTTAGATTAAAAAGTGAGCGAGTCCGTAATGGTCAGGTAGATAACGATAAAAAAAGCTACAAAATGAGTCGTAGTATAGCAACCTGGCAATAACAATGGAGCGAATTGATTAAGGGAAGATGGACCCACACGCACATAACAGTGATCAATTTATGGATTACACGGAAGCATGACGAAATAAACTTCTATCTGACACAGTTCTCAACGGGTCATGTCTGTTACAGGGAATATCTCTTTTAACGCGGACATGAAATCAACCCAAACTTTACATATTGCGAAACCGTCTCGAGAATCGCCCTACGGAACCAATTCGGATAGCGGCCCATTTCAGATAACGTCGTAAGCTGCATGCTTCAGAAAGACTATAACTGGACCACTGTAAGTAACGCGGCGGACCACTGTAAGTACTCAGCGATCTTAGACACAAATCGGCGCGGTCGGGAAGAGAGGTGGTTTTAGCCGGTAAGAAAACGGCACTACCAATTGAAGTCGGACCATTGGTGCCTATCCACCTTCCATCATAGAGGTTTAATGAATAAATAAATGAATACATGAACAAACATGTGAGACGGAGGCTCCAGAATTAAAAGTATGCCACGCATTTGCTATTGAAATTTGTAAAAATAATAATATCATAAATTAATTGCAACCCACTTCCCGGAACAAGTTCTTCATTCCAACCCAAAACACACTCACCGCCTCCGACCCTCAACAACACAAATCATTAAGTGAACTCATAAATTATCGCTCCTAATCTCAGAATGACTAGTGTCCAACACAATGTTCTTCGGACCTATTGTGAACCATGTATGAAAAATTGCAAGCATTCATTTTCACATCCATATCCAATACAATGTTCCACCTGGACAGCAACAGAATTATTAAGCGTTCATAACTCATTCAGGTCCTTCCAATATTTCATCTCAAATATACCGTAAATATAAGCGCTCACGTTCATTATACTGCCACCTACCATACGCAAACCTTTTTGTTTGTATTTGCAGCCCCGATTATCGGCTAATCCTGCCGCCAGCTACTACTGCTAACATCTTCATCGACATTGTCATACGCGTTTACGAAGACACCCCCACCCGCCACTCGTCTAAATTTCTTCTACGCATTCATCCGTCGTCAAAAGGAATAAATCAACACACAGAGCAAAAAAAAAAAAGCGAAAGGTATAGCCTCTTCCACCAGTAGCAAAGCCATAAGGCCCTCAGCTGAGCACCACGGAAAGGCCATCCGGATTATGTGGGACATAATAAAACTATAAATTAAATTAACTCATAAAAATTCCAACTGCATAAAATAAATAAAATTCTAGTACCCGCAGGAGACTGTTCGCAGTTCTTGTTTTATTATTTTATGTTTCACAGAACGGTAAGGATGTTTGCGAAGAGCAAGGGGGTTGAGTCGACAATGCAAGTATGGGGCCGCGTTTGTTCTTCAAGGATATCCATAAGATGAGCTTCAAAAGCTGTTTTTTTTATTATTATTATTATCATTATTATGATCCCCGTCCCGTTCTCATATACACAAATACACAAGTATGTAGATAGGTAGGTACCTATATCTTGCATAGGTCAGAGGCGAATCTTCTTGAGTCCTCACCATCTCTTCCAGTCCAGCCCATAGCCCATCGTTGTCTTGTGCAATTTGGGTGATATGTATTCCGAAAGTAGCCCAATGGCGGTGTTCTGGCTTCTTTCTTCGATTTTGTTTTGTTTTTTTTTGTTTGCGGGGGGGAATAACAAGGCAAAATAAAAATAAAACAAATGAAAAAAAAACCGTAAGAAAGGGGGATTATTTGGGATGGAAATGGAAGATTGAAGAAAAAATTTGGCTTTTGTATCCACAGATACATTTCTTCTTTGTGCGCTGTTATAGACACCCTCCTGCCTGGTAGTGGCTCCATTATTTTGTTTCGGGAATGACGACGCGACGTTGGATGAAGCGGACTACAACGAAGAAGACAACGACCACGAAGACGGTATCGAGAGCGATGATAATGGACCAAGATGGTAAGGGTAGTACCCCAATTTGAAGGTGCTCTGCTCGTTCTCTGGGTCAATAAATTGAGTGTTGGGTTGGCGTTCAGTTTGAGTTGAATTTGTGCTGTTGACTCTACAGACCCCCTTCCCCTGAATTTGTGTCGTCTTTTTGTGTATGCTTGCTGCATTGTTTGCTTGTGTTTATGTTGATGACATAAATAAAGGAAGAAAACTTTATTGTGTGATGGTTTTTATTGTATTTATTGAAATCAGATACATTTAGTTAGTTCATTTAGGACAATGAAACGATATTATCGATTTGATGAGAGTAAACAAAGAATGGTCGATTGTTTTTGGAGCTTTTTCTTGTAATTTTTGAAGGACGCGGTGTGCGGTTGGTAAGCGCTCACGAAAGTGCAGACAATGATATTAAATATTAAACAAACTTGATGCGAAACATGGTAAGTAACTATATTTTTAAATTGAAACTGGTTCATTGGAATATATATGAAATACTTTCCCCTCTAAGATTGGTGTTTGTTTAAAACAAAGCCGAGTAATATTGAAGCATCTGAAGCATATCATTTCCAAGAATATGGGAAATGATATCTTTGCAGCAAGGTCAGCTGAGAGGAGTCATAAAGTAAATATCATAAATGATGAGTCCTTACCGATTGAGGTTTATTGACGATATATCCGAATATATTTTAAAACTAGTCCTCAAAGTTGAGATATCTTCCCTACTTCCTAAGATAAAACGATTTCATGATGACGACGACAGCCTCAGACATACACTCCACTCTCTTAAGATCTCGATACGAAACGAGATACGTAGGAGATACAGCGGAAGGTTTCTCAACGCAGAAAAGACGAACATGCGATAACAAAGAACACAGTTTACATAGAAAAAGTAACAGTCATAATAAGTAATATCAAAAGTTATCGATTAGGACCGGAAGTCGTGTCACTCAGCTTAGAATGTCAATGTTTGGATGACCGTCTGATCGCACCTTAGAAGCAAAAAACAACAAATTTGCTTCTAACAAATTTGAATTTGAAGTTCTTAACTGTCTAACGGAAGAAAAAAATTGTCTGCGTTCAATTTTCGTGTATACGTACGCGGAAATTTTTAGCTGCCAAACTTTCCGTCAGTTACATATTGAATGGTTGAATGAAACAACACCAACTTGTGATTGCCACCACGAACAATCAAGAGGGTGGAATTACAGCAGTTTCACGGCTTGCCACGGCTGATCATCAGATTCCTTTGTGTGGTGTGGTCTATATGTTACTAGTTAATTTGAAAGACACTTTCCCCCATTAGGAATTGAACCTTCATTTGAATTAAATTTGTTTTCAAAATGTTTGGTGTTCATCACAACAACAACAATAACAACAACAGCAGCAGCAACTTCTTTATCAACGATTGTCGAACTGGCTATGGCTACACAAGGTTTTTATTAAAAAAGGCAAATAAACTGAAACAGGAAGTTTGTTTGGGTTAGAGATTATTGTCAGAAAAAGAGAAGGTGATCCAGCAATATGAATTAATTATACTAACTTGAACTTAATTTAAATATATTTAATTTTAATTTATTCGAAAATAGATCCTCTTAATGATTTAAGTAATAATGATAGTATTTTCTGTTGCATTGATCATAAAATAAATGAGCAATTTGACGGTTTTTTTTTTGTAGTTCATCAAAAAATTCATAGCATGCGAACAAATTTTAATACTTTACTCACTCACCAGACCTAATTTTTCTCTCTGAAATTTGGGTCTTTGAAGAAGAGAAGTCCGATTATACTTACTTTACTTAACGGGCTCCCGACCCGTGAAGAGTCCCTGCCTAAAATACGTCAGCCTTCTACCCTCTGCGATCCCGAGCACGCTGCTTCCAGTTGTTCAGACCAAGCGCTCTGGCATCCGCGATGGCTTGGTCTTTAAAACGGAGTTTCGGTCTTCCTTGTCGTTTCGAACGTGGGGGCTGGGATTCGAAGATCCTCTTGGCTGGAGCATTGTTGTCCATTCGCTCGATGTGGCCGAGCTAATGTAGTCGACGAGTTTTGGCTTTTCGGACTACATCTACATCTTGGTACAGCTCATAGAGTTCGCGGGTGTATCTTCTCCTCCATTCGCCCTCCTCGCACACAGGACCAAATATCCGTCGAAGGATTTTTCTTTCAAAGGGTCCCAGTATTAACTCTCCTTTCCGGATTATCGTCCAGCACTCAGCACCGTATAGCAGAACTGGCAGGATAAGGGTTCTGTAGAGCATGCAGTTTGTCCTTTTGTTGGGATCCCGAATTCGGTAGACCATCAGAGCCGGCGGCCAACCTCTTCTATACTGGGCGGAGGGACTGGTTCTTCATTGACTGGACGCGGGTTCTCTTCTTGCCCCATCACTCTCTCTACATTTTGTCCGTTTAGCAGCTGCTGGAAATGCTGCTTAAATACATCTACTATTCCCTGGGCGTCGGTGATTCGGTTTCCATCGCTGTTGCGAAGAGCCTGCGTTCCGGTCTTTTAGCCAGCAGCCAGTTGGTTGGCTTTCTTATAGAACTTCCGGATGTTGTTTCGGTCGCGGGACTCTTCGATCATCTTGAGTTGGGAGACTGCGTGCTCTCTCTCCTTCTTCTCCTCCCTTCTCCTGGCTCGGTACTCATCCTTTGCTGCCCTTGTTATCCGAGGCTGCCATAGTCACTTTCATAACTATATATTTTTGACGTGGTCGGGAAGTTACCCCGACGGCACAACCCGCAACCTGGAGGGCCAGGCCCTGTTCTTGACCCTAGGACATAGGCCGGTAATTCCGATGCCAGTAACCCACTTCGGGGATGTGAGTGCTGCCGTTGACCCATCAAGGGCTCATCCGCCACCAACTCTTTTCCAAGACCTTGGCTTAGTTTTGGATATCCCTATAGACCTGGGCTTCAAATAAGTCGAAGCAGCTCATATAGGGAGATCACTTGTTCCACCTAACTTTAACTGTGGACGCCGCCATTGATCCATCCGTAGAATTCATCCGCCGCCGTCCGGAAACAGGAGAAGTGCCTTAGTGAGCTGGTACTCCTCCCCCCTCTCTCGTCAGCTGCCACCAACGACCTTCCACAGTTGCTGCTTACCCCATCTCCAGTCGAGGTACCAGGCACCCAGCAGTCACCATGGGGAGGTGAGAAGTAGGAGTTGATGGTGTTATGCTAAAGTGATAACGCTTGAGTTCTCATATAATCGCTTTCACCGTCCTTTTGACCACCGAAGTCTGATTATGATATAATTCCAAATTTTGCATTTGACGCGGCTTGTAATGAAAATTATGCTGCTTGCGGTGACACGGTATATTATAGAAGCAACATAATGGAATGTACGATTAATTAGTATTAATTAGAAAGTTCTGATATTATCAGCGTTAGTTGTCTTTAAAGAAGTCTCTGTTATTCGTTATTGATTTATCTGTTTACATACATATATATGTAGGTGTAATTGGAGTGAATTTTAGAAATGTTTGTATAACCAAACATGTAAAAAAATAGTATTGTTTCGTAATCTCAATATAAACATATTAACTCAAGTGTGGCGAGTGGCACTGTCTTGATGAAACCAGACGTCAACCAAGTTCAACTCAGCCAACTGGGAAAAAAAAGTCGCGTATCATGGGTCGATATCGTTCGCCGTTACAGTAACGTTTCTTCCACGGTCCTCTTTGAAGAAAAATGGACCAATGATGCCACCAGTCCATAAACCAAACTGTCTATTTTTCTTGATGGATCGTTCATTCATTTATGGCATGTGGCTGTTCATCACTCCAGATGCGACAGTTTTGCTTATTTACGTATACGTTCAGCCAGAAATGAGCCTCATTGCTGAAAATTTTTTTTCGATAAATCAGCACATTTGCACATTTTTCACAGAGCACGAAATTTGATAATAAATTTGCTCGTTTGGAAGTCTTTCCATGTTTAAATGGCAGAGTATACTGAAAACTTTTCACTTTAACAGATGAGGTTTGGACGCCATTACTGTGCTACCTCTTAAAAAATCACCTTTACAAGGTTTCTCGTGCATTAAATAAATTAAAACTATTGAAAGTAATAAAATTTACTTCCTTGGCTTTAAGAACTATACTAAAGTTTTAGTTTTTTTATTTTGCTGAATTCGTAAGAAAACTAAATTAAAATGTATAGCAAAATTTTGTTTAAATTTTATTATCAAAATTTACAATTTACACGAAATTTTTAACGACAACAAATTTTGAAGGGGGTGTTTCTTGTCCCCTCATTTTATACCACCTATCAACAAAGTTTTATCCATGCCAAGTAGTGATTATAAAAAGAAAATAAACAATAGAGAAGAAAGTTACTCTACGTAGACCTCGGACGGACTTAAAAGATAGAAAAGTGAAAAAATAGAAGAGGAAGTAAAAACCTTAAAAATGAAAATGTCCACGGAATTAGGCCAATACCCAAGAAAGAGAAGGGAAAGACATCGCGAAACTAACCCAACTAACCTAAGCTTACTCTAAACTAAACTAACTGGTAGAGCTAGCTCCTAGCTACACCTACTCTAACCTAATTCTATCCTAAATCTATCTTACCCTATACGAAATGTTCTTTCCCTATATCAATCTTAGATACCGGTTCGTTATGAACCTTAGATATGAGAGATGTTATTGGCAAGGGTTAGCCAGCCCACCCTTATGTCTTTCAACACAAGCATAGCTATCAATCATCTAAAATTCTCCCGCTAAAAGTTGGTCGTCACGTCCTGTCGTCATAGTCAGTTAAATCCTGTTACGTCACGGCCATCTACAGAAAGGCGGCCTTCACAGCCGTCCACACACCGTATGCGAAAAGAAATGAAATTAGCCGCGCACATTCATATGCACAAAACAAAACCAAAAGAATTAGATTGCCGAAAGGGCATACCAAAATTTATTTAAAAAAACTTAAAAACTATTTCAGGACTTCATAAAAAAAATATACAAAAAAGGGAAATAAAAAAAAAAAATTAAATTCTGCACTTAACTAATGAAAAAAAACTAAAATTTAAAAATAAAAATACCAAAAAAAACTAAAGCTTTAGCTTTTTTTACGTCCCCCGAAGTCCTGGTACCAGCACTGAAGAGGTCCGATGAATGTTGGGCCAATTCGGCCTTACCGCGCACACAAAAAAAAAGAGCAGAACGCTTCACACAAAAAAAAAATACTACTAAAATTTAATCTAATTTTACAAAAAAAAAAATTCAAAAATTAACTAAGTTAATTAAATTTAAGAAAATAGAATAAAAAAAAAACTAATCGAAAATTAAAACTAAAAGGATATTAAAAGAAAGGTGAAAAAAAGCACTAAGCATTAAAAAAAAAGGTTCAGAAAAAAAAAAGTTTAAAAAAAGCACTCGCGCACCACTGTAAAAAACGTTCACTGTTGTTGTTGTTTTTGCGTGTCTTTCTTTTTGTTGTACGTTATATATTTTAATACGTTGTGATGTTTGTGGTTGTCCTTGTGTTAAGGTTGGTTGCGGCTCTTGGCCGTACAACCGCTACCTGTCCGTTAATACGGGTAGACACCACACAAGAACCTTTCCCGACAAGACACCAAAAGTGGCAGATGTCCGGCTGCCTCCAACTAGTGGGGCGATCGAATTCAAGTCCCGAAACCTTAATAAGAAACTTCAAATTTAAAATCCGCCTATAATAAAAAAAAACCACACATACCTCTGCTCTGCTGCGACTGCCTATTCGATTTTCCTATGACTAGTACATATATATATATGTATATATAGGTATATGTATCTACCTATTAATTAAGAGTTTTAATATTTTGTTTAACATTCCAATAATTCTTAACTCACCTAGGATCTCCTTTATGATAATTTTTCCCAAAGAGACCAAAAAACCACTGTTTATAAAGGGTGATCCATTTCGAGGTTCCCTACTTTTTTAAAGAAAAAAAACAGAAAATTCAAATTTAATGGAGAATGTTTATTATCATTTGAAAAAACATTCTTTGGCATTTATTTTTTTATGATTATGTCTACCAAATGTTGGCCGTTGCTACATCGCAGATGGTCCATCCGTTGAGTCCAATTTTCGATCACTCGTTCGAGCATTTCGACTGGTAACTGGCGAATGACACGCGTGATGTTTTCCTCCAAGGCCTGAATCGAAGCGGGTTTGTCGGCATAAGCTTTTGACTTTACATATCCCCACAGGAAAAAGTCTAACGGTGTGATATCACACGATCTTGGTGGCCAATCGACCGGCCCAAAACGTGAAATTATGTGCTCACCGAAATGTTCTCTCAATAAGTCCATTGATTGATGCGATGTGTGGGAAGTGGCGCCGTCTTGCTGAAACCAAATGTCGTCGAGATCACGAGCTTCAATTTCAGGCATCAAATAGTCGGTTATCATGGCACGATAACGGTCACCATTGACGGTTACGTTCGCACCGGCATAATTTTTAAAGAAATATGGACCGATGATTCCACCGGCTTACAAACCACACCAAACCGTTGTTTTTTCTGGATGAAGTGGCAGTTCTTCAATCTCTTCAGGTTGCTCTTCGTCCCAAATGCGGCAATTTTGTTTGTTTACATACCCATTGAGCCAGAAATGGGCCACATCGCTAAACAAAATTTGCCTCGAAAACGTCGGATCTTCTTGGAACTTTTCAAGAGCCCATAGAGCGAAGCGATGTCGCTTGGGAAGGTCTAGCGGCTTCCGTTGTTGCACAAGCTGTATTTTGTACGCTTTCAATTTAAGATCTTGACGTAAAATGCGCCAATCGTTCCATACGTCAGTCCGAGTTGCTGCGAACGGCGCCGAATCGACTCTCTACGGTCTTCGTGTAACTCTCAGCTACGGCCGCTATATTTTCTTCACAGCGTGCTGGACGTGGTCTATTCGGTCGAATATTATCCAATAATGAATGCTGGGTCTCAAAATGGGTGATGGTGTTGCGAATAGTACACTCAGTAGGCCGATTATGTAGACCATAAGTTGAGCGAAGTGCACGAAACACATTCCTCACAGAACGTGAATTTTCATAATAAAGTTGAACAATTTGTAAACGTTGTTCACGCGTAAGTCTTTCCATTATGAAATGCCAAACAATACTTAACAAAAATAACATGACAGCATGACACGACTCACACGTGATCTGTCAAAAACGGCTATTGAAAAAAGTATATCTACTTGGTTCACCCGTTATATGCGTCCGTTGTCGAAGGCACAAAAACCAATTTGATTGTGAAGGGCATTGACCACACAATCGACTTTGTTGCAATTACCCCTTCCTCTGTTTTTTTTCTTCTCATTTTCACCTATTTCTTATTCTTATACTCTCTCTCTCCTTTTCCTTTTCTAATTTCCATCTACATTCCGCGAATACTGATACTGGAAGGAGGAAAAGATCCCTTCTTCCAGTCGTCAAAATATAGGAATACTTATCCATAATAAATAAATAACACTATTAAATAATAAAGGATAAGGATTTTGGAATTTGAAGAGGTGAGTGTGCTCATTTGTATTGCTGAATTTTTTTTGCAAGTCGGGATCATGTATTACAACAAATTTTCGCTGAAGTTTGCAAGCCGGAAACTTCAGCGAAAATTTGTTTACATTTTTTTTGTTTGTTCTTAATTCCATTCTTTCAACAGTACCTGTTGATGAGTGGAGAGGAAAGAGATGGGACATGGAAATACATGGTGGGTAAATGTAGGTCAGTGGAATACCTGATCAGCTGTGTCTAATGTATTTTCTTTTCAGCTAATCCACTGCTCCGTAAGAGAATTGAAAAAAAAGTTAACTTATGAACACAACCAATTGGAGTACCATCATAAGAAATTCCTCAAAAATATACGGGCAGTACTGACTGCAGGTGAGAATGATTTTACCGATTGTAAACAGTTGGAATTGTTTGTGTGTGTTAGTAAAATAAAAAACTGTGTAGCTACTGTGAAGAAAGAAAAATGCCCAAAAAAATTGATGTAGCTGAAGACCCAATCAATCATAGGAATATAAAGCTAAAATCGGTAATGATCCTTGTCGGAGTAGTTGGTAAACACAGTTTCTATGATATGTTCAAAAGCAGCCTTCAGTTTCCAATACAAACCAACCCGGGGCTCTTCAGATGGTTGCAATGTCATCTTGTGAAGGTTGTATTTATTTCTCTAACTTAAGCCTTAAAACGGTTTTTTCTTAATTGTGGGCGTGGCAGTGGGCGTATTTGGAATTGTTGAGGTGTTTAAGCGCTTTAAGCGCAAATCTTTGTCATCTACAAAACAGGTGGATAATATTTATTCCTCGCGGGAACGGTGTTTTTTATGACCCGCAAAATGTTAATCGCGAGCTATTATGTCACGCGACACACTCTGGCCGATGTTATAAGTAATACATTCTCGGCAAACTGTCTCAATCATGAGACTGACGTCGACGTCTGCGTCACGAGACGTAGGGAAGTCTGTTTTGTAGACAAAAGTATTTTGCCCATTATGCTTAATCCTAAGTATTGTCACGTTATGTTTCATCAGAAATTGCAGTCGACTCTACGATAAATCGAATTGGACCGGTATGACCGATTTATATTGAGTGTGGAAATATGTCATCTTTTCTTCACCACATCTCATTGTCTGGCTGAACAGAATCCTGAGCAGAAAGATTCAAATTTTACAACTAGATCAGACAAATCTATATCACCGGTAATTTTGCCCGCCCATTTGTCAGACTTCAGCTCACCTCCGCCTGCAGTTTTTGGACATAAAGTGGATATAGAATTTTAAGAAAAATATAAAAATTGCAGAGGCCATTTTCCTGTTAACTTTGGTATTCATTCTTGTTGTGAACCCGTGTGTTGCCGCTTATCGGTTTTCATCGTTATGATTTCCATTCGAAAGGTTTTAAAAATGGCTCTATACCTTTAGGAGCTGAGCATTAGAGGTGTAAATCGGTTCGAGGTAATTTTGCAGCTGCAACTCCACAAAACCTTCTTTTGTTTATTATTAACCTTGTCAATATATAAGAAACCTACTCTTATATACTTTCGGGTGAACTCGAGCCGGTCAGCCAGTAAATGTAAAATAAATTATAGTTTTAGATGGTCAGCGGTAACCCTAGCAACTTGAATCAGAGCTGGAATATTAATCTCCATTTTGTGGTAGTTATTTGCAACTTAAAGTGTACAACATAACGGAAGAAAATAAGAACACATCTTATTTTCATCATAAATCGTGCTCTCTTACAGAGATACAACTATTTGTATGCAAGTTGCGTTTTCTCCGATTTGACCTCAGCCACCATATACGAGTGTATATTGTGTTTGGGATACAAAACACAATAGTTAAGTTATACTCCTCGAATAATTAAACATGAATTCCTTCAGCATACACGACCCATTGTTTCATCATGGCTGCCCCCTCTTTGGTAAGAAGTACATTTTCCTTGTACATATTCATCTCAGTGCGGTTAAGAAAGATGCTTATTCACTTTGTCTTCATTGTCTTTCTATCAGTATAGCGAGTACACACACACACACACACACATTGAAATTAGAAGCAAAGTCATCCGTGCAGCATCGCGGGCTTCATCAACGGAATTGCAATGAGCATCGCTCCATACACAGAAGCAGAGGACAGCTACATCGCTCCACCAGAAGGAGCCGAAGAAGAATAGCGCACACAAAACGGAACAGCATTCTCATCAACACCCTAGACTGACAAACAGAATAATCAACACCGCAGTTTAACATCATTATAATGCACAAAATACCAAAAGGATAAGATGTGAATTTTTGATGAGTTCGAGGAAAATTTTACTTAAGGATAATCTGCAAGACGACTTGCAAATGTAATTTCTAGCAATTGCTTTCCTACACACTACACTACTCAAACACTATACACTGTTCTGCACTACTTCCTCATCCGTCTGATGCAGTTGTATTGTTGTGTGCCAGAAGGAGGTCAGATAGGGATAGCATTTGCATTCTGTTATTCCATGGATTTGTTCGCTCCGTATATAGACGATTGCTTCTTTAGCTATACACTCATTTATATGTAAGCAATTTGCATTTTTTTTTGTTTTTTTTTGCATCTCAGAATTGTGTATGACATGTAGGAATCCGTTTCTACAGCAGCAAAGCGTTTCTACTTTATAGGACGAATATTCTTACATGTTTAGCAGTAGCAGATGGAGTTCTCTTCAGTAATGTGTAATCTTTGAGAACTGCTTGCACACAATGGTAATGCACTGTAATTTCATTGTAAGAATAAGGGGTAGGTAACCTACATTATTATAATGGAGTTTAACCATTACTTCGACTGACAGCTTTTATCTTCTAAATACCTACAAACATCAAATAGCTTTGAGATTGTTTTCAATCGTTAAGTTGAGGTAATGCTTAGCCGGACTTTGTTTGAAAAAGATGCACCTAAAGCGGGGATAGGTAGATAGATTAAACGTCGGGAGAGCCTACATGGGGCTTTGGCACTGCGGCTCCTAATAGAGCCTATTGTGCCTTCACTGGAGGAGTCCTATTTTTTAACTCCAGGAAAGTCAGCAAGACGAGAATCTTAGATGATAAGAAACATGGAGAAAATAAAGGATTACTAAAGCACTGTTATGATGGGTCGATACATGCCGTGAAGCAGCTTTCATTCCAACATTAATTTTTCGTAGGGGCAATCAGAAGTGTAAATAGCGCTGTAGCGGCGTTTTGATGCCACCACTCTTGAGGACCTAAGGGTAAGGGGTATTGGGTATGTTTACTCAGATCCGCCCGATTGAGGAGATTATGATATCATTGAGGCCCAAATGCCCGGTGTCTAGCCGTAGCCGGAGCTGGCTTCCGCATAGGAGGTGAAAAACTTTTTCACTCTCATTGCAGCTACGGCAATAGGTGTTGTGGGGTATGCCGAGCCAGTGGCCTGTACCTACAACCACCAGTCTAGCGACATCCACACGTGTTCTGTTTGTGAGGTTTTGGGTTCTAGATTTGTTATATTTGGGTGAAGTCTACCATGAAGTCACGCATCTCGTCAGATTCCTCCACCTGGACTCTGCCCTTGCCTTGAAGTATAAGAATATTTCTCCCTTCACGAAACCCAATGGGAGTAGCCAATTCTGGTCAGCTCGTTGGCTTTCTTGTTCTTATGCCCGGGAACCCAGATGAGAGAGATTTTAAACCGCCGGCCCGCTCCGGATAGTATTTCCCCGCACTCCTCGACTAGCTTAGACGTAGTCCTGAAAGAGGTGAAGGCCTTAATTGCGTTCTGACTATTGAGAAAAGTGGATATGTTTCAAATTATTGTTGCACTATTTAGAAGTATCTTGCCTGCTTCACTAATCGCAAAGACCTTTGCCTGGAAGACGCTGGACGAGTTCGGGAGCCGGAAGAATAAGAACGTGTGTAATTCGTCTGAGAACACGCCGGCTCCCAATTCACAGTTCATTTTGGACCCGTCAATGAAGATGGTTACAGTGGATTCATCAATGACATTGCCTGCCTCCCATTTTAATCTGGACGGGAATGCAGCAGTCAAGGTTTTCTAGAAGTTGAGTTTGGGTGTAGTACATAGTGCGTGTTCCTTAAATCGAAGAAGTCCCTACGGGCACCCTACAGCCGACTACTTGCAATCTTACCGCATGAAGTGCCTCCGTTGGACTTGACCGTAGGCCTCCCATGGTTTCTATTTTAGCCGTTCTCTGGACTTTACCCAACTTGATGACGTAATTAGTTTTGCTTAGGGCGGGCATAGACCTGTAAGTGAGAATTGCACGTACCATCGCCGTGGGCATCCAAAGAACCATCTTTAGTTTGAGTCGCCACTTTTTACCGAAAATTTTTCCTGTATGCGTAGAATGCTGTATTGGTCTTCGATATTCATTTTCCAGCTGAGGTTGGGGTCTAGAATGACACCTAAGTATTTAGCACTGGGAGATAGAAGGAGAACCAGGTTGGTTTTAGTGCATCAGTTTTGTTTAGCTTGAGTTCAAGCTTTGGATCACAACTTGCCTCCCAAGCAATCTTACCCAGCGCTATGATTTCACTTGAGGTTCGTCCGTACTGACCGATTTGGTTGGGAGGCTGTTACCTAGTTTGGCCTGAGTAATCCTTGGTCTTAGCAGGCAATCGAGGATAAATGTAACATTGAGGATCATATTCAATGTACCGCAAATCACTAGTCTTTAAGCGAAGGTAAATCCAAGAAAAAACAACTGAATTTGAGGTCGAGAACACTATCATTTCATCGACTTTAAGGCCGCATTGATATCAGAAAAACCGAAATGATTGCTAGGAACAACGAACGGTGCAATGTGTTGTGCGGCAGCAGCTTATCTTCCAATCATGTACCGGATTTCGCCAAGGTGATGTACTATCATGTGAGTTCTTCAAGTTATTGGTGTTTTATTCAACCATTCGAAAAACAATTAATGACACTCGAAAAACTTCCTTAAAGTAGCAAATTACCCATTTTTGGTGCTGAATAATCCAAAACCTATAGAACTTTCTTACATTCCTTTCATTCTTTCAATCTTACGCAGTCTTCAGCTCCACACCCAAACTAATTAGAACGAAAGCGTATAATCTCATGAGCAACAAATCCACTAACAGACAGTAGAAAAAGTCTCATCAAACAGAATCTAATGTAGATACATACTACATACATAATGAATGACATTAAATAAATCGCTTCGCTATACATATATCATTTTCTTTCTTTACTTGAACAGCGGCGAACTGTTTCCAAAGTGCATTTCTCATAATCACAATTCCACTCCCGCAGAACTATCGATTGCATTTCCTCACATTCAATGGGATTAGGTAGGTGCACGGGTTCATTCATCCCCGTTCCGATGGTGACATCAAAATGTCCTCCTATTCTCCATGAGAACATATACCTGCAGAGCATATGTCTCGCTCTGTGAAATTACTCAATCGCTATGTCCTTGATTCATGGTACTCGTCGCTCATGCAGTGAAAAATATTTCCAACACAATGGAGAATGAAACGAAGGTAGATGTACCTCATAGCAGGTACGCAAGCATCCGCCCGACAAACATCCTGCTCCTCGCTCTTACTCCATCGATGTTTATTGCTCTGCGAATATAACAAATTTCTCAAGGAAGAAAATTAATGCAGCCCCATTCCGTCTGTCTTGATGGGAATTTGTGTCAATAATTTTGTATTCCGTAGATGCAAATTTATCTTCGGATCGAAACAATGGGATAACTTCCGTTATAAACATTATACTCGTGTGCGTTTACAGATAACAATAAATTTTGTATCTTGTCGTCGTATTGTTGATTGGTTAAGATTGAAATGCATGCATATATGATCTTTGTTAGAGCTTGTTTAAAGCCATAATCAGCATCCTGTAGTCTAGCAGGATACTACGTGGAGTACATTTTGCAATTGCGATTTTCTTATTTGTGGAAACTTATTATCTTTTTTTAATAACTAGCTGAATGAGAATTTGCTGGCAAACATTCAATTTATTCTATTTGTTGCCTTTTCCTAAAAAAATGCAGGCAGTTCTTAGTAGAAGGAGCTAATAGTATTGGAGTATAGACTTCAGATGCCGATCTAATGAAAGGAATTGATAAAGCTTTAAAATTAGGTAAAAAACTTAAAATATATCAAATGTGTTTTTGAAAAAAAGGTGTTTTGTGTTTTGAAGAAAAAGGATGCAAGCATAAAATAAACTTAAATTTAAATAGGCGATGTTTGAAAGTTTTATCGAATGTAAAAAAGACTTTCCCAAATAAACAAGACCTGAACAAAGTCCTTATAAACAAGACCTGAACAAAGTCCTTATAAACAAGAAAAACTTGTATATACGGAATTTAGTTTGAAATGCTAAGCCTATTATTCAAAAATAGAGATGTAGGCTTTTTGCACGAATAGTTTTAGACTGAAAACTGAACTGAAAGACAGCTTAGCCTATTATGCAAAAATATTTTCATATATATATTCAGGCTTATAGTGCAATTTTAAACTACGTTTCACCATATAAATGAAATAAATGACGTTCGACTCGAAATGGTGTATTATAGTGCTGGTTTAAACATAAACGATAGGTTAAAGAGGCACAGCAGAATACAGCCCAGTTTTACAGTATTTACAGAAACCTACTCAGATAATTTGTACCCCACCTCTCCTTTAAGTTTACAAAGCTTAAATCATAAAATTTTCAGGGTCTGTTGGGCGTATACCTACAAGTTTAAATACCAAATTTTATTGTTCAGCATGAGTGGTTTCTGAGATCATCAAAACTATGTACCACTTTGAAAAGTCTTGACATTTGACACAGTAAACGGATTTGCGGGGAAAACACCGAGAAAAATATAGGGGAAGTGGAATATTGCCAAACTTTAAATAAGGAGCCATCAGCAACCATAACTTGATGACCCTCTACGCGGGATTAAGGAATTTTAACCCTCTTAACCCTTAGCAGGTACCGCTCACGCAACTTCGCTGCTCCGCTCGGGGCACGTGCTTTTCTTCAGGCTGGCGATTATGGAAACAGTACCAGAGTCGATCGCTACGCGGGATTAAGGGATTTCAACTCTCTTTCCACAGGAGGTTCGATTTTAGAATGGAAAAAATGCTTAATTTATAGAATTTCGGGTTTACTTTTGCGATTTCCCATCAACAAATATATACCATATGTATACATACTATTTATGGAAGTTGTTTGCTATGAACAAACAAGAAAAAAAATAGAATTAGGGGCGTAGTAGACCTCCCTTTTTACTAACTTACCCACCAAAAGAATGTTATAAAATAGTACATGAAGGTATTTTTAAATATTGTGGTCTATCAGACCTAAGGTTATCGACCCCAGATTACCCAATCAAAAACATTTTTATAAACGAATATTCAAATGGACCTAGCGTTACCATATGCCACGGATTTTCCGAGAGCGCAACCGCCTCCGACTTTTTAAACCATATCATCCATGATTACTTTCATTCTCAGGCCGAATCAATATAAGTAAAATGAGGCGTGAATGACCTAAGGCGTAAGACCTAGATCCTGCAAATTGTTTAAATATTTCAATAGCTTCTCATGACAGTTCTTAGCGTTGGATATTGGTCAGACTTTCGCAAGGCATTGGGAAGCGAAAAAAAAAATGAACCAGAATCAATATATTTAAAAACTTAAGTCATAAAATTCCATACCCTTTAAGCTTCCACTATCTGTCAGACGTTCTTAAGCGAACGTTGGGGCAGAGAATATAAAGTCTAGAGTGGTACGGACTGGAATTTTAACAAGCGGTTGGGTAGTCGTACTGAATAAAAATGGCCCTGACAGTTTGCAATCTGGCTTTTGGTTTAACGGATATATCTTTTCCGAAGCTAGCACTGGGTTAAGAAAAAAACCATTAATTTATTAGAACTAGGTTTCGAAGGCTAACAATCCGCACAGAAACCTGCCAACTAAATCGATCATGTGCTTATCGATGCGAGGCACGCATCTTGAAGGTGCAATCGTATCGATGGGCTAAAGTGGTTTTATCTTAGAGCTCAATGGTATAGAGAGAGAGGACTCTGCCATCTACCCAGAAGAAGAAATTCGACGTTGGACGACGCAGCACACCTGCAGTTGCCTGAGCCTACAAAGAAGACTTGAATGAGGAACTTTTTCTCATAATACCTCCCTAGGGTACCAGCTACCCTAGGGAACAAAACTGATATCACCTTTTTTTGGTATTCGGATACATCATCAAATTTTTTCCAAGTATTTGGCTTTATGAGTAAGAGCAAGCATTCCTATTAATTATGAAACACAACGTCTTAAAATTGCTACCTCATTTTCGTATAAAAATGGTCCAATAATGCCACCATTCTACAATCCGCACACTCGCGGCACTCTCCTTTGTGCGTACCGTATGACGACGGGGACCATGAGTGTTGTCCACTAGCATACTAGTCTCAGGAACTTGCGTACAGCACGCGCGGTTTGTGCTTCATTTTGCTTCATTTCGGCCAAATCTTATTTCCAAAAAAAGCACTGTTTGGGCTACACATCATTGGAAATAAGTTTTCAATATTTCTCAAAGTTGCTAAAGCCTAAAGCGACCCCTGAGATGTGTTACTGACTTTCTGTCAAGATTTCGAGCGGGAAACAGCTGCCAGTCTCATAATAACCTATGATTTGCTGCAAAACGAGCATAAAGTAGAGAGAAAGTAATAGGGCTAAAAGACTACACATGTTCAGCAAAAAATGAAGCAGTCTTGCCGCCCAGTATAGAAAAGGTTGGCTTAGCTATAAAAAAGCTTAGGAATCACAATCCCGCCAGCTCTGGTGTACAGATCTTCAAATACGGAAGTTATATTGTAGGGAGGGTCTACCAAATCATTAATCAAGTTTGGGTGGAGGAAAGCATGTCCGATGACTGGATTATGAGCTCCATATGACCCATCTACGAATAAAAGGTTGTATATTTGGACTTTACTGTACACAAAAATTGAAAAAATATTTAAGGGCTTGTTTTTTTCAGAGTGTCCATTAAAATGGACAAATGGACGCAAAGGTTGTAGTTTTCTTCCAAAAAACAAAATAATTATGTCCATCCCAATTTAAAATGCTTGAAATCATCGGCGCTCACCGGGTGTGGCTCCCGGTCCGGCAAATCGACCATGGGCCAAATTTTCACACTAACGCAATTCATGGAAAAGACCAAAGAATTTCAAGTCGAGACACTCTATATGGTGATCACCGATTTCGGGATCCCAGCAAAACTTATTTCGCGTAACGCTGGAGGACACGCAGTGTACGCAGTTCGATAGTAGCTGCACTCGTTCGCCTGATCTAACCAAGGTGATGCGCCATCATGTGACTTCTTCAACCTTGTTTTTAAGTAGATAGTTCGAAGGGCAGGTAACAAACTTAAACTCCACGAATGACTGGAGGTCCTCCTACTTTGGTTTGCCGATTCAAATAGGTTCAAAACTCCCGACTCGAAGGGCAAAGTGCACGTTCTACAGAACTCTTATCATACTTATCCTGCTATACGGCGCCGAGTGCTGGACGATAAACAGGAAACGAGAGTTAATACTGGCCGACGTCAAAAGAAAAATTCTTTGAGTAGGGCGAATGGAGAAGAAGATACAACCGCAAAATCGATGAGTTGTATCAAGATATGCACGTAGTTCAAGAGCAAAGACAAATCGACTACATTGGCTCGGTGACATAGAGCAAATATAAACACAGCTCCAGTCAAGAGCATCATCGAGTCCCACCCCCAAGTTCGAGACGACAGTGAAGACCGAACTTAAGCCTTCATTTAAAATACCAAGGCTGCCGTGTCTCAGGCTCTCGACGCTGGTCAGTAAAGTAAGCAATAATTAAGCGTGTAGCTGATGCTCACATTCTGACTACACTACAGACATCTATTTGAACTGCATAAATATCACATATCGAAGATTAAAGTGCAGAATCTCATAAGTCGCAAAATTAAACAAAAATTTTATTAATCCAAAATATTCGGAAAACCACAACAATGTTGTTCTAAACATGTCACAGGAAAGGCAGAATGGAAATCACACACAAAATTTGAAAAATATGCAAGAACGAGTTATGAGATTTTGCACTTTAATGGTTGATACATTACTTCAGTGTTGGCTTTTCATTCTGGAACACTTTTAGCCATTTTGCAGTACTACACAGTAAGCGGCTTCAAATTTACTAGAAGCAGTAAGATAAGTGCATAATTTAAGTTTTGATATCGTTTGGTGTAACCGCAACACTTAACCACAAATCCAACTCAAAAATTCAGGAAGTTTTACTATTCCTACAGCACCAGCCAGCAAAATCATTAAGCGGTAGCATTTTTCATAATATAAAATATTTCCGCTCTCATTCACACGGCGACGTCTTACATTCGCATCTACTTCTTCACTCAATTGTCAGACTTTCTAACAGAAGTTTTGCTGAGTTGGTACTTACTTGCCAGTAATTCATACAGAGATTTCCTTTAACCTGTTATCCTTCAGCGTACAACAACCTGCATCTGTATTGTTTGTTAGGCTTTTATATTTCTTGTAGTTCAGTACAGTAGTTCTAAAAGCAACTACGAAGGCGGCTCGCGACGGAAAACAATGAAACAAAAAAATATTCACGGAGAATGAAACAGATCCAGTTGAGCAAATTCTCCATAGTAAAGGAAGATGGGGCTTCATATGCAAATGAACCTGCGACTCAATTGGTCCTTAGCGCTTCTGGTCTATTCATTTTGGCCTCTTGCTCTTCATTTCAAGCGACTACTGGCAGCTTTTTGTATAGAGTCCTCCAGCACTGTTTGACTAATAAATTATAAAAGCGATTTCCTCTCGTCAGATATTATGGAGTGGAGAAGAAGCAGTTGAAGAAGAACAACAGACGAGAGCAAACTAACGACGAAAGGCTGCCTTCATCATGGTCCATTATCGACGAAAGGACAATGGAAACCAATTAACAAAAGCATTGTTCCACATCGCACCAGCAGTTTGCTAGTCCATTCCAGTGCCTATCTACTTGTGTACTGGACTCTATTTTCGGATTTATCTTCGTTTTTCATACCCATTATCTGAAGGCAACTATAGGCTAGGAGAATAGGTGGAAGGGACTGTTTTTTTTGTCCGTCATCCTTACGTAAAAAAGCATAAATAAAAAGTCAATTGTTGTTGTTGTTGTTGTGTTTCTCGTGCAGTTATCTCCTGCATGCCCTTGTACAGAGTTACGTTTTGCGCAATTGTTAATGAAAGTTCCAACTTCATCATTTATACATGCTAAGCATAATGAGCAAAGTCAGTCGAACGTAGTAGCTATATGGAAGATACTTGACGATTACTCTATTCGAGTGAGCGAGCAGTGGGTGGATGTCGGGGGGAAGGATGTGTTTTTTTTCTCCTTTTTTAAGAGAATGTCTGCACTTTAAAGTCGAGTGAGAGTAAATGTTTGCCATTAACTCGCTTCCTTTCATAGGAGCCAATGCTAAGATAATACGAAGCGAATCCGATGCAATATGCCTGAGTGTGCCAGTTCATAGTTTTGCCATGCACTTTTCGTCTTCGTCGTCGTCTGACTGTCTGTCTGTTCTCGAAAAGTGTATAGTTTGGCCAACGCCGTCGTCTTCTTCGCTGTCGTCGTCTTTCATTTGAAGGAGCACATTTTTGATTCATCTGATGGATTATAGTGATGAATCATCAATGTTGAAAGTTAGGGAAGATTCCACTTTGTTCCATTTTCTCATGAAAGAAATGCCAGGATGAGTGATCGCAGAATAGGATTGGATGCAATGCTATCATCATCAGATTGTGTAAACAGACGTTAAGTTTGAGTCAGTGATGGCACGGGGCACGGAGTTCCTCTGTATTGTTATAACTTTCTGTGAACAGTTTTTGGTGAAACCTATTACATAGTTTCTTTGCCCTATCGTCTGCTCGTTTATTTTTCTTCTTGGAAACACTTTGATTAAATTGAAGGCATCTGGTAGGGAATGAGTCGCAAGCGTTGAAATTGGAATGCTTTGGCTGGTGGAATTCAATCAGGAAGTTGGATTCGGTTAAGCAATTATTACGATAAGGCAATTTGCATTCGAAATGAGTAATTAGGATAATTAAATTAAGTTAATGACAACACGTGTATGTACAAGTCATTAATGTTAGTTTGTAGGCCGATAAAAGGTCGTAAGTCACTGAAGGTAGTCAGAGGGCGTCAACGCTCAATATGACATTTGAGAGATGTTTTAAGGTTCTTGGTTGTATGTAGTTCACTGTAATCAATGTTACAAGCCCCGAGTGTTGTTCGTTGAATGGAAATTATCATTTTGTTGGATGAGAGTGTATTTACCTTGAAAAGCAAAAACTTTGTTACATATAGCCACTTATCTATTCTGTTTCTATTTTCGTTGGTGGAAGGGCAAACTGAAGATGGACATGTGTGATTGCAAATGGATTCTCTTATAAGCAATATGAAGGGAACGATCCCCAAACATTCAATACCTCCACAAAAGTCAAGTTAGTAAGTGGAAGTCAGCGCCGAGCATGGAGTGGAGTATACTACCTCAGATCCATACTTGATTTTATTACATTTTCCAACCTTCACATTTGTAATAGGGGTAGTCACCCTATCTCTTACAATAAAGCTATACGGCCGGTGATAGATCAAACAGCAGCTCTACCAATAAAATGGTTTAAGGTCAACCACTGGGTGCCTTTCTAGAAACCGCATTTGCAGATAATTTCAGGGAAATTTTAAGTAGATATTTATTTTGATATACTTCTCCTTAAAATTCCCATAGAACTGACTACAAAAATCTCATCAACTTAGTTCGTAAGATTATTGCCAAAAACTCTTCTCTCGTCGGTTATTTGTGAAAAAAGATAAATTAGAAATCTTGCATCTGCTTTTTGGAACACACTTCCCAGGATGCACAGACACACGAAGTCTACAAATCATTCCCAAAAATGATCCTCCATTAACCCGAGACGAGAACAGATGGTATAATACCCGCCATGCTACAAAGGACCGGTGGCGTTATGACATTTTCATAGCTTGCGTAAAACTGGAATTCATTTCAGATAGCTGGGAAGAAGTGCAAGTCTTTATGTTATCCCCAAAGCGGTGATATTAACCACTTTTCTTGATCATGGGCTAAAAACCCTTCCATCAAATCATCGAAGCAATTGAGGAATCCATTAACGGCAAGAATTTAACATTGGCTGCTTTTCTGGAGCTTTCGATTGAGACCCATTCTAACAAGAGAGCACACATTTGGTGAAAGATCGTTACGACTGAATCTTATCTTTTGAATTTTATTTGATTGCTTATCTGCGTGTAACAGGTTTCAGAAAATTCGACTATAATAATTTTAAAGCCAGATATTTTTTATTTTAGATATTAGCGCATATTTGACTTTGACAAAAGCTTAAATGTCTTAGTACATGATAGACAGGACTGGAATTCTCTTAGTACTTGTATCGAAGGCCTACCCATTTATACAGATGGTTCGAAGACGAAGAGTGGAACAAGAACAGGAGCGAATGACCAACCCTACATTTTGGGAACGTTACTGCAGAAGCAGATGAAAATGAAAGCATCGCCCCTCAGCATCGTGTGCCGCATCCACAAGAAAGGAGATACTCTGAACTGTGCCAACTACAGAGGAATAAGTCTCCTGAATGTCGCGTAAGGATCCTGTCGGCTGTATTGTGTGAACGCCTTAAACCTTTCGCCAATAACCTGATCGGCCCGTCGTTTTTATGATTTTATTATAAAAAACAAAATTAAATATCATCCAACGTGTTTTCAATGCCCTTTTCACCGGGAGGCAAATGGATAGGGTACCATCCGTTCGTATATTATCTACATATATTTCTCTTATAATCTTTATTCTCTACCGTAGTCCTTCTATATGTTTCTCTTTTGTATGTTAGGTAAATTTCAAAAACCACAAAATCAAAAGAAATTTACGGAACTGCACCCATCTTATTAATTTATATATTTATCTGTTGACTTATGTGAGAAGAATTAGATATACCCCTACTCTATTACGAGTTTATAAAAATTATATTTGTGTTGCAGTTTTTTATTGCGTCATGACACTTTCTTTGCTTACTTTCTAAATTTATCTGCGGCATCCTTGATTAAAAATACACCACAAATAATACAAAGATCTCATAAAGAGGAAATGCAAATGATGGTGACACCCCTTCCTTGCATATCGGCACCAATAAAATGAACCGTTCCCCAAAATATCTTGTCTAAACAACGAGTATATAAATATTTACATTTGTTATAAACATGATTATTGATTGAAATTTGTGATGAACAAATAACCCAGCTTACGGAAGGGACAAAAGCAGGGCGTCAGACAGAAGGACGAGCAGCAAAGTGTGATTCCCATTTGATTTAATTTAATCGTCCCTTCTTCGTTCTTAGGATACTTTTCTCTGTTTTGTCGGGTGAAAACAGTTAGTCCTTTTTATAAATTAACACGGTCAATTCCAAGGGTCGCATTTCGAAATAATTTTCTTTTCTTTTCTCTGTTGAGTTTCCAATTCTCAATTTCTCTTGTCTTTGCATAAATGTTAAGTAAAAAAAAAGGTTCTTACTTGGACATTTTCTTCAATGAACAAAAACCAAAACAAAACAAAAAAAAAATGGAGAAAGAAGAAGACAATCTTTTAAGAACCGCGAAAATGGTAAACGACCACCATAAAAGTACAGCTCTACCTTAGTGGCAAGTAGATTACTACGGGATAGGTTGGATAATGACTCGTCTTTGCCGATGAAGAAGAGCTGAGCAAAAAACAAAAAAGGCAATCTTTATAATAAGTAGATAATGCAAGGAATTTAGAAAATTAGGAAGGTAAGCTAGTTGTAGAAACCATTCGCCCCCCCGCCCCCCAAAAGTAATTGCATAATCTTCGTTTGTCATTATAATTTGTTCTCCTTCTTCGGTTTGTAATTAAATGCTGGAAAAGTATCTTTGTCCTTTGTGGGAAAGCATCGCTAGATGAAAATTTACGGAGCAGGAAAAGAAACGAGTAAAGAATGTAACTAAGAAAGGATGAAAAGTGATGATGAATGATGAGTAATCATAAAACCCGCAATCAAGTATATGATGAGAGTTAATCCTTAAAACCAGTTTACACTAAATACCCTTTGGAAAATCCATTGTCTTGTGGTTTTTTAGCTCACGATGTAAATAATGAGTATGCCTCTTTCCGGTTACCGATCACTCAATATGTAATACGCCTGTTGATACGCAGTTACATACCAAAATATTTGTAATACTTTACTGCTCTGCACAGCTAAAATTAAATACAGCCAACGCAATACTGGATTGGCCTTGGAAACGGAGGTTAGGTCTTCCTTGTCATCTCGAACCTAGGGGGCTGGGATTGGTAGCCGAATTTAATTTGAATTTAGGAACATAATTTCAAATTTTTGAAAAATTAAAGTATGCAGCTTTGTTTAGCGTTCTAATATGCCATTTTTTAGTTTAGTTATCATTCCTTCTTCTTGTTTTTGAGATATTGACGTTTGGTAGGTTACGTCTATTATATTTTTTAAAACGTAGTAAACACAGTATTAAGGAAACACACCAATTTTTTCGGAGCTATTTTTAGGGACATAAATCCATAAGACCATATAACACCATATGTATGGTCTTATGGACTCTAAATTCAAAATTTGAATCAAATCGGTCAGCCCGGGTATATCCGATTCTGTCAGATTAATGTCAGAAATATTGGTTGGGAGAGTAGCGCCTCGACTTTCCTAGTATAGCTGATGATACGTTTAGCAGAAGTATTCTTTATAGCATCAGTGCCGCATGACAGATATTAATAATTAATAAAAATATTAATTCCGTGCTTCGTCACGTCAGCACTCCATTTTCAGGTTAGGTTAGGTTGCAGTGGCAGTCGGTGAGCCCGACTCACTTAGACCAAAAAGAGGTCCGTTGTGTGACTACATGAATCTTAAATTTTACTGCTTTACTCGTTAAACCATTTGGACTTAGATATAGTGAAAAAGATCTTTAACGTCAGCAGTTGGCAGATCTTCAAGATTGTCACGAAAGAAGGTACCTATGTGAAGCTTACGTTTTTGGGAGAGAGCAGGACAAGTGCAAAGAAGGTGTAGAATTGTCCTCTTTTTTCTCGTCCATGCAGCTACTGCAAAAGTCATTTGAGTGCATGTCAAGCCTAGTTGCCTATAAGACAGTGTCCAGTGATAACACCTATAGAGCTCTATATGGAACTTTTACATTTTTTTTTTGAGCTGTGAAACCAACGTTGTGGCCACAAATTTCCGAAATACACGTATTGAGACTGTTAACAAATTGGGCTACATGAATTTTGACCCCAATGAACAATGGCCACAAACCAAAAGTGAACAATGGCCCCAAAAATTAAAATTCTTATTCAAAATTCAAAATGACCCCAATTTCAAAATAAAAATTAACCCAAAAATGTGTCACGTTCCAATGAAAAATAACCCCAATGAAGATCTTATTTGACTAACTACTGCAAAACAAAGGCCGCCAAGCTTTATTATTTTCTTAAAATTCTTAATGATTCTTGGTTTCACTGTTAGATTTGGAGTAGACGCGATGTTGGGTATATACAAACTTTGTTTACACCCAATAAATATTTGCATATACCCAACCTCACACATACTCCTAATCTAACAGTGAATCCAAGCAGAGGGGTTGCAAGAGGGCACTACTATGCCCCTCATATTCGACTGTTCTAAAGATTGCAATAACTTTCGCAATGGGAAAAGTGGTATTTTTTCCCAAAGTTTGGGGTAATTTTTCATAATGAATTTTGGGCCTAAACTAAAAAATGAAAAATGGCCCGAAACAAAATGAAATATGGCTCCAAAAATATGAAAAATTGCCCAAAATCACATACATTTTTGTGCTGTTGTTTCCCATATACATTTTGGGGGCCATTTATCATTTTGGGTTTGGGGCCATTTTTCATTTTGAAAAAGAACTTTAATTTTTGAGACCATTGTTCATTTTTGGCTTGGGGCCATTGTTCATTGGGGCCAAAACTCATGTAACCAACAAATTGTTTGTTTAGCCACCACGCTGCCTTTTTTCGAAGCTGTCGAAGGGTATAAAGCTATTGTAAAGCTGACGTGCAGATTTTTTTAAAGAGATCAAAACTTTTTTTGTTCTCGTTCTCCAATTTTTTATCCGCCATTATCTACCTGTGTTGCTATCAAAATATTACATACCAAATCCGTTCATACAAAATGGTACACGAGTATTAGCATGGATCTGGTTCCATCTGTTCATTTCACTGTTAGGTAGGCGTAGGTAATATTCTTGTATCCTAATATATCAGGTAATAGTATAAGTTTCGTAGAAGATCGCGGAAATTGTTATGGTACCAAAGCCAGGTAAATTGCCCAATGAGGTAACGTCATATCGGCCGACATCATTACTGCCAATCATGTCCAAGTTACTCGAAAAAATCCTCTTAAAACCTCCATTCGATTCTAGAAGAAAAGACACTGATCCCAAATCATCAGTTTGGATTCAGAAATAATAGAAAAAGCTTTAGAATAAAAAAAAAAAATGCTCTGGCATCTTCCTTGATGGAACACAGGCTTTTGATGAAGTCTAGCACAATCGTGTTAGTTCGCAAGCTACGAAAATCACAATTATCAATGATTATCTAGAATTAAGCAAGAAGATGAGTACTCCGCAAGGTAGTCTGATGGGAACTGTACTATTCCTTCTATACACGAATGACCTACCACAAAAAATTACTAAACTAATGTTGCCACTTTTGCAGACGATAGGAAAAATTGCACAGGAAGTAACAGAAAAACTGCGAAGGATAGTAAATGATAAACGATATATATTTAGTTGGTCCAAAATATGGCAAATAAAATTAAAAGAAGTGAAGTCGGTTCATGTTAACTTTACAAATAAAAATGTGTTATATCATTTTGGTGAACATATATAATAAAGTAGTTCTGCATTCGAACTCAATTAAGTACTTAGACTTGACTTTGAATGGAAAGTTGCTTGAAAAATTTATGTCAAGAAAAAAAATTATGAACTAAATAAACGGTATAGAGAGAGGTATTCATGCGTGGTATATACATAATGCTGACCTATGTACATACATAGGGATCTAAAAATTGAAATGGTAGAGGGCGAGGTTCGAAAGGTCGCAAGTAGACGGGAAGTTAGGATTCGCAGCCAGCACGTATTAGAACAAAATTGCTGATTAGTCTGACGACTAGGTGCGATTACTTGAAGGAAGGCAACATCATGCCTTTCCTGGGTGTTTTTAGTGATGGTTAAAGTCCCACACTATCGCACAGCTCGCACGCCATATCTTTCCAACGATTTTCACCTAGCAACACGCAAGCAAAAAAAAAAGTTTTGAACGAAACTAATATTTTCGTATTCATAGTATTTTAGGTATTAGTATCAGTTTCGGACGAAGCTGATCATTTTAATCATAATATTTTAGGTAAAAAGAAGAGATGTAATATAAAATGAAATTAGAATGAAACTGGCATTTTGTGTATGAAACCAAAGGAATCATAGATGTGAGGTAAATTTTTTTTTATAAGTTCGTTTCGCTTTCATGGCAACTTTCATTTGTTGAAACGCTTTTTATTCTTCTGACTTGGCTTATGGAATGGCAGTACTAATATGGCTATTTCTTATCGCATGGATTTTTTGCGCGGCTATTGATGTACCTGTATTTTATGGCATGATAGGAGCATTATATTAGGTAATTTTCTGATTAAGATGCGGTTCATATACTTGGAGAACACACTAAACACGGCTAGTTAGTAGGTTAGATTAAAGTGACAGTCGGCAAGAGGTTGACACATTTAGACGTACGTGGTCCATTGCGATACCAAGTGGATCTGAAGTTCTTGCATACCTTTTTAAGTTGCTTTTAAAGCGTGAAAGACATTCTGGATCGGTCGAGTTTAGATCGCTAAGATCATTGTAGGAGTAAGCTTCGAGATAAAGATTTCGTGTTAGAGAGAGAGTAGGCATGCGCAAAGATGGTGTAGAGTTGTCTCTTACTCCTCCACATCCATGCAGCTACTACAAAAGTCATTTGAATATGCCCCAAGCCTTGTTGCATGCCTGCCTATCAGACAGTGAACACTGATGACACCTATTGTACTACTAATGTGGGATCTATTGAGGGTAATGAAACTCTTAGAGCATCTTAGATCCAGCGTATGCCAAATCTGCTTCGTTGCTAGACAACTAGGAGTACTACTTGTCCATCTGTGATTCGTTTTTCTATTTCTTCCAGTTTTAACAAGAGGTTCCATGTGGAAATTGGTATGCCTGAGGTGCCATTTTCAGGCAAGATTGAGAGGATAGTTCCAAGCTTGGTCGTCAGCCTTGCCGTTACCCGGAATGTCTCTATGCCCCTGCACCCATAATTGCTGTTACAGAGCATAGGTGAATGTTGAACTGCTCAGCCATCTGCTTTAGAGACGATCGGCAATGTAGGGCTACTAACGAGTTAATAGAGATTGATTCCAGTCACTTCATGGCCTGCCTCCTGACTTTCCGAAAAGATTCGAATAACCCTTACGAATACCACGTTATTCTTTAGCCAGGACAAGATTTTCTTGATCGCAATAATTTCTGCTTGGAATACACTACACAGATTAGGAAGACGGAAAGGCATTTCATTTATCAAAATGTTGTAGTCTATGTTTCTTAAAAGGACTCTGAGTGTGTTAAGAATAATTCAGAGTTCAGACGTCGAGACGAGACAACGGATTTAGCTTGATTGCGATTAAAGGTCAATAAGAGACGGCCAGTTAAGTCAGTAGGCCAAGTAAGGAGAAGGTTAGAAAAAACGAATTGGGTATGGATGTGGAAGGATTGAAGGAAAACAAAAACTAGACATCCAAAAAAATTTCATGTCTAACCTCGTTATTTTGGTTGGTTCGTATTTGTTTTAACATTTTTAAAATGTTGTTTGCAATACGATTAAGTTATATAGCAACTTTAGACTTCACAAACGGTACTATATTTGAGACTGACTTGTGAATCAGAATTAGTTTTTAAATAAGAGAAGTTGGCTCTGTTTTAGACATGCACCTATGGTTTTGGTGTAATAAAATATTCACAGCATTTATTTTCACACTTTCAATCTCCAATGTATGCATTCATATGTATGTCAAATGTGAGTTCTTTAAACAACCCTTACAATTTCTTGTCAGCACCCCAAACTTGCTTTAAACTCCTGTTGTATAGCATTCCTTGTATAACAGTACTCCTTGCTGACTATTAACACGACAGACAGACATTTTTGCTATAAATTTCAATTTAACCCAAGACAATAAATGTCAAAATTTGTTGTATGTACATGAAACCGCATTTCGCAATCTGCCTTGTCTGTCTTTGCTTTGCCACGCAGTGCACTGAATATCGTCCTTTACTTGTGTATGTGAAAGAAGCTATGGGGTGCGCTCAGTCTATGCCAGGCATCTACATCTATCCACTGGCTTCTATTTTACGCAGCATAATATTCATAACACAGCATCATCATCGGTGTCGTTGTCATCTTCTGCCGGTTCTCGGACAAATAAATTTTACACACATTATGGCGTTTTGCATGTACAAATTTACAATCTAACAAGGATATGAGCAAAGTTTACAGACGCAAGCTGATTTGTTCCCATCAACCAACCCAGCTTGCGAGGGTCGAGATGGTTCTGTTGTTGGGCTAAGTAAGAAGTAATATATCTGCATTTGACGTACAAATTTCATTTCAACATGATGCATGAGACCAATGTATGTGCATGTTCGAGCGAACATTTGTACTTCAAAGTATCCGTCCACTATAGATGGGAACGGGATGAACCAGGAGACTAGACATCTGAATGTACTTGATGGACTCGATATGTGTACGCTGTCTTGGCCGAAGAATGATGTGGCTTATGCTATGTGCTCTATGCATCACTTTGATGTGTTGTGGCCACGGATGGATTTTCTATTTTGGTAAGTTCATGTGGCTGTAGGTTGCTGTGATTGCGGAGGAGTTTCGTCCATCTGCAACCACAGGGGTTGAGACCTTGCTTCCCTGCAGCAAGATGTAACTATTAAATTATCTTCTGTTTGGAGTTCTTAGATGTCGTTAGCGGGACTCTTTGTAACATCAACAGACTGGTATATACTTCTTTTACCTTCATCCAAGTTTGTCTTAAATTTTAGCTTGGACATATGCAACTGAAAAGTACCAAGACTCTCATTGCGTCGTATGGATCTGCCTCCGAACAATCTACGCGAGTATTGTCTATCAGATTGAATAGCTCACTTTCAGAGATAATAAAGCCCATAAATCCAACTGAGCTAGTGTACCCGACAAAAAAGATATCAGGTGCAAAAAATATAACTCAACTCTTCCGCGAAATCCGCATCATGCGACCACAGCTGTCATGTTGCCTGTCCAGTGTGAGCTCTTGCGCGCCTACCTCGTGCCACGTCATTTCCACAGGCGAATTTAGTTTATTGAAATTTGAAAGTAATAACTGGGATTCGTGACTGAATTCGAAAAATGTAAATATGAAGAATTGGATTTTGCACTCAAACACGATCCAACCCTTGTTGTGTGAAACAAATGTGGAGTGGCGCAAGCCTTCATAGACATGACAGAATTTTTTGTTGCCAGAAAGGATATCAGACAATAAAAACCCACTTTCCTTTGCAAAGGATTTTACATAAATGATTTCAAACTTAATTGGCGGTTAGAAATGAAATACTATCTACCGAGTAGGCAGACAGTAGACAGACATGTCAGATTTTCATTCATTCACTTTGAGTGAATTCACATGATAGGTATCCGTGTATGTGACGGATGCACGAGCTAGGTGCTCACTCAGAGGATATGGATAAAGCTAATGTAATGCGGAACGCTTCCCGCCTTAGTTTGCGAGAATTCACAGCCATTCAAGGAATTCAAGGGATATTATAAAATTTTCGTTTGAAGTGAAATCAAGGATATCGGGAAGCATTGGATATTCAGTTAGCTTCTAAAGCCAAAATCTATTATTGATTCGCATTATAAATAAAGGATCAGATGAAAATATCACGTGATAAAAGGGTTTCCAAAAATCGAAATTTATTTGTGTTAAATTTAAGTATGGAATGCGAACACTGTAAGCACGTTTGCGATTGAATGGTTGGGACCAATTTTGCAACACTCCTTAACACATATCAGTCCAAATCCACACCACATGTTAATTTTTTGTGGAAGCAATGAATGTTTACATTTTTTATTGACAAATCAATTAACTGACTCAGAATTTCGGTTTGACATTGACACTTTGTTCTAGATACTGCTATCTTCACTTCATTTTGATTGGGTGGACAGAATTTTTGACTTGCATATTCATTGTTGAATGGTTCGCTCTGCCTGACAGCGGGAGTTGTGCATTTTTCGCCGTTCATCAGTCTACAGAATGAAATAAACAACAAACATGATTTGTTGGGACCTACAGCAGTAGATACCATGCCATTTTATGTGTTCAACATGAATAGCTAGTTGTCGCACTTTAATTTTGTTATTTAGACGCGAACAAACAACTGGCGGACTAAACGAAAAAAGAAAAATTGCAGCCGCCACCGCCTGAGAAAAAAAGTCGAATAATTGGAAAACGTTAAGTGACAAACCGAATGCCCAAGCGCAACGTTCAGCAACACGTTCAGCAACACGTTCAGCTAATTTCCCGGGGTGGGTTCCGTAGAATGCTGTTAAATGCTTAGATAAAAATGACAGAGATGTATTAAAATTCCCTTTCCTTTAGGCCTTTGGATAATCGCGAAAATATGTTTTCTGATAGTCCAAGCAATACAACAAAAAAAAAAAACAAAAACCAAAAAAGAAACGAGCGTCACACAATTTTTTCCAGTTAATTGTGAACCTGAGGAGAAGAAATAAACCGAATATATAAAATTTAATAAAATATAAATATAACACGTCGTCCCGATGAAGAGAGAAATCTCAAAATGTGAAATGCTGAAAGGAAAGATTTCATTTTGTAACTCGTTGTAAATGCTCCGTTGCAGCACTGCAAAATGTATTTCCGTTAAAAGAACGGTTTTCGCTATAGTCTATGAAAGAAAAAGAACAAAGCAGATGCTGTATAAGATAGCAGAAGATCGCTATATTCCGCAAAAGGCAAATATTCAATTTAATTTAGGTCGCGTGTCTCTTTGGATACACCGGATTTTGCGAAACGCAAGCCAACCGAGATCGATTTTCTTCCAATTTCAACTTCTTAACTGCACAAATATATGTAACTCTGCTTACTTTTTATGATTTCACTGAGCTTCCTATTTTTCCTTGAATTCTTGTCCCGCATGATAAAGATCTTCCTCCTTCTACTAAAGAGAAAGTTATTGCGATCGTGAGGAACTTTCGAACTCAAACTGAGTCTGTCTGTCTGGGCACCGTGTTGTGAAACAGTTCGACGGATTTGCGTCAAAGTTCGTATATAAAATTTTTGGGGTAAAATCTCGGGGCAACTTTTTATTTTTCTTTATCGTTTGAAATAACGGTACCTGCCCTACAATTTGTTTGGTGAAAATCACTTATCACTTCTTCTCTAGAAAATGGTTCCAAGGATTTTGTTCTTTTTTTGTACAAAGGATACCTGTGATGGGGCCAAAAGTACTGCATACTACGATTTTGAAAAAAAAAATCGATTAACGGTAATTTATAAAACGGCCAATATCTCGAAAACTAACAAAGCGAACTACCAAACATTTTATTGAATTTTTTAAACTTTTAATTCAAACAAGTTTGCATACTTCGATTTTTAATATATTTTTTTGTTAAAATTTCATCACACATATAACGATTTTCTTTAAATTAATTTCGTTTTCTCAAAAACGGCTCTAACGATTTTGATAACTTTTTGTATTTCGAACATAGAGATGCACAATGTGCAAAATTACATCAAAATAGTAGGTGCCGTTTTTGAGAAAATCTAATTTTTTAGAACTTAAAAAGTGATTTAAATAAATTTGTCACCATTTATTTTGGATTAATTTTGCGATTCTAAAACGCATCCCATGTACCAAGAAAGTTTCGTATGACGCAGTCGTGCACTTTATTTTTTATATGAAGCTACCCTAGTTGTCTCGGTGGACCTACGCGCAGATTTTGGGCAGGTAGGTAAGCGTCAATATTCTGCCATTCTATACATTAGTAAAATAAATTGGTTTTGTTTGGTTGGGCTTTTAGCCGTTTAATTTTTTTCTTTAATCCGGCGTCACTTGCCGAAGACGTTCGGCTGGGTATCTCCCTGACTTCGGGATTTTTGTTTTTTTTTGTATGCGTTGAATCGGTGTAGTTGTTGAAGCAGTGCTTCCACCATGAATTTGCCGGTGATTCCGGTTGTGATGAGATTGTACAACACCTTGAGTCATCGGGTGTTTCTCGTAAAAGTGTTTGTTGTTCAGCCTTATGAGGTGCGTATATGTGGCCGACTGCCCGCAATCCTCTGTTGTTCCTTCAGTGCACCCCAAGATGGAGTTCGGTCAAAGGGGATCGTCGTCCCTTCCTTCATCGAACAGTGCTCCCTACCGTGACGTTGGTAGCTCATGTGCAATTGTGGCTGTAGCTTTTGTTATCTGTGCTCCACAATTCCTGGTGTGTGCCTCTTGGGCATTCTTAATAAGGTAATGCTGTTCTTCTGACACGGACCGTCCGCCCACACCCGTGTTGTACTCTTTGCCATTCAGACCGTCCGTCTTTATTTAGAACTGTGCCTTCTGTAGCATTTTTTCTCTGAGTGTGGTTCGGACAGTCCGTCCGATTGGACAAAATAACATACTTTTTATATTTCGACAAATACACTTCATGACGCGATTGAAAAACGCATCTATCACGAGAAAGTTTAGTATGATGCAGTCCTGCACTTTATTGCGCGAACCTTAAGATCGGCAAAGAGACTCACAGTAAAGAAGTACAGGAACCAGATGAATTAAGCGTCTCGCTGAGCTTCACAACTCACTTACCGAAGAGATGTATGAATGATACAATTTGACGTTTTTTCTCTCGGTTAGGTGACGTTTCTTACCGAAATGTCAGTTCAGTTATGAATAGATATATTGACGAATGGAGGCTTGGTGGCTATAGATTTTGATGGTTGAACAATTTTTCAATTGGAAACAACAAAGTGTGTTGTTTTATAGGAGTATGCGCAATAATTATTATTACAAAAGTAAATATTAAGTTTATATTTTTTAAGGAAAACACAAAGAGTAAAGGACTAACGTCCAACAATTCCAACAATTTTATACTCTGTTTCAAAAATATATGTTGGTTAAAATCTTCCCCACAACTATTATTCTTATGTCTTGAGTCTGTAAGTAAAGAAAGCAAGAGAGAGTTTGGTCAATTGCACAGCGTTATTTTAATTCACATTCGCATGCGCAAATAAAGAGCTGTGTAGTAGTTCAAAGCCCATCAAGACACGGCCATTGTCACTCCGCACCCATACCTATTAAAATTCTTTGCATTTATATTATTTTTCTACTTTTTAATTCATTTTGAACTAAACATAATTAAAATATTGAATCTGTTATTTCAATTCTAAACCCTTTCTATGTATAATTGCTTTAACAGAATTATTGTTAATCAATTAATTAATGAAACTAAAAACGCTTTAAAAACGCATTGACATTAACATTGACACAGGTATCAAGAGCAATAATACTTAGTGCAAAAATACCTACTACTACTACCACACGGTAATACCTACTGATATACGAAGGGATCGATTTTGACAGAACTACAAAACTGATTTCGACATTTAGTGTTGTTTGATAACATTTTTGATGGAAATTGAAGTAGATTGAAAGAAAGTACGAAGGTTACTTAATGAATAGGTGAAATCGTTTATTAGTGGGATTCTATTAAAGCTGACTACTATAATATAACCTTGCAATTAGTTAGTAGTCGACATTTGTGTCTGATTATTAGTAAGGCCCATTGACATTGACATTGACACGGGTATCAAGAGCAATAATACTAAGTGCTAGAATACCTTCTACTACTACCACACGGTAATACCTACTGATATACGAAGAAACCGATTTTGACAGATGTATGTATAGCTTTTCTGTACCACAGTCTCGACTAGATCCATTATTTCGTCCGAAAATAACTAAAAAATAATGGGATTTCAAAGTAATGATGATGCATTAATTATTTCCAAGTCTGCAAATAAACCTTCGTCACTCGAACTACTTTTAATATTTGATTTGGAATTTTTTTTTTGAGAACTACAAAACTGATATCGACATTTAGTGTTGTTTGATAACAACTTTGATTTAAATTGTAGTAGATTAAAGAAAGTACGAAGGTTACTTAATGAATAGGTGAAATCGTTTATTAGTAGGATTCTATTAAAGCTGACTACTATAATATAACCTTGCAATTAGTTAGTAGTCGACATTTGTGTCTGTTTATTAGTAAGGCCCATTAAATGTAAAGTCAAATAAAAAATAGATGTACAAAAATGCAGGGAGTAATTAAGGTTTTACTCTTTTCAATCTTCTTTCGTAAATAACTTTAAAAATTAAACTTCCCTTGGATATACATAGTTTCATCAGAGATTGTATCATTACTTTACTTTGTTTATCGAGATCAAGCAAAGTAATTAAATATTTCGTCGATTTTTCCTTTCAGATTGGACATGGACATACTCCCATCGCATTTATGACTTCAATGGAAATATTCCAATTTTGATAAACGTCAAAGATGTTAGCGTCCATATCAATTACAACTTCTTCATCATTTTTATACCCTATCCTATCATTTAATCCGGCGGATCGAAGATTCACCTCACACATTCGATTCGCATTTACTTATTGTCTAATTTATTACATCCGGCGGATACACTGTACTGCCGACAACAATTTATATTTTTTCGAAATCAACTGCTTTGCAATTTTTGACAAAAGCAAAGCTTTTGGAAATTGACAATAGAATTTTATTATATAAAAATGGATAGTATAGCTTACTTTTTTAAGATTGGAGAAATCGGCTGCCAAGAGGATAGAACGTGCATATTTGCTGAAGATATGATGTATCTCTCAGATGAGTCGTAAGACAATTCTATTCTTAGTATCTTTTTATTTTTGTATAATGAATTTTAGTTTCAGTTTTATTAAAAACTTTCGTCTTAATAAATCCGCGTTTAGTTATGTGCTGGCAGTGCTTACTGAAGGGCTTCCCCCATCAAAGGTGTAAAGAAACACAAACACAAATCCGCTACTATTTTCCTGCGTATCAGGAAATTTGCGGATTTTTTTAATGATATAAATGTTCGAATTTCGTGGATATGTTCCCCCCGGCGGATTAAATGATAGGGGTGATCATTACCCCTTAATATTCGCCGTAAACCCATAAGAGTATATATATTTATGATCAGGACCAAAACCTTAAGGCTATTCTTGGGAATTCAGCCATACGGATCTTCATTAAGAAGACAGCTGCTAAAAGCGCTATTAAGCTTCAACTTGAATATAAGTTCAATCCGGTAGACCATGTGGGTTTCCTGAAAATACTTAAGCAAATTCCAAACATGGACATGTTTTACTGCATCCCTGATATTGTGGTTAGGGAGTACAAGTTTGAACACAATATAAATTCTGTGACAGTGAAGTGCTGCTACGATGCCTTGCAAAACCTACCCAAATACACAAAGTCAAACTTGGATTGGTAACTGGTCAACAAGGTATTGCAGGCATCGAAACTTTAGACGAGCTGGCTAGAGCTGGATCAGAATCGGCGTTGTTAGGACTAGAACCCTACTGCAGAGTCAATTGGGCTGCGGCTTTAAGGCTAATTAACGAAACGATTGGGAATTGTTGATACAATAGACCATTGAAGTAGCAGCTATGTGGGCAGGGAGAAAAAAAGAATCTCTGTACGAACGTCTCCTTGGTTGTGTCAAAAACATGAATTAAAGTCTAAAAGTCATGCAGTAAACCTCCCCAAAAATAAGACACAAATTACACTTTTTACCATAGCTGTAATTTCGGCGTAAGTACTTAAGATTTTGCATAAGCAAAGAACAGCCAGAACTACCATACGCCAATTCCAATTCCAAGTCTAAGCGCTCTAGGATTTCAATTTCCCTTGTTCGCTCGTGATATATGCTTTACGTCAGGCAGACGCCTACGACAACAATTTTCATTATGATAAATTGAAGATAAAAAAAGTTTTTTAATACAAACGCATTAATTTTCCTCACATGTACAATTTTCATTAGAAGTCCAGGTTCACAGTTCCAACTGCTTAACCCTGTTCGTTTAGATGCAGTTCCTTAAGATAACATTTGCATAAGTATGTGGAGGCGACATCTACAGCTTTGCGCTATTCTATTTTCTCGAACATTAACTAAAAACAATTTCATTCTTGCCGCAATCATATCAGACCTTCGTTCAGCGCCCTGTCCTAGATACCCTATTCAATACACATTGTGCTTTGAAATAAGTGTTATACGCGGCGCAAAGCAGGGCAGCAAAGTAACATTTTCGCAGGCAATCTAACCACAAACACCATCTTAAGCTGTAATTTAATTTAATTCCAAAAACGGTTAGGTACCTTCGTACTCTCGTTATTTACAATTTCGCAACCGCAACTGTTATTTCTCTACGAGAATCCAAAAAGAGAGGAACATGAGTACAGCGTGCTGTTTATTAAATAACACACTTAAACAATGCATACAGAGTAATACAATACGAAAGCTAATGTCCTTTGCTATCCTTGATCTTGATACGCTTACAACAGGAGCTTTGTGCTGTTATTTTATTCTTACTACGCAGCGTTGACATCCAAATTTATGGAATTTCTTTTTATCAAAAACTTGTTACACACATGAATGGCCTCAAAAAGGGGGAATGCACTTTAATTTCAATATGCTCGACGTCCTTGATAAGCCTAGGCTACGTATGCTAGCAATAATGCCAACAATAAGAGTGAACACATAGTGCAAACTAATGCCACCTTAAATTCAAATAAAATTAATTTATTTGGCAATTAATGCTACCGACGCGCCGCCCGAAGGCAGGAAGCCTTCTACGAAACGAACGCAAGCACTTTCCTGGAAATTTAGTTTTTTATTTGCATGCTGCCATTTAAAGCAGCGCGCATTAAATTTGTTTTAGGGTAACCCCACAACCGCAACAAGCACCACCATCACCGGAGTACCTAGTTGTTTAAAAGACGGTTTCTCCAGGTCTTATTTTGCTCAAAGGTGATGATGCTCTGAAAAGAAGATAGTGGGGCTATTGGTTGCATATTAGTGGTTGGGTGGGTTGCCGGCAGGAAACGGGGTCTTTAGAGCGATTTCCTCTTTTATTTGAATTTGGTAGCAGGTTGTAGGTAGTATCTATGAGGGGAGCGTTTTTGCCTTTATTATAATAAATGTAGGGATTGGATCCCTTTTTATGGGGTATAAATGGAGGGCCTGATTTAAATAGAGTATACGATATAGCAACAGGTGACTTACAATTCGTCATCTTTTAAGCTGTGCCAAAGAAACTAATATCGAGGTGGCAAAAATCAGAGTAAAAAATATTTCTTTTCAACGGAAAGCAATATCCCATCAAGTTAATATTACATTCCGCACGTATCCAATTCCCGATTTATAAATCATTCGACGGAGAAGTCACGGCCCAATAGCAAGCACATCAAAACTCATATCCATCCAACCTACCTACTTACAGAGAGAAACTTTCTTCCTAACTTGAAAGTCTATGAAAAAAAAAAACTATCAGCACATAAGGACGTTGATGGCGATATGTATGTGAACATATAGAGCAATTGAAAAAATCATTTGATTTCTTTCTAAGAATAACAATGCACAAGATGGATTATTCCAATCCCAATGCAATCCATTTCCAGTATATGAGCGAAACTATAACTCTTCTTCTTCTGCCTGCAGACATTAATTTCCTGTTGACTGACTTTTCGCCCAAGCCCCCATATAGCTAGGAGCTTCACTTAGATACACACAGTACTATGGTACGGAGCGGCGGCATAACAGCGGTGGCCAGACCAGAGACTTAGAACCTAAGACGATATTAAAACTGCGAAATTTTTTTTATTAACAAAATTATGTGAAATAAAGTTTCGCTTTGTGAATGGGTAAAAGTCCTTCGAGCTCAATTTATTTCCCATTTATGTCAGTCGCCATTTGGAGGCGAAAAAGATGCCAGAATGGAAGTATATCTTGGCATAAAAACGGATCGACTTTATGCAACTTTAAATTGCATTTATGAACTCATTCCAAATGCTGTAAGGACCTGTAAAAAAGGATGAAGAAAAACCTTTGCCTTTCTCTCTCTCGCTCTCTCTGTGTGTAGTCGCCCACATTCCTATACATCTGCATAGGCAAGGAAGAGCGAGTTGGTGTATGGCTTAGCGTGTAGGTTAGGTAGTGTTCTACTGCTGTTGCTACTTTGGCATTGCTTATGGGAACTGGGTTTTTACATTTTCTTCCTTTTCAGATACAATTCAATTTGTATGTGAATAAGTGCACTATTGCACTGAATCCCACTTTTAGAATAGTAAATGCAATTTAGAAGAAGAAAGACGAAAGCTGCTTCAGTTATTTGTAAGGATGTTCGCATTTTTGTAAAAGAGTTATGCTACATCTGCATATGTTTCCATTTGGCTTCTTGAGCGCAAAGTCATTTCAATTGACTAAGCTTTTAGCTTGGGAGTTGATTGGAAAGGACCTGCGTATTAGGGAGGTTTTATTATTTCAACTTCACTAAGTTTTGCTAATTCATTGTTTAGAAAATACGGCAAACTCTCGCTATGGTTGGGGAGGGTATCTGTAGTTTAATGTTTTGGCACAAAAACAAAACAAAACAAAACAAAAATTTTAAAAAACTCAAAGATATAATATATGTTGGTACATTTAAACCTTTGATGTTGGGTGATATGTATCTGTCATGCAGGCAATTTAAGTTGAGTGGAGCAATACATTGAAGCTTGGTGTGCCTGCGAGGCCGTCAATTAATACGACTGAAGATCATTAGTATCGTGAAATGAAGTATCCGCCACCATCTGATCTAGATTTATAATTTTGTTCATTAAAATGACCATTGAAAATACCGACGTTAACGCGCAAGCATAAATAACGACTTCAAAACGCTCTTGACTTTTTTGGAAAGACAGTTTTAAGATTATAATGGAACCTGTGCAAACTCCACCGAAGATGAGTTTCTCTTTTAGTCTCTCTCTCTCTCGAGAGAGAGAGAGTGCTCCTATAAGACTACCAAAGCCTGTGACATAGCCGGTATGAGTCTGTTGCATTCAATTAAATAAAAGACGTTGACAACAAAGACACTACTATATCACTCGGTGCAGCGAGCTCAACTCCTAGACTGCAGCTGTACTATTAATCCAAGTGAACCAAAGGACAGGATATGGAATTACTACCTATGACATTGTTAACCTTAGCTATGACATTTTTTAGAGTGGTTGAAGAATTTTGCCATTAAGGCAGATGTATCTTGGCCAAATGCTGGCTAACCTGCCCTTCGTTGGTAGAAATTCTCAAATTGCAGTTCCGTAATCCGGAACTAAAAAGCTATGGAAATTCCGGGAAATGCCATGCTGCATTAGTCTCAAGCTCCCAATCAGATTGGGATGCTTATAAAGCTATTCGCCGAAGGGAAATGCCATGGTTATCTCTTTCAGTGCTGCATTAGTCTTAAGCTCTTAATCAGATTGGGATGCTTATAAAGCTACCCGCCGAAGGTTCAGGAGTGCGGCACTCAATGCTAAACGTCTAGCCTAACAGGCCCCGCTTTAACCGGATACCTAAAGAACAGTTCCGTAATCCGGAACTAAAAAGCTATGGAAATTCCGGGAAATGCCATGCTGCATTAGTCTCAAGCTCCCAATCAGATTGGGATGCTTATAAAGCTACCCGCCGAAGGTTCAGGAGTGCGGCACCCAACGCTAAACGTCTAGCCTAACAGGCCCCGCTTTAACTGGATACCTAAAGAACAGTGGCGGGAATTGGACAATTGCAAAGAAACTCTTAACCTCTTACTGCAAACTCACTAAACGGGATGTAATAAGTTAGGTTAGGTTAAGACAGGAGTGTGATGTAACATTCACCACACAACACTAAGAATGGAAGCGGGCGCGTCGCGATCCCTGGGGAACCGGTTGAAAAACCTAAACACTTTCACTTTTTAGGCATCCAATTACCCTACAAAAACCAAGTAGGCCTTTGACGTTTGTACCGTCTATTTTCTCCAAAGCTTCGAAGAAGTTTTTCCCTAAAAATTTCGTACGACTGCGTGAGATTGCCTCGCATTCACACAATATGTGCAGTATATCCCCAACAGCCTGCAGAACGGTATGTACTCTAAGTCTGTGTAACAACCTGGTTATGTATAAGGCCTCAAAACCTGCATCGGGAGTTCAAGACAGTTTAAACAGTAGGCAATATAATGTGGGCAATGAACGGCTTCAAATCATCGGGTGACAGAACATTTCCAACTACTCTTCAAAAAGCTATAAGACTTGTCCTGTTAGAAAAACTTATTACTACGGTGGATTAACACCGAAAAGGTCGAACTTTTCAAAACGTTCGCCTTTACAGGTCATCGTTTTCTGAAAAGGAACGAGATGAAACTTTATCTCAACTATCCGATTTCTCACTTTTTAATCTCACAATAATGGGACTTCACGACCAGGATAATGATGATATTCTGAACATCGAACACATACAGAGACAACAGTCGTACAAGCACAGAGATAGACCCAGAGAAGCTTCGTGCATTCTGCACATACGTCCCGGAAAAAAGGATCATACAGAGAGAAGCAGCTCCGGATTTCATTGGGCCAATAAGAACCTTACTGTGGCGTGGACATGAACTAAGGCTTTAAGGAATCAGCTGTACCAGCCAGTTCGAAGACCCTTTAGGACTTTTGAGGTTGTACTAAAAGACGTAACGTAATGATTTTAACATTCCTTGAAATAAATTGCTGAGAACAATCGAATCATCGGTTTGAAGAAGGAATTTCGTAATTTTTTTTTGATGAAATAAAAAGCTTCGTTAGACGACTGCGTCATTTCGGCGAACTTCTCGTACTCCAACCACAAAGTTAAAGAACAAGTTCCTAAAAGAACCGTATGGCAATATGAGAAAGCCAAATGGGAAGATTTAAACGGTTTTTTAGGAGTTTTAACTGGTCGCTATGCTTCCTCGATGGCGATGTGGATGCTGCCGCCGATATGATAACAAATATAGTTCAAGCGCGTGGTGTGACTTAAGCTGTAAAGAAGCTATCAGGGCTATAGAGGTAAGAGGTAGAGGTTTTCGGTCATTTAAGGCCAACCCAACTGAGGAAAACCGAAAAAAGTTCAAACGAGACAGAATGACTGCAATGTCCACATTAATCGTGTCAAATTCTCCTACGATCAAAAGCTGAGGTTAAAAATACTACAAAGTCCCACCGGTAGTAAAAATTTTTAGTCGTTAGTCAACAACATTAAAAATTCGGCCTTGTCATCTATCCCGACACCCATTTGCAATGACATCCCAGCTGTCACCTCTTCGGATAAAGCCAATCTGTTCGCTGCTCATTTTTCAGCTAGCTCAACGCTCCCAGATTGCGATTTATCTACCCCAGTACTCGAGCGCGTAGAACACTCCATGGCATAAATCCACTTCCGCATTCGTACAGTGGCAAGGGTACTTCAAGATCTCAAATCCGCTGACACAGAGGGTATTTCCGCTATCGTTCTGAAGAGGTGTTCTTCCACGCTGACAAAAGCTTTTCTATCTGTCCTATTCTTCAGGGCTCTTCCCGAGACGATGGATAACAGCATTTGTCCAGCCCATCGCAAAAAAGGCGAATCTTCCTCTCCTTCCTTCTACCGACCAATTGCACTTTCTTCCCTTCTATTATGAAATGTCCTTAATCCGGAAAACGTCCTAATGACCGGCAGTATGCTTTTCGCAGCAACAGATCCACTGGTGATTTCATGACATATCTAACGGAAAAGTGGAACCAATCTATTCACCATGGTGGTGAAAGCAAGGTCGTTGCGCTTGATATTTCAAAGGCATTTGACAGAGTTGGGCATCAAGCCCTCTTGTCGAAAATGCGTGCATTTGGGATCGATGTTACCCTTCTTCAATGGATTAGAAATTTCCTTTCGGAACGTTCAATTCAAGTCTGCAACTCACCAAATAAATGCTGGTGTCCCTCAAGGCTCCGTTTTGTCTCCGACTCTCTTTCTCATTTTTATCAATGACCTCCTGTCTGTCACTTCTAATCCAATCCATTCATTTGCACTTGCAGCGATTAAACCGAAGGGCTTTCCATCCTCGGTAAGTGCGTATATGACAACCTCCGTTGTCATGACCACATATTCGCTGTGAAATGTCCAGGCTTCCTAATGCGATGTAGGAAATATTTTAATATTTTACCCCTTCTGATCTGGCTAGAATTGGTGCACCAATTACATATTTGAAGCTACCTGACAGAATTCAAAAACATGCGGTAAAAGTTATTGGCGACCGAGATATTGCGAATTCGCTTGACCCTCTTAGTTATCGACGTAATGTCTACTGTCTATCGTTGTTTTATCTATACTACCATCACACGTGCTCAAATAAAATAGCCAGTTGCATTCCACCCCTACAGCAATTCAACCGTAATACCCACCAGGAATGCTCATCAGTTCCCCCGAAAGCCTATATTCGTACTGTGAAATATAAGGATTCGTTTCTTAACCGAAATGTGGAATGCTCTACCTCACTCTGTTTTTCCTGACCATTGCAATTTACAAACATTTAAAATCAATGTGCATCGGTTTCTCACACTTCCTTCTAATTACTTATTTCTATTACTTTTCACATTATAAGGGTGCTAACAATCCTCTTTGTACGTGCAAATTATAAAAAAGGTGTAAATTGAAACTTGTGGATTGGAAAATCTCTAGCCATGGTTAACATTATTTAGATGAAAGGTAATTAAGAATATCGTACTAATATGAGCATCGTTTGGAAAAAAGATTGTTTAGCCTTTTATACCTAATATGTACATCTTTATAAATGCATTCACGCATATTCTTTAAATCGGTACCTCAGGTTATTACTGAAACAATCTTCGACGGCTTGTCGACAGGATAAACCAATTTTCAATCCAATTCGCACAGATTACCAAATTAAAACAAAGTACACAGATATTTGAGGGCGAAAATTCTCCATCCCAGAAGTTCTCCAGCCTCACAATTAAATCTCACAAACTCAATTACACTAAGCGAGAAACTAATAAGCAGGACGTGGCATCATTTGCAACAATTTTCACAACACCACCTCCTACAGGGGCCCACCATCACCGCCTCCTTTCACCGCATCTATGAGGAGAAACGCCAGCAAAACGGAAAACTTCTCGTCTACTAATTTGATCGTAAAAAATCATTTACCGTGAATAGAAATTTGCGCAGCTATTACGTTGTCCGGGAATTTTCACACTCAATTTGATGTCGTAAAAAATTATTTCCCTCTAAGAAATTTCACTTCTTCGATTCGTTGGCAGTTGGCATTTCCTCCAACCGCTGCGCTGGCTGCCTGCTACTAGCTGGTGTGCCAAGCGAATCCTGACACCACATTCAGCAGTAGTTGTATTGCCCTTCCTGGCACTACATGAATATATTTACATGAATGTAAAACAATAAAATTACATTAATAAAGTAAAACGTTTAGCTTTGGGTTAATCCTTAGCTGAAAGCGATTGAATCAAGTTCGAAGGGGGGTTCGGTTGGTCGCAATCCAACGATATCAAAAAATCGCCTCCAATCGACCAAGCGATGCCGTCGACGTACACCATGGCGCGTTGCGAAAGCGATGAGGAGGAAATTTTTTAACGACTTCCATTTTTATCGAAATCGGATTAATAAATGAGGGAAAAATTCAATTAGGATGACTTCCTTTTTTATTCGTCCTTCGTTCCGATAATAATTTCTGTAGATTTCTTCGACAATTTTTTTTTTCATCTACTGATTCTTTTACTACGGATGGAGTACGGTGGTAAATGAAATCATGCCGAGGTCGAGATCCTGAGAAGGCACAATTTGAAATGAGAATTTACAAAAACGGAGTAGTAGTGAAGAGGGCGACGAAAAAGAGATTTGATGGAATGTCGTATTTATTAAAATGAAGCAAAACAGGAAAGGTTCAATTTGATTTCCGGGAGTACTTTAGGTCGCGTCATCTATGTTGAAGTTCATAACTTAATTTATGGTTTAAGCTGATTTGAAACAGAAGGTGAAGGATAGGTAATGACGTATGTGAGGTATGTCTACAGAAGTTTTTAAGATATGCTGATATACCTTTACGTAGTGTACAATATAATAGCCATAACGCTTGTTTTAGTATGCAATTTTTCTTAATACAAGACCACCAAAAATTGCAATACTGCAATTTTAATTTATTCCTGGTATTTGCTGTTTGGTTTTGATTACTTTTTTTTAGAGTAGTTTAATTTTGCGTTTTTGTCCGCGTTTGACACTTGCTTATATAAAAGCAGCTTACTCACTTTTTATATATTTACATAGTTGAACCACCCGCAAACGTAGCTATAGTTTGGCCTTTTCCTGCGGAATACCTTGAGCTTAGATTAAAAATAAAATCGGACAAACCTAACGCTTCCTTGTGGAACCCCTGCCGCGATTTCTTTGAATTCGGAATATTCTTTTCCGTGCTTAAGTCTGTCACGAAGAGAACTTAGTATCTCATATATTTGCTTGGGAAAGCTTTTTTTAGCTTATGTTTCAATGCCGTGTGCCATACTTTATCAAAAGCCTGGGAGACGTCAAGAAAAACGCTATAAAACATTTTTTATATTTATTTTTTTTTTATTTATATGCAATGCCTAGACACTTAAAGATATAATATCTTATAAACTAATGGTATGCTATGTTCTATAGGAGAGAGCTACAAAGGTGACGAATTACACTTCTAATTTTAAGTAAAAAATAATCCAAATAATATAAATTAAGTTGAGTACGAAAATGTCAAATACTTTCTTAATTCATTTTTAAACCTAATTGCGTTAATAATTCTGATAATAGGACGCGGTAAAGAGTTCCATAGACGAATAGAGTTAACAAAAAATTGACGCTCAGTGGTAAGAGAAGAGTAACGCGGAGGAATCAACTGACTAGACCTGTCAGAGGAAGGCATAATCAGTTTCTTATACAGACCGGAGGGTTGTCTGATAGGATGTTTGAGAGAAAGGTAAAAGTGCGGATTTTAAGTAGACTGTCAAAGGTCATGTTAAAAAGGCGAGTAGAGAAGTGCGACACCCGATCGTACCTTCTTAGTCCAAAAACATACCGAACGATGTTGTTGTAGGCGACCTGCAGTTTTCGTTTGCTGATGAAACTGCACTTGACAAAAACTTCACAACCATACAATAATGCAGGTATAACTAGCGTTTTGGGGAGTATGAGACGTATTTTTAAGTGCGTGAAAGTTTTAGTTGCCCATAATGTTCGAAGAACACCATACGTTCTACCGGTCGCAGCATTTATGTGGTTATCCCAAGTCAGATTCCGGTTGAAGGCCATACCAAGATTTGCCTAAAAACACGGAAGGAAAGTACGACAGGTCCAATGAATGTCTTGAGATGACCAAACTCTTTGATTTTACAGGGTTTAACAGAAGACCATTCATTTCAGACCAGCGCGCAATATTTTGAAGATCCTCATTAACACAAGCAGCACCGTGTTCAATAAGACCGATATCTGAACTCTAGTACAACTGTACATCATCGGCATACATATGAACCTTACTATGGTTGATGATAGATAGCAGATCATTGCCATATAGTGAGAATAGCAAGTGACCTGAAATGGATTCTTAAGGGACACCATTTATGATCGAAATGACATCCGATTTAAACATATTGTACAATTTGCCTTCTACCCGAAAGATACTAGGCAAGTAGCTTGACTGCATCATGTGAAAAATGAAAAGGCCGACGCAGCTTATCACACAAAATCGTGTGAACCACTGTGTAAATCGTCTTCGAAAAGTCAAGCAATACTAAAAAGGACAGTTATCTTCATCCGTCTTTTACCGGATCTTCGACAACATTCACTATAGAAGTTAAACAACTGTGACTCTTCCTAAAACCTGATTGTTTTATTATCATCAACTTGAAATGGGCCTGAAGTCATAACCCTTAGCATTTTTTGGGTATAGGTACTAGTTACCTTAACCATCTTTCATTGTGATGGGTATTCGCCAGATGTTAAAATCGAATTGAAAATATTGGTAATGTACGGAATGAGAATTGGTAATATAAGCTTTAAAAATTGAGGATTTATATCATCGAGCCCAGTTGCAGATGATTTAGTAGAGAGCAGACTTTCAGGAACTTCGTCACAATTGACATTTATAAAACCAAAGAATAGTACTATAGATTCTACTTGAGGCGGTGAAACCCTGTGTCGGTTACTTACAGAGCGCAGCAGATTAAAGGTGGATGATGTAAATTGCCGATTGAGATCGTTACAATCAACATTTGCACAACATTTTAACTTTGGCTTAGCGATGCCAAAGCTACGAAGATTACTCCAAAGTTTACGGCAGCCAAGACCCTGACCCACCTGATTTCGAAGAGAACAATAAGTTCGCCGCAACTCATCAATGCGAAAACGCTTCCAACGTTTATGCGCCCGATCAAATAAGTGAATAAGTTGACGAATATGTGCAGTGAACCATGGCCGTTCTTTAGGCTGAAAGATTTTTGTTTTCGAAGGAACATAGAGACTGAAAAGTCGTATAATGTTTTTATCAATAAATTCTACTTGTTCAATGCTTGAGCTTTTACTAATTTAATATAGTATATAGGTAGGAGTGGAAGGATACATAATTGTAAATTTATGCCTCATTGATAAGTCATTCAGAAAATTTCCCCAGGCATTAGCTGCTTAAACAACTCCAACTCCAAAAATGTGTACAATTAAAGTCGCATCCATTGATGAAATGATTACCCAACAATCATTTTCGCAGGGCACTTCTAATTGGATTTGATGACCCGTGGCCGCATAAACTTTAGAATTAACGTAAGGAAAGGCTACAGTCCATTTGGGCGAACAGTATGATACCCTAGCCATAAAAAATGGGTGTGGCTAAAAACTTTGTATGGGCAATATTTTGGGAAAAATAGAAAGAAAACAGCATTTTAGTGAAAAACTGCCACAAAAAGTAGGTGTGGCTAAACACTTTATATGACAAACTCATAGAGGAGGGCAGTGCCTTCATATCTTGTGAAGGTTCCAACCCTTTATCTCTTTAACTACAGCTTTCAAAACGTTTTTTCTAAATTGTGGGCGTGGCAATAAGCGTATTTGAAAACTTTTAACACTTTACCATTTTGGAACCCTATGGAGTATATTTTCCAAATTTCAGCTTCCTAACATAAATGTAAAGCCCTTAAAAGTGTAAGAGCTTAAAATTAGAATATAGATATTGACTTGCAAGCTGTGCTTCCACTTTAATCTGCTGTGCTTTGGAATTACATTTTTCTAGCTCAGAGATCATTTCTATCATAAAAGAGGATAATTCCATTCCATTCCATTTCCAGAAGTTAAAGACGAAAAAACAGAAGAAGCAGTTAGCAAAGAAGAGGTTGAGTATGCCATAAAGATACTAAAAAATTGAAAAAATCGTCGGACAAGATCAAGTAGCGACGGAACTTATTAAATATGGTGGTCCAGAGATCCAAAAATCATTAACTGAACTGTTTCAAAAGGCATGGGATAAAACTGGAAAGAAAATCTGATAGTACCAATTCACAAGAAGGGTACTAGCTACGACTGTAACAGCTACAGGCCGATAACATAACATCATAGACATAGAATCATCATAGAAAAATGGATGGCTAAGCGGAAAGACCTTTTCATAGCGTTTTTAGACTTAATAGCGGCATTTGATCGCGTGATAAGACAACATTTACGGGCGGCACTAAAAACTTAAAATGTCCCGCAGAAAGACTGATAAAGCTATTAAAAGTGTCTATGACAAGCCGATGGGGAAATGTCAGAAGCATTCGAAATAAGCCAAGAATTAAAGCAAGGAAACAGTCTTAGCTTTAGTCGGTTCATTTTATTCATCAATAACTAAATCGTGTAAGATGCAAACAGAAAAAAACAAAGACTGGGAACTGGAGACTTCAACCCATCTACCTGCAATTCCTTTTATAAACGAACGATGTAGTTATCATAGCAAACAATCCGGAAAGACTACGAAAGGCATTAGAGAAGTGGTCCAACAATCTAAACAGAAAAGGAATGGAGGTTCATTTAAACAAGAGCAAGGTAATGTTAAGATCTCTAAAGAGGATAGGTCGACAGAGAATCTGCATATAACATGCAACGGCAGAGAATTAGAGAGAGTTGAATCCTATGAATAGCTCGGAGCCAGAGTTAGCTGTAAGAGAAAAATAGCCCAAGAAGTGCTAAGCCGGACCAACAAAGCAGTCTCAGCGTACTAGCAGATAAACAACACACCAGGTTGCAGGAAAAACCAGGAGAGATATGGTCAGAAATGAATGTAGGGCAGAAGAAGGCTATGCTACAAGAGATTAGGGAGAGACAGCTAAAATGGTTCGGGATGTATAAAGATATTTAGCGGATGGACGAATCAAGAAAATCCAAACAGGTACTGGAAATGAGAATGGAAGGCCATGCACGGTGCGGATGACCCCGAAAAACTTGGAAAAATCGCAACCATAATGTGCGAAGAGAGATCTGGGACCTACTAAACTGGAGAAGATATCCCGAGGCTACCTACTAAAACGGATATCCCAAAGCTACCCTTACGCTCAACAGCAAATGGGGACTGAAGAAGAAGAAGAGAGGAAGTAATTTTAATTGTCGGTTCTCCTATAGGACCAACAATGCATTTACACATAATTTCAATGATCCATTGCGCCCTAAGCCCTAAGCACTTCCTAAGCTCTCTTTCCACGCCATCTACTTAAAGCCCATCAATAACTCACGAATTATCATACACAGTTTGAAAAATAAAAATAAACTTGCTGCCATATGTCACAGGATTTATTAAATTGAGTCTTTCATATATATTCCCTCAATTCCCACAAAAGAGCCTCAATGCAAGTTTCTACCATCGAATATCCTAAGTTGAAATCCATCTGCTACGTAAAATATTTCTTTTATGACTTCCCTATGCGAGAACTTTTCACTCGAATGGAAATCGGATGAACACCTTTTCGAATCTCAAAATCTCAGCATAATAAAACAGTCTTAGAGTTTCGTTGCAAGAGAAAAAGTTTTCCCTTTCTCACAGAGTGTGTCTTTGTAGTCACCGCTGCTGCAGCATGGACTCAAGAGAACACTCATATATTGAATGCACTTTATAGACTACACTGAGAATTCCACTTGAATGGAACAAGTTATTTCTCTTGAATATCCACCGATTATCCCAAATTGTGTGTATTCGTCATATTCAGCATAACCTTTAGCTCATAAGCTATTAGGCAGGCCTACCGCACCTGCCCGCCAGACCGACCGACCGCTTGACCGAGAGTTTTGCTTCTCATTCAAAGGCACGGAGCACACACCTGCCATCCTCGATGGATACAAAATGTAGATACATTTATGTCCGTGGCATAAGGAGGGAAATACTTTCAAAAATCTGCTATCCATCTTCTGGGTACGTGCATGACTTTCTTAGCCCTTGCCATGCAATCGAATGGAACTTGAGGCCAGAACCCACACAAGTTCACAATTTTACGAGTTTTTCGGTAACTTTGGCAAAGCCTTACAGTTGCATAATCGCTTTGTATTCATATTCAGTGTGTGGACTGTGGAGGCATCAAATTGGTATAACCTCAAATCACGATGATGCAACGTGATATGAAAGTGTCAAATTGATCGATAATGGTTAGTCATTTGTGTTTAAGGTGAGTCAATAGTTTGAGGAAATGAGTTCAGCAAAATGGACAACTCCTTTTGATTAGGCTTGTCGAAGGTTTCACATGATTTCAATTACAACCCGCATCACCGCCCATAAGGACAGGTTGTAAAGCCCATACATGAAGTTATCCATAGAGATCTGAAGAATGAATGATGTATTGATGTCGAAAGCAGAATGTGCGGAAAACACGTTTTAAACCCGACCGGACATAGCCCATCGAATGCCGGTTGTGTGCCAATAGAACCTACATATGTTCGCTGCCCAGTCTGAGTCCAATGTGTGTTACTTCATCAGTCATGGAATCAATGGACTCTTTTTGTGTGTGCACGAGATGACGACAGTCGAATCCCTTATTCGAATGCAGGAAAAGGTTTCTTCTGCCCGCTTCCGAAGGACAGGTGTGGATTGATGCTTTTGACTGTGACGGAGTGTAGGAGTTTTTTTTTCTTCTGCCCCTAGCCGGATACGGCGGATTTAAATTCATCGGACATGGAGAGGTTTGGTTTTTTTTTTGCTCACTTGTTTTAATCTCTCTAGCAATCATTGGCAATTCAGTTATTGAGGTGAATGGCGAAAACAATCGGATGTCCTTTCGAAGAATTTATCGATGTGGTGAGTTCAGTGAATTCGGTTTGACAAAGTGTTGACAGTGAGATGATTGATTGACTGCAGGGCATTGCGCAATGTTTTTGTGTTCCCCATTCGATGGACTCTGATTGATTAGTGTTAATTTTTGAGAAGAACTTGACGAAATCATGGCGCCTTGTTGCTTTTTTATCAAATCAATGATCAGGCTTTCACTTTTTAAACGATTATTTTTGTCAGTCAATCAGTAATAAGCGGGAACCCTGAAATTTCAATCTCAGAAGTGTCGTCACTGGCCTATTTCTTCCAAGATGTTTACCGCCATTTCCTTGTTACATTTCGTGATTATATTTAGAATCAGGTTTAAGATAATGGAATTGCCTAAATTATATATAGCATTTAAATAAACTTAATGCAAATAGCAACTTCTATCGAAGTAAAGTCTGGGAGTAAGCAGTTAGTATGTCAAGTTAGGAACTTAGTAACATTACTTAATTGAAACGTGAGAGTTACATACCGCCGAGATGTTTTGGGTTTATTATATGTAAGTGTTCCAGAGTATATGGACTTGGTTAAGGTTAAGCAGATGTGTGGTAAAAACGAAATTATCACAGGACACTAGGCACTAAAACGCCAATCGCGATCATTCAAAAGGCAGAAGAACCTAAATAATTTCCCTGATAAAGCAACCAATTTCTTTGAAAAAATCTAGTAGGACTTTGTAGTCCAAACCAATTTTTTTTACTTAGGTTTTCCTTAAAACAATTCTTTGACTACGCGCTACTGCCTCGCATTAATTAGGTGTGGATTATATCCTCATCCGCCTGCTGATCTCCACAGGATCCGTATCCGGTAATCCGAGCCTCTATGTGTGTTTCCGCAGGAAGGAAGAAGGAAGATTGTAAGACGGAGGAAGAACAGAAGAGGAAGGAAGCTTATCCCTACTTAATTATATTCACCCCAGATATTTTACTGTGCCTCAACACTTGACCAACTTAGACTGGCAGACCTACTTTTTTCCTTAATAGTGCCCTTTACCATGCAGAGGGGAGGTTTAATGTCTGCAACCTCGCTATTCATTAGCAGCCCTCCTATTCTTGCAAGCTCATCCGCCTGCTCATATCTCTCAATACCACAGTGTTCTAACACCCATCACAGTCTTCATTGGTTCTAACTGCATAATGTTTTAAGCATGGTTCGACAGCTTCAGACTATATCAAAATTGATGTTGGTGGATTCTATTACCTTGATTTCTATTACTGGCTATCCAATGGGATACCGACCTCATATGCCATAGCTCAGCCGCCCTATAGACAACACTTCTTGGAAGACTCTACTTGTGTCCGGTAGTCGTATAGACACTCTCCCTTTTGGATCATCGAAGAATATACCAAAACCTGTTCCTTTCGTTGTTTTGGAACCAATTGTAAAAATTTCAATTATGATCGATCTGATTATTGCATTTCTTTGCCAATCCCTTTTTTTCGGATGAAGCTGGAGCTGCTACATATCATTTAGTTCCTTATAATACTCATAAAATACATTTAAGCCTCAATAAAACCTTGGCTTCTCAGACCTACTAATATATTTAGTAGGTCCACTTTAAAAAAAATTAACCAAAACACATTTATTTAAAAGAAAACATTTATTTAAATGAAAACAATTTCACGGTATCTAGTGTTAGTTTGATGTTTTCCAGCCGATAATTACTAACGAATGTAATTTGAAATTTTCGGTGGGTGCATTTAAAATAAACTATAGCTGTGTTCAAAGCAAACTTTGGATAAAGGACTAGTTAAGTAATGAAGAAATTTTTCGTCTTTAAATATTCAAAAGATAGGGGTAGATTTGGTTTACTGCACAGTCGATTTTTATTAGGGCCGAAACGCAGTAAATCTACTGCTATAGGAGTAGGGTGCCGGCCCTGGTCACAAGTAGCCCCCTGACTACTCAAACAGTTTCGTTCTATTAAGCTTTTAATGACCTGCATAGGATAGCTATTGTTTATTAGGGCCTGTGTAACCTTGTCCTCATTTGCGGAGTGGAATTTTTTATCACTTAACGTGAATACCTTATTAACTAGGTTGGAGGCAGTGTTCACGATGATATGTTTGGCCTGCCTGGAGCGGAAATTGATAAGCCTTCCGGATGCTGTCTCTTTCTGGTACCAATTGAACGACAGGCGGTCTTTTTGCCGATGAAATTTGACGTCCAAAAACGCTATTGACCTGTTCCTTTCGGCCTCGATAGTAAATTGAATGGCACATCAGCATGTTGTCTATTATTATCAATGAAAGTAAATATGTCATCCACAAATTTGTACTATGAACATGCGTTTCTTTATGGTCTTGAAACATTCATCTAGAAAAAAGTCTAGAACCGGCGATTGTGGGAGAAAGCGGATTGCCAATACACACATCTGCATCAATATCGCACTGGAACTGCAAAAAGTTGTTTTATTTAAGAAGAAATCCAGAGTCGGTATATTGGTAAAAAGAGACACTACATCTAACAAAACCAGTACGTCATTTTCCCGAAGTTGTACATTCTTTGCTTTATTTACAAATTGGTGAGATTTTTTTACTGAGTAGACCGAATTCGATGTCGCGTACTGTATGATATTCCGCATATTCTTTGCTAATTCATTCACATAGTACTCTGAATGATGACGTAATAGCCCTGTGTGGTGTATTTGGCTTATGAATTTTGGGCAATATTTAGAGATAGTTTTGTTCCGGTTGAGCCATTTTACCAAATTGTTTTTCTTGGTCTGCAAAGCACGGTTGTCGCTATCGAAAAAAAATCCTATCCAACTTTTCAATAAAACCTTCCAAACCAAAGAAAAACCTACCAAATTTGATGTTCTACAATGACGGTAAAGCTTCAACAATCGAAGTGGTAGTTTAGTTTGTTTATTGAAAAGCAAGAAATTTTATGAATATTTATTTTCTTTTATAACGGGTGCGCCATGTTTTATGGCCGCATGTAAACTTGAAATTGAAATTGAATAACTATGACATTTATCAATCGATTGACTTGACTATAGTACAATTTTAAAAATGAATCGCTTTACACCGAAACAATGCGCCGAAATAATGACGCTGTACATTGAAGAAAGTTAGTCGTTTAACGTGCATATTTTCAAAAATGGCGCGGCCAACAAGTATGCCCACGACGTTTCAATGAACTGGCTGAAGCGGTAAGAGAAAATGTTGCCGAGAACCCAAGTTTGACGTCAATGCCGTTGCATCCACCTAAAGTGCAATTGACACAAAGAATTTCTGACAGACCATCAACGTCGCTTGAAATACGTTATGTTTGACACTGAACCTTATTTTTTGAACGACGGGGCCCTTTTCACCCTCTCACCCGCCGTTAACAAGCAATTTAGCCACACATATGCAGAACGGATAATCCACACGAGTGAAAAAGTGACTGTTTGGGTCGGTGTTTGCACCAACGCCATCATTTTCATAAAACCTACCAAGTTTGGTAGGATGCTATAAAAACAGCAACCGTGCTGCAGAGTTGTTGTTCGGTCATTTCTCACACATGTCTTTACGTCGAACGGCGTAACAGTAGTTTAGTCATCTTTTCGTCATACTTTCTCATATACATGCCAACAGTAACATTGCCTATATCTGTTGGTATTACTATTCTTTTTCTTCTCTCCATTTAACGACGCGATTAAGTTCAGGATTACAGGGATCACTTCACTTCACTTCACAGCATTTCTACTGGTCCGCCAGTGGGGTTCGCCAATTCGACCTCATAAAATATCTGCAGGCATCCCGATTTTGGATCACTTATTTCATTGAGGCCAATGAGCAAAATGCTGGTGTTTATGAATTTGTGTAATCCAGGAGTTTTTAAGTTACGCAATTGTAAGGGAATATTGATTGCCATTGCCTTTTTGACGGGGTTCGTAGGATCCCTCCTTTGAATATAACAATACCAACTGAGTTGGTCGTGCTCCAATTTTTTCGAGATGGGTTCTTTGACATGAAGGCATCCTCTTCGATCAAGCTTTGTTACTCCTGCTGTCATGCGAAACATCTTCGTCTCAGCTTTGTACATTGTCCAGCAGTGCGAACCGTATGTGAGCGCCGGACGCACAACTGCGGTGTAGAGCCGTCCTTTCAACTTAGGGGACATTTTTCAAATAAATGTCTGGAATGTGTTTGCTTGGGTCAGAGAATGGGCAGTACAGATACTCTGTCTTTTTTTGGCTAATACGATATCCATTTCCTTCTAAGACATCTACCCAAATATAAATTGCTCGTTTAAGGGAAGTGTGATCATCACTGCAATGAAAAACTGATGCACTTTAGGGTCCGTCACTTTGGATTACATCTTTGGTTGATTTACCCGCTTTAAACCCGCACTGGTTATCAGACAGCCGTATTATTTATCTTAGGCGACTATCTAATACCCGCTCAATGATCTTCATGGCGTGTGACATCAACTTATCGTGAGGCATCTTTCTATGTTATGTTCACTAACCTTTAAGTTTGTTCTTTAAATTTATGTATTTTACTATGTTTCTCATACAATAAAAATCCCATGGAGAATACTGCAATCCCAATCGAAACGTCATTTCAATGCCTGACATAACATGACATAACATAAGATATATAACAATTCAATAGGTCACAAAATCTATATTTATGTTAAATATAAATCGGAAAAAATTACCCAAATTTCAAAAGATTCCACTCCAAATTCACATTCCAAAAACCATAAAAATGAAATAAAATCACGCATCTCATAATTTCGTAAAGGAATTGTAAAGACATCTAATTTCAGTTATTGGGATGGTTTTAGAATTTGAATTTCAATGGCTCCATTCAACAAACAGCAATGAAAATAGGGACAAAGAAAAAAACTATGAGGATTTCGGTAAAAAAATTAAAATCGTCAAAATCTAGGAATGTAGTCTTTTTTTTTTATTTGTGTTGCCAAATGAAATGTCGAATAGATTATTTCATGATAAATCGCGCCATCTGTTCATAATTTCAATGTCGAACATTTGCTTAGATACATACCTGTGGCTTGACCCCTAAGTAAGGTAATGTCAGCCTAGAGGCTCTGCCTCTTATCAATCCTATTCAAAGCTGCGCTCCATTAGTACACCCAAACGCATCACTTAGATTTTCTCTCCCTTACTATCTAATTGAAAGCTTTATCCCGCAATGCTTTCAAAGGTCGCCGATATATCTCGATTTGTATCATGGAAATGATATAAATTTCCGGTGGCATTTAACACTCTTTAAATATATCCTTTAGCTAAATTTTTGGCAAAAGGTGAATTAAAAAAATTCCCCCATACCCATCCCATATACCATCCGCCTGGTGACTTTTTGTTCGCTGCTTTATGACTTCCTTTTTTTTTGTTTTTTCCAAATCGTAAACTCGGAAGTTGAGGCCATTCATTTCGCGGCCATCTCGTAAAATCTTATTCCTGATTAAATTAAAAAAAAAAACATTCATTTCGCCCTTCTTCGTTTATTTACTTTCACAGTTTTTTTTGTGTTTGTTGGGTTTTTGTTTACCTTCTCCCTGGATGCCATCAGCACCGGCCGCTAACAAGATGACAAAGTGTCGCCACGCGGCAAACTGAGAATATGAAGCTTTACGTTTTTTTTTATGTTTAATGTTTTTATTTATTTATCCATCTCGTTGCTTCCCAACCCTGTAGGGAACGCAGGGGGAATCTGGGAAAATAATGCGAAAGTAATTAAGGATACGATAAGGGCGGATCTGGACAATAAATGTTTACATTTAAAATAAAATACTCACCATGAAGCGTTGTAATGGAAATGTCCTTTTGTTAAAAAGTTCAACAGTATTTCGTAAGAATTGTGTGCGATGATTTGCAAAGAATGACAAAGACGGAAGGACTCTGGCCAAAGTAGGTGTGATTGACTTTTTTTTTTGGTAAACGAAATGGGTAGGTACGGCACGGTACGTACTTACATACATCCATAACAATGTCTCGTCAGGTGGGAAATAGGAAATCGTAATTGAAATGGATTTTTAAATTGCGTCTTAATTAATGGGCTTTCTTCTTTTTATGTGATTTACGAGATTTTCAATTTTAAATTAACAACGTGAGATAAATGGTGATATGTATTGTCGTTTTTAGCAGGTGAAAGATACATTTAACAAAGTGGCAGCAGCGACAGTTTGTGATTAAATTTAATTATCAAGTATTTACATATCTATGCTTAGTGTTGTTTGACTTTTTTTATTGTTAAGAGAATACACAAGCTTATACCAGATTGATTGCATAGCGAATTTTTCTTTGCTCTTTATAATTCCTCGCAAAACACACCAATAATTGCAAAAATTACTCTTACCGATCCCAAAATCTACCGCGATACTAAGCTTGATACTGTAAAAGGCCAAGGCATGTATTATTTGAGCTGCAAAGAAGACATTTTGCAGGGCCTTAAAATAAAAGGTTTGAAAATAAACGGCGTACCTAGATAGCTTTCCCAAAAAAGAAGAGGAAAAGGTTCGCGATGAGGAAATCATAGCCAAACATGGACTTTCGCTGTGCATGCGGTGCATTCCGCTGACATGCGACGTCTTAAAAAATAGAAGATTCGCTCCTCAGTGTAAGCGCTGTCAGGGTACACTCAAACTAACGCCTACTGCAATGCACTTAATTAGGTTGGTATCTTTTTTGCAGGGAAAAGATAGCTGAAGTGATACACACCACTAACATAGAGTCACCGAAGATTTCCGAATAAAAGTCGGTGCTAAACAGATTATCTACTTAATGGAGCCTAAAGTGCAAGAGTTAGTCTTGGCATAGGATGTCACCAGTAAGTAAAAAAGTTAAAATATCTAAGTAAAATGATATTGTATATAGAGTTGGTTTTTTTTTCGTTTTTATTTTGGCATCATGTCCTAAGCCTTATTTGCTAGAGCCGTAGGTGGCAGGTAACACAGATGCAACTTTGTGGAATCGTGGTTCCCCACGCGGGAGGGGCTTTCGTCACAATGATTTTGTATATAAAAAGGGTTTTTTTATTGGCAAAGATCCTTTTGGCATACGTTATATATCAACGGATAAGAAGAGTGGAACCTCCACTAGCTAAACAACTAAGCGGCAAAGCAAAATAACCCAACAGCGAAAAGAGATTTTACGATTACAAAGAAAAAGCCATCAGCATGTGGAATATCCGCTGCATGGTTGGTACCACCAAGGCTGTCGAGATCTTGGAACGAGGTGTGAAGGTTCGTGAATATACTAGTTGAGTCGTTGTTGGATTCGGTATTAAGAATCATATTTGTTGAGTTATTAAATACGACAGATCTCCCCGCATCTATGGACTTATTCGTTGACCGACCACAATGGGCCAGTATTTGGATAGTAGCAACCTCCGGCAAAAGAAGAATGTATTGTCTCGGGACGACCTGGTCACTATTTAACCCACAGGAAACGCAGTAAGCTTCTAACATGGTTTGACCAGTTTGAAGTTTTTCAATCAAAAATACGATGGAATCATTTTGAACAATATTCTATACATTTAAGTTTACGTTATTTCAAAGTACCATTATTCTACATTTTTTAAAAAGCTGATACCAATGACACTACTTTAGGGGACCAAGTATACCCAAGCTGGACACAAGCATCCACAAATAAGCCTCTTCAATTAGTGCGGTCTTTGGCTAACTGCTTCTAGTTACGTACACCAATTTGGTTTTGGTTTTCGCGCCGCATAAGGCGAGACTTTACTATACTATGTTATCCCGCCGGAGTCGAAGAGTGTTGGTATCCATTCACTGCATATGTCGCAAGCATCTGAAATGCTCCATGCGCTGTTTTGTTGGCATTTTTTTTTTCAAATATTGAATATTTGCATATAAATTTCTTATAAAATGGAATAAAATATTATTCACCATGCTCCTAATGCCTTTTTATTGGAGGCATATAGGATATGGATAGGGTATCATACCCTTCGCCCTAAGCGGACTGTAGCCTTTCCTTGTGTTTTCTTAGCAGATCTATGTCGCGGATCCCTTCTCCGACAATGAGACCAAATAGCTTCCGAAGAAATTTTTTCTCCGAATGACTAAGGATATCTTCATCCGCTGAAGGAAGCGTTCATGTTTCTACTAACTATACTATACTTACTTATATGCAAACAACGGATCTTAGAAAAAAATTGTTCTAGAGTAAACAGTCCATCTTAAAATAATCTTCAGTTACCGAGGATTTAAGAAAGTCCTTCTTTGGTGTTCAATACGTTAATATGTACTTGCAGCAGAAACTTTAGGGATTTTTTGTAGAAATAATGTCCCTTGTAACTGCGTTTAAATTACGTTAATATATTACTTAAATTTTGAGATATTAAATTTTAAGGCCACTTGTGATGTTCTACTATATTTTTGAATAAACATATAAATTTCTTTATGATCGTAGCAATACTTAACAAAAAAAGTTTTCATAAGTTTGCAGAGAAACACAAAGACTTTATGATATTTTGCAGAAAACCTGGAACAAATAGTAATGCAATATAATGAAAATATTGCAAAATAATCCTCGCATTGGTAAATGTGGTTGATTTTGCAATATTTTCCTAAAATTGTATAAAATTTTTGATTCAGGTTTCCGCAGTATGATAATAATTTCAAAACTTGAACAAAATAACAAAAGTTAAAAATATGTATAAGTAAAATATAGGTTGACAATATTGAAATAAAATTGACAATTGAATTGAAATAAAGTGCACGACTGCGTCATACGAAACTTTCTCGGTACAATGTAATGTATTAAAATCACATTTTAGGTTTTGGAAAATAAGATTTTCTCAAAAATGGCACCTACGATTTTGATGTAATTTCGCACATTGGACACTTTATTAACGTTCGAAATATAGTACAAAAAAAGACCGAAATCCTGGAAACCACTTTCGGGAAAAATATTGATAAGTGATTTTCACAAAAAAAAAAAAATATATGGCAGTTACAGTTATTTAAAAGATAAAGCAAAAAATAAAAAGATGCTTCGAGATGTAACCCCAAGAACCTTATATACGAACTTTGAAGCAAATCCGTGGAACCATTTTGCCATACAGCGCCCGAACAGACAGACAGACAGACGGCATTGGCGGACCTACTTCTCTGGACTTCACTATAGTCGTAATATCATCCCTCTTACCCAGTTTGATTTCGAAATTTCCGCACGATCGCAATAACTTTCTCTTTAGTATACTAATGGATACGAGAAAGTTAAAAAGTGTAAGCATACTTTTCAAAGTAACTATATAAATTTAGTTTTCAAAATATAGTTTGATTTATAGTGAGGTTTGATTTTTAATAGGTTTTTTTTTACTGATCACGCGTGACTCTTATCAAACTGCTTTGTCATTTTTGTTCAGTATCGTTTGGCAAGTCATAATAACGGAAAGACTCACAAAATAACATCGTCTCCGAATTGTCCAGCTGTGTTAAGAAAATTAGCGATCTGTGAGAAATGTTTTTCCTGCGAACCTGTATTGCCAATACCATTCGCAAATTTGAGTCTCAGTTTACATTGAGGCTAATCAAAATGTTACCGTCAATGGTAACCGTTATCGCGCCATGTGAATGGACTATGTGCTTCCTGTAATTCAAGGCCATGGTCTCGATGAGATCCGGTTTCAACAAGAAGGCACTATTGGCGATACAGCACGTTAATTTAATACAATTTATACTTGTTTGAGAAACCGTTTTTAGTGAGCACGTAATTTCATGTTTTGCTAGGGTAAATTGGCTGCCTAGATCGTGCGATGTCATACCTTTGGACTATTTTCTCTGAGGTTGTGTAAAGTCTCAAGTCTTCGGGAATAAGCCAGCTGCGTTTTACGTTTTGGAAGCCAACATTACTCGTGTTATTCGCTATGCTCGAACGAGCCGCCCAAAATTGGACCTTCCGGATGGACTCAGTTGTAGTCGTGGCCAAAATTTACATGATATCATTTTAAAAAAGTAAATAACTTGAATTGTTCTTTTAACCGATAATAAAGTTTTAAGTTCATTTTCAAATTTATGTTTTATTATATTATAAATCAAACATCACGTTAAATAATCTCCAATTTCATTGCAAAGTCGGAAGCTGCCATTTAGGGTAGAAAATTTTTCCTGAGCAAAATGATTTAACAAAAGTTAATTACAAAATGTTAAATGTGTTATATGCGGGTACCTTGACGTGTGCGTCAATGCGCTATGCTGTCGAAGACTTTAGTCTTCAGAAGGGTCACCTATGGCAGACAGGCTGCTGAAGAGCAACTAACTAAGAGCCACCCAAATTGGGAGTTAACCCCATTAAAAAAAAGCTCTAAATCCAAAGTGGAACAGCATACGCTGTGGGATGCGTGACTAAGAGAGTGCTAGGGTGCTGGTATGCGAATTCCGAACACCAGGCGAAATTCGATTACAAACCAGCTAGTCAAACTTGGATGTGTACCAGGACGCCAAGGTAAAAAGACATCGAATCAGCAAACGCGCTGTCTAGAGCTGGATCAGAATTTGCGTTCTTAGGACCAGAACCCTTCTGCAGAGTCAATTGGGCTAATGCCAATTTATGATTGAGAATAACAACTTCGTCTGAACCACTGAAAAAGTGTTCCGGGTTTAAGGCAATCCAAAAGATTAATTAAGCCCTACTCGTAGAAGGCAATTCTAGAAGATTATTAGGAAGCTGTTGCGCTTCCCCAAAGGCCTTTATGGCCTGAGATATCATATTAGTAAAATGAACCTGTGCCTAGAGACTGAATGTGGGTTCTGTCTACTTGATAAAACTTTGGAGCATATTCTCGGTGATAGTCGGGGCCTTCATTGGTTAAGACGACGGATCTTCGATAAAGTCTTCTATACATAAGCAGAATCCAGAGACTCTGCAACTAAGGACGTTGTGACATTCGCTAGGGAAGTCACTCGTTTCTTAGGTGATACAAATCCTTTGAAGTCGCAGTGTCAGCCGTGTGGGCAGGGAGGAAAAAATATCCCGTATGTAAGTATGTGAGTTTTGCACAACTCCTTCAAATTTGATGGTCAAGAAGTCATATGACAGTGCATCGCTTTGACTACTTTTTTATATCAAAGGTCTCCGTTAGGTTGTTACCGATATTGATGCAGCAGCTAGCTTTTTCCATCGTCATATTAGACAAACGGACGAGTTTAGCAGGTATGACTAGACATAGATCGTTTCTGTAGATGCTGTCAAATTCGGCTTTAATCAATAGAAATGTGGCGAGTATCGATCTCCGCAGTGTGAATATTTAGCGAACGTTGGGAAATTATTGCAGGCGCTCGCACAATACAGCTGACAAGATCTTATATGCGGGAGACTGATACCTCTAACATAGTTGACGCAGCTTGGAAGGTTCAAATAGGGTAAAACAAAACCTACTCCCATAGCTAACAAACAGACAATAATTGCGCGTATCAAATAATTATTCTTATTAAAGCAACTCAACCTCTTTACAAGAAACGTGAGTATTCGCTGTGCATTTCTCATTGCCAATAGTAATTAAATATTATCATCAATTTAACGATACTTTTAAGGGTGTGTTTGTCCCGCAAAAAGAGCCAAATAGCACAAAGAACCAAGAAATAACTAAATAAATAAAATCAAATTAACCTCATGCTACTCCGCCCGCCCAACACCTACACAAACAATAAAGATTTTATTAATGCCGCGCACATCCTCTTAGGACCAAATAAATTTACGTATTAATGAATCAGAAGTGACTCGAGGCATTTCCACTCTAATTAAATTTCATTTCATAGAGCACACAGCAAATGATCAAAGTTATTTCGCTTCGGGGTTAATAAGAATACACTGGCGCGTAATGTACGTACCTATGTATGTGTCTACACAATGTATTTTGTTTTTCTATAATGATAGTCGACATAATAGTCTGTTAACGTATCCTCTTCTCTCATACTAAATACTTACTATATGGCAGCAAAGGAATGCACATTCATTAGAATGCAGCTGCAAGTTGATGCGATTTGATTTTGCTTTTGATTTTACCCAGAAACACTCTTAGCTTTCAAAAGGATGTGGTAGAACATGCCGTATGAAGAGCTCATGTCTCATCTATCGATCAGTATTTACCCCTGCATCCCACCCAAGAAAAAAAAGGTTCTTAAGTCGCCTTCGAGGTAAATTAATAGAGAGCGAGTGGTAAATGATTTTAATTGGAAAATATTTACGCTCTAAGTGAGTTCTGGGTTGTGGGTCTTTGGTTGCAGGTCGTCATCGTCATCGGGAACGTGGCATACCATTTAGATCAGAGAGTTTATTCCATGCTATTTTGATGAAGAACAATGGAGGAAATGTACGCTGCAATGTGAAGCCATTAATGAATCGTTTGGTTGTTTTTACAATTTAATGAGCTCTCATAAAAAGTATACGTAAGAGAAGTCGTTTGTCGTCATGGAGGTTATATTCGTAGTCGCAGTCGTCATCATCGTGTCATGAATGGACGCGCTTAAGCAAGTCCTCTGCATCGAATTTAATTGAGTACTTAGGTGAAATTAAAATCCTGAACTTGTGTATGCAGTAAAATCAATAAAAATCAGAATAGCACCCCCCCACAGTCCAACCCATAGCTTTCAGCGTCCCACAGTGTACAAAAGCAGCGACTTGTAGTCGTCGTCGTCGTCGTCGTCGTAGTCGGAAGAAGCATTAAACATTTACCCCGTTGAATAAACGATACCACTGTGGTTTTGGATGGAGACGCGAATTTCTCTCGAGAGACCTTCCATAGCAGCCGCCTCTAAGACATACTTATACTCGTAGCATTCAGAAAAATATCTGGCAATGTATATGGATGTGGAAGAGGCGGGGTTGGAACGCATCCACTTTGAAAACACTTTCCCAAGCAACGAACCTGGGAAGGTATTGAAAATCTCTTCTTCCTCAGAATAAACTCTTCCTTCTAATCCTTTCAAGCGAAACATTTTTTTTTGTCTCTACTCTCGGTGCTAGGGGATGAATTTTAATTGAGTTATTCTAAAAGTTTCCCAATGGTGGCGGTGGTAGAAAAGATGGTGGTAAGGATGTCTTCCATTCTGCAGATCGGTTGTGAAAAGTTGTGCGGGTGGTTCATGTTTTGTTTGTATATATTTCTTAATTTCAGTTGAAAGAGTGTTGAGTTTGGTTTCTGAATATTGAAGGAATGTTCGTTAAAATGTGAAATGTAAAATGTTAAGTTCAACAATGAAGGATTTTCCTTGACTGATGAAACTCAAAGTCAGGAACAAACTATTGTATATGTATGTATGTATATACTGTACAAGTGTACATGGTAATATAAATTAATTAGGCAAAACATTCATTACAAGGAAGGGTCGTATACGGTATTGCATTAATATTGGTAAATTATTAGCTATTAATAATGGTTAGAGGCTGTTCAGTTCAGTCACTGATTGACGTCAACCAACCTGTCAATGCCCAGAGTAGCAATTATCAGAATACACATCAATGGCTGTGTGGTTATGGTGGAGACACAACTGTTTCTCACTTGGGGACCTTCTTCTTTAGCACCATGTTGTAAGTAAGTACAAATATCCTAGAGACTATTATGCAAAATTTCATCAGTCACAAATCATATTTACTAGAAACCAAAGAAGAGTAGAGGAGACTGGAGCGGAAAAGAAAAGAGAGCAACTAAACATAAGAAGCAAGCGGGCGCGCAGCTATATATCGAAATGTATCTTCGGAGTAGTGTTGCATTATTCACACATGAGGCAAATGTTTCACGCCTCAAAAAGAATATTTTGATCGCCTTAAAATTTGCTACAGTCAGACACAATATATGTTCTGAGCTGGAACAAAAAAATACCCACGCAAGTCGCAACGCAACAAACACAATTCGTCTTCGTACACACCCCTCCTGATGTACAATGTTACACTTGAGGAACTAAATAGAACTTAGCGGCTAGTTATAGCTATCATTCAAATGAATCAGTGGAACAGATATTTCATTTTTTTGACAAGCCACTTATAGCAATCATCAAAAAATGTCTGTCAGTGAAACGCCACTGGTACAGGTTTTAAGGTTAGAGTTGATCATTGAAAACATAAGTAACAGATGTGAATAGAAAGAGAATCGAACACATCAGTGGAACAATTGTGTTCCAAATTGTAGAAACAAATATCAGCTGTTCATTGAAATCGATTTCATCGAAATCAGCAAAAAAAATAAAAACAGATTTAAGCAAAAGTTTAAATCAGAATTAAGTAATTTTGTGTATAGAAAAATTCTATAAATGATTAGCTTTATTTTGATACCGCTTAAAGCCAATATTGTTTGCTTAGTCGTTTTAAATTACAAAAACAAAAATTTTAATGATACATTGATAGCTACGTCATAATGAACGATAATGAAAATGAGGTATTCCTTTCAAATGAGGTGTTGGGACGTTGAGTAAACGAATTGGGTCAAAGGAAAGAATACAAAGTAACCAAGAAGACGCATCATATACAAATGTTCGTGCAGGACATTTTTGTATGGCGGGTTCCAACATTGCAACTCGCTTTCGCAGCTTTTGCTTTATTAAGAACTTTTAAAGCCTTTGCCCAGAGAATTTCATAAACAAGTCCAACGACATACAACACACACAGCGGCACAGTCAACCAAACGATAGCACGACGAGCAATGTTACCGAAAGACACCTCCGTACTCCCGCACTCCTCCCTTCACAACCACACCACTATTTATATCCTATCCTAAGGGTATATTAATTTGACACATAGTTTGTAACACCCCTTAATATTCGTCGTAGACCCCTAAAAGTATATATATTTATGATCAGGAGCAAATCCTAAGACTATTTAGTAATGTAGGTAAGTCCGTCACAAATTTTTAGGCCTCTTAGTTAAAGACCGGAAGCTGAAATTTGGAACGTATACTCCCTAGGGTCCCGAAATGGTAGATTGTAAAATTTTCTTTAATACGCCCACAATTAAGAAATAACTTTGTAAAGCCAAAAGCCATGCCCACTTTTTGAGGGCGTTTTGTCAAAATACCTTTTTATATAATACTATACCAAATAAAATGTCATCCATCTTGTTTTCTATGCTTTTTTCATGGAGAAGGCTATGGATAGCTACTACTGTTTGCCTCAAGTGGACCGTAGCATTTCTATATGTTTTTTGTTAAATTAACAAATCTTACTCTTGCTACAAGATGTAGCATCATCTCTAAGAAAACATTTCTGTTCAAAATATAATGCAAATTTGTTTGGAAGCTAGGGTTGAAGAAAATTTTATGGTTTGCTGCCATGTATCTCCCGGTAAATCATACAAAACATTTAGAAGGCTCACTGACAAAGTGTTTTGAAAAAAAAGACCAAAATAAATTCGGCACAATATTTTTGGAAAAAATGCCAGAATGTTAGGAAATTACTCCAAATTTTTATGAAAAAGAGCCAAAAAGGAAAATTGAGATTACGAGAAAGGTTTTTTTTTTGAAAATTTCCAAATTTAGTATGCAAATTGAACCCAAAACGAGTTTCCCGCTTGCCCGACGAAAATGACCTACCCTGAGCGGAGCAACGAATTTGCGGGAGGGGAACCTGCCGCCTGCGGAAAGATAGTTGAGTCCACTCAGTTATTTTTTGCTTCGCTAAGTAATGCTCTTAAAAATAGGAAAAAGCAAAAAAAAATTATATTATTTTGAAAAAACAATGAATGAGTTATATAATACTGCTTTCTGTGTTTTTTTTCTATTCTATTGAACTTTTAGGCATTTTTTCTGTTTTTTTAGTTTTCTTATAAAATGGTCACAGAGTTTTGGAAGAAAAGCCAAAATTCGTGGCAATTCTGCTAAAATATTGACCTAGGAAAAAATGCCACAACTTTGTATGGACATTTTTAGGCTCTTTGTCCGTTTTAATTTTTTTGGTGTAATTTCAGGGAGCCGACGGAAAAGGGAAAAAATTGAGTTATTAAATTTTATATTTTATAATTTAATGTTTTTTTGTTAAAAATTGTTTGGGTGCAATAGTACTGCTGTACTACTACTGAATTAAAAATTACAGAACTTGGCTCTATAAAATCTCTCCTACCGGAATCTTCGGGTTAGGAATTTTGAATCCATTTTTTATTTCAAGCCGAAGTAGCAGCGGTTTCCTAGCGTAACTTTCGTGGAAATTCGAAGGTATTTTTGAATATATGTACCTATGTACATAAGTATTAGGTACTGACATAGTATATTTCCTATCAGGGGCAAGAGAGTACACAGACATCTCCATTTTTATTTACAGTAACTATCTCCAGTATCTGTATATATTTATAGAAATCGATTGTGGTGTTTGTTGGTTTTATTAAAAAAACTCCCGCAAAAAGTAGGCCTGGCAAAAAACTTTGGTTTTTAGATTGGGTTGAAATCACTTATTATTGCAGAAGGTTCCCTCGCGTTGTGCCTTTGCATTGTCTTTCAAAAGGTCCCCTCTAAAAAAAGCATCTATAGACATCCTGTTCAAATAAAATCTGTTTATGTTGGTAAAGCCAGTAATAGATAAAAGTAAAAAAAAATTCTTCTGACATTTTTATATTAGCTACAGAGTTATTTCATCATCCAGGGTTGTTTAAACCAAAAATGCAAAGATGACGCAATTTCGACGTCTAAGCATTGATGCCAGTTTTTGAGCCCAGGTTTTTTCCACAGAGATACCAAAAAATTCAATTTTTTCCCACGCCGTTGTTATACATAAATATCCCACGATAATCTCTCGATATAATAAATAAAATAAACACATATTTTATTGTAATTCAGTCTTCAGTTTATTAGGAAAAATATAATATTCATTGATATTATTTAGTAACATTGATACATTATGTAAGCAAACAAAAATAATTAATTAAATAATACATAAAAAATTTTGACAACGTAACAAAAATCAAGAAACATAAAAATGCACTCCACATTGGTTAAAACAAATACTGATGTTGTACATTAACATTAAAGGCACATTATACATGTGGTATATTAAAATGCATTTGCACATGTCATAAATATCGTACAAACTACTTTAGTCATGAGGTGTAAAAAATAAATAATTCATTACTTTAAAATATTTATATTCCACATTAATTTATTTAAATATAAAATAAAAATAAATAAATATAATTTATAAATTGTAGATGGATAAATATATTTTTTGATTCAAATGAGGACCTCAACAAACAAATTGAATTAAGCATGTCCTTTCCCAACCGATTTAACATCGATTTAACATCGGTTGCCATTGAAAATATTCTTTCCCCCTCCGCATTTGCGTGCGGAAGAGTCGATGCTGTTCTTACTAATATTCCTAAATTAGGAAACCATAGTACGTCATCAAAATTTTTTATCTGACAAATGTCGAACCACATTTCATCAATAGGCAATTTTTTGAGGGGGTTTTTTTGTCGTCACAGAAAAGTATAGCAAGGTTCCTAAATTTTTCAGTTGTTTCGTTTGACATTATGGGATCAACTTTCTTTAATATTTCAGAAATCGAAAGGCTTCTATTATTTGCAATATTAAATGCTACTTTTGGGTCAAGAAATTAAAGTTATGCAACAGCATCATCATCAAAAGGTAAGCGATTAACCATTTCAACGTTGACAGTTTTATAAAAATTGAGGCAGTTAATCTTTACCTCCAATATACCATCAGCATTTAACTCTGTCAAAGAGTCTTGACATTCTTGACCCAAAAATGAACTGTCTTATTCATCCATAAAGTGTGTGTTAGGCTCTCTTATACTTGTAAGTTGAGCATCACATTTAAACGAAAAAAAATCTCATTTAATAAACAATTAAAACATTTCCAACACCAATACTTTGCTCTTCTGCACAATGCAGTGAACTAATACCTTTTGATTTTGAAAAAGTGCATTGAACTGATTAAATAAAGCAAGTATATGTCTTGCATATTTTCGGATTTTTTTTGTTGCTTTTTTTCGTTTGTCTTCAAACGTCGCCAATCGAAAAAACGATTTTAAAACTTCCCAATTTTCGAGAAGCCTCACCACATATGGATAAATAGTTAGCCATCGAGTATTTGCTGGTTTTAAAATGTTATGAACTTCACCACGAAAGTATTTCCGGAACTCGACAAATTCCGCTGAACTTCTTGCACCCTCAGAAATGTAGGTGAAAATGTCCCTTGTCAGCCCTTTGTTATGTTCAGGTATGTCTTTTAGCCGGTGTGTCCCTTATGGAGGTGAGGAAGGATGTGATCATCGACACAGTAAGCAGCAGTTGGCACGCTTGCGGTTGCACGGCATTAACTCGACGGTGGGGTGACTCTTAACTGCTCATTGGCTACCCTGAAGCTACAAAAATTATCGTGCCAAAAAAAAAAAAAAATCTTAAATGACTTTAGTGAAAGGAGAATATACAGCCTCGCACATCTGAGGTTATCAATTGCCACTGATACTATTATATTTAATAACAAAAAAAAACAAATCAGAAGAAATAAAGATTTATATAAATTTTCGTGGCTAGAGAAACCCTCCCCTTGCATCTGGCCGGCAAGTGCCATTGCATCTTGACTACTCTCTCCTCAATGCTGATAAGAATAGTCCCTAAATCTGGGCCACTTGTCCGATGAACAACACTTTTACGACTTTTTAACGCATATTTATTTATGTTTATATCCAGGGATTAAGAATCTTTAACTTAGTATGTATGTAGGTATTCATATATGTGTAATTTTAATGGAGATAAAGCCAAACTTATTAGTTAAGTAGTATGAAACGTATATCATCATTGAGTTAAGTCAACTATGTATATGAAGAATTTATGTATAGGTAAATAAAATTCATGTATATTTAAATATAAGTAATAGTTAAATATTGTTTTAACTGCAAATTATTAATTTAAGGAAAACCAATAAAAAAAAATATTTGATATGTACTCACTTATTGATTACGATGCTCTGATGCGTTGAATTTTGTGCACAAATTTCCCCCTCCTCCATCGATTTATACTTAGGTATATAAATTGAATTTATTTGTTTTCTTTGGCTTTGTAGAGATAATAATTGGTTAATTCTTGATAGGCTACTTTGAAGTCTTGATTAAGGTTAGGTATTTTTTTAATTTCATTTAATAAATTTAAGTAAGCATATTGCAAGTTTTTATGGATCGAAATCAGGCAATTTGAGTTGGTATTATGCGTTTCAAGATATATACATATATAAATAAGCCACGTTATTCTATCTGTTTAAAATTGACATTTTTGATTAAACACTGAATGTGGATTAGGTGATGCGGCACACTGGGTTGGCTTGGTAGCGCTGAAACGTTGTTGAATGGATGGTAATGGTAATTGGTAGTTGGGGTTCCTGCTAGACGATATTGGGTTGTCGATTTGTACGTGCCTTTGATGGTTATTATGCGGCTATTGCACAGCGATTTTAGTATGACTAACCTCTTTGATCTGGACTGGTTTCCCTAGTTCGCAGATCGGAATTTAGAGGATCAATTTGTGGTGCGGATGTCTTTTGCTGGAGCAAGTTGTTTTGTTCGTTTACAGTGCCCTTGAGTTTCTTGTGAAAACACTTATATGGGTCACTGGAACACTCTATTCACACCTTCCACACCTTCCAACGCGTTAGGCAGTTGCTTATAAGCATATGAAGCAACTAATGACGATGAATGACAAACAAAACTTTTTTAGGAATGTATTAGGACTTGCTTGCTTCAATTTAGTATAAAGTGAAGAGTGGTTACCTATCATAGCTGATGCATTGCCTGAAGCCATACCTACCATGTTATTTAAGGGAATTTGTTTTTCAGCCATCATCTTTCAAAATTGATCATATAACGCATCGGCACCTGAATCTAGTGCATTAATGTTTATCATCTCCAAAGGTTTTGTCGTCACTTTTCCATCTTCTGGATGAACAAATCGGACCAAGCAGCATATATGTTTGGTTTTAGTTTTCTCCGTGTTTTCATCCACTAGTATGGAAAATTTATTACTTCTTAAAATGCTTACCAGTTCCTTTTCCTTCATAGCAACAGTAACCACGTTTTTTGTTATTTGAGAGCACCTTGTTCTTCCGAATGTAACAATAATATCTCTGAGTCAGGGAAGATGTCCTTTAACAATGAAAGAAGGTGTTCCACAACTTGGTAAGCAGCATTGTGTTCAATACTATTTTTTAAAAAGAATCAAAACAAATTACCCGTATCAAAACAAACTGCACACTCTAAGTTTTTTATTCTTGGTTTTCGTATTTCTATGACATGAAATCATTTAAAGGAAAAGGAAATTGGAAAAAATTTCAGAATGCTGTAAATTCCCCTTTCTTTGTACTACGAGGTTCGAAAAATCCCTTTATCCCTTTTAGCATTTTTAGACTTGAAATTCCCAAAAAAAGAAAAGTCTAGCAAAAAAAATCGGGATCCATGTTTTTGAGGGTGCTCTTTACAATAGTTATGGTTTAAATTTCCTCAAGAAAAATTTAGCCATGAAAAAATAAAAAAAAACCCGAAGAACACAGATTGTTTTATTGAGTTTTCTGTTTAATTTTTTGTTTGCTTTCGAATTTTTTTCATGCTTTATATCAATTAATATCGCGACCTCACTGTCTGAATTACAACTTTATATTTTGAAAAATGTTTGGTAAACCAAAATAGAAGTCGGAATGAAATTTTTTTCCAATTTATCGTATTTTATTTCAAAGTTAGATTTCGAAATTGCGGTGTTAATTTTACAGCTACAATAACACATTTAACTGCGGAAGTTAAGAACTTGGCGTTTTAATTTAGATCTCTATGTCAGTATTTTTTGTTATTGCTGAGAATACCGGAGTGATTTTTGAATAAGAGAACTTGGCTTTTCTTTAATATTTATGTTTTTGGTGCAATCATAAATTTCATCAAGGAGAGGAATTTACTAAAGACTACAGAGCATTTTAACAAAGTGGTAGGCAAATTTAATGTTATAAGAATTACACCCCTTGACACAGAAACTAGTATTAATGAAGACAATTTAAAGGCGTTTCGGTTAAAGATGCGCATTAAAATCAATGGAATGACATACAGGTTTATCCAGTTTTAAGTACGCTTTAAGTGGTTTATTACAGCCCTCATTATTTTTATTGCGGTCTCATAAAAAATTAGGAAAGTGTGATTGAACAATGTTCATCAAAAAAGGACAATTAACTTGAATGCTTATATTATTTATGTCGATCTCAAGTGACTACGTACCACAGAGTAGGTAGGAAACAATTAGTCGCATGACCTTTATGTTCCTGCTACTCCAACTGTATCGGCTGAGCTACTATTCCCACTTATTGAGAGAACATGGGAGACCGAGAGTTTTCCGGATGAGTGGAAGAAGGGTATGATCAAGTCAAGCTACCTAAAGCTTATACAGTGCGAAAACTGGGGTGCTGGTTTGCGTTCTGCCTGCTGTGGCCAAGATAATAGCTAGAATTATCCTGAAGCGAATCAAAGAACACCTCGAAGACACACCCGACGCCGAAGGTTGTCGGCAGGTTTCCGCTCTGGATCCTCCTATGTCGGCCATATAATAACCTTGCGGGCCATCATTGAGCAGTGCGTTGAATATCGAAAGTCACTTCACCGGCAATTCATCGATTTCAATAAGGCGTTTGAAAGTGTCAATCGGTAATTTATTTGGCGTGCCTTGCACATGCACGATAAGGTAGGTATCAAGGCTACGTAAGATGGGTCAACATGTCGCGTTTTCGTAAGGGAAGCCGTCATAGAGGAATTCAAGGTACAAAATGGAGTTCGGCAAGGCTGCGTTCTGTCGTCAATATTGTTTTTATAGGTGATTAGCGATGTGCTTGAGGGTGCGGTTACAGTGGATGCGTATTCTTACGAACAACTGCCCTGGCGTACACTTCAGAACAAAGAAAACTATAGATTCTCATGGAGCTTTTGTTCGTCTGTTACCGTTGCATAATGCGGCTTGATACGGTACACGTCTAAAAAATCACAAAATTACGATTACACTAAGTATTTAATAGTAGTCGTTTTATCATCCTCGACATAGATACGTATATACCATTTTGTTTTCCTATCATATAGGATTGTAGACCACCATCTGCTGCATAGAGTTAATAAACGAATTCAAAATTGTTTCGAATTTCGTCCAAGTGCTTTTGCCACCCCCAACAAAAGATATATACAAAAGAAAGTAATTTTTTCAGCATGCCCTCTTCCTATAACCAATAAAAAATAATTCGAATGAATTTCCCGCCATCCTCACTTAGTCTAGTGCCAAAAATACCAATAATAACTGTCGTTCGTTCGAAGGAGCATTCCTGATTTGAATAGGTAATATCTAAAAATAATAAAGGACCATCTTCACGGGAAACGCAGTCTACTATATTATATATCAGTACGGTACGGACCGAGGTGCATCCTTATTACATTTTGCATTAAAATCCAGAATATATACGTACTTAATTTTTTTTTTCCTCATTTTTCGCCTTTTCCGGTCAGAATAAATCTTCGTTTTCATTACTGCATTAGCATTCACAATCACTCTCGACAGTAGGTAGCTACCCGTACCACCTTCTGTGCGATGACGACAACTCGATGGGCAACAAAAATGCGACAGGGCGAATGCTTTCAATTTCAATTCCTAATTGAATCAATAACGATTCATTCCGATAACTTTGCTATCAACGCAAGAGAAGCAGTTGCAAGTAAATACCTAGACAAAGTATGTTTTTTCTCTTTGTTTTATTTACATACATTTTGAACAGACGTCGATGGTGATAGTGGTGAAAAGGACAACAGACTGTGGACGGATGCGACCATTTAACAATATAGGCATAGCCTTGGGGTGGTTCGTATAGGAGGAGATGTGAATTGAAAATTGTCGCCACGTAACCCCGCACCGTCAATTGACGTGACAATTTCATGTGTGCAGCATTGTCCTTTGGGGAGATAGAAATGAAGTAACCTGTATGTCAGGTTCAGTATCCGTTGGGGTGGTCATAGGTGTACTGCGCCACTACCACTAAAACTTTTTTGTTCATATATTTTGTGACTTTGCACAGACACCAGCGGGCACTTGGGTACCCTTCGTACACTGAAAATATTGTTGTTCTCATTTTCGTTCATTGAATTCGTAAATCTCTTAGTTCACTGTACGACTTCAATGCTTCAGTGTACAAATTTGTAATATAATCACCCTTATTCTACTTGGCGTTTATATTAAACGACAGCAGTCGTTTTTTTAAATCGGTATTACATCTGGCGTTTATTAGTCGTTTTATGTCGTTGAACACCTCGTAGCGTCTTCCTTGTGTGGAATGTAAGTTCTATATACGTATACGTATTCTAGGAGTCGTTTTTCGCCTATTGGGCAAATTTGAATTTAACAGTTCAGTTTTGTAAAAATTATTTAATGATTTCATAATTTAAATAGCTTGTACATATATCCATGGTTGAAAATAACAAGAAGAGCCCGCGATTAAAAATTTATTTAAATTGATTACTTGAATAATCCGCCGCACCGGATTCCATAGCGCCTCGATATCGGTATGAAACGAGAGTAGCGTAATATATGTTACGAAACGTGGGATAATCGAAGGACATTTTTTTAACGATGAAGATAGCATTTCCCAAATATGTCCTTGAAACCTTGAAAAAGGCCCTTTAAGACCTTGAGAAGGACATTTTTCGAAAATATCCATTAAATCAGCTTTGCTGTTGCAAAAAACTTTCACCGGAAGGTCCTTAGAACATTTAAAAAGTTGTTTGAATCCTTGAAAAAGGACATCGTAAAAAATGTCATCGTAAATGCACTCATATGATTGCATTCCTTTATAGCTCCTAAATGAATGCGAATACATCAACTTCAAGATGAATGGTTATTGCATTTTTTAATATAAACTATTTAAGTGAATTCAATGAATAAAATCATATATGTGAATTCAATGAGTAAGACCTTTAAGAATGCAATGCCAAAAGATTGCATTCTTTTACAACTCTGAACCGTAAAATATCTCAAGATGAAAACCATGTTTAAAATGACTGCCCATTTTGAACTTAATTTTTCTTATACACTCCAGCTCTCATTTTGCAATTTTATTGTCGCTTTCATTGACGCTGATATAATGCATTTTTTTTAAGAACTAGAACAATTCAAAATAGATTTAGGTAGATTTGAAATTCCAAACTGAAAAACCGGTTTCATTTATTAGTTATTGATGTGGAACTCATGTGGAACGTAAAATAAATGAGCGCGAAGGCGTTAAGAGAATAGAATACGGTCACTAAAACGACACTTAAATGAATCGACTCAAAAAACGCCTGCTGTCGTTTACTATAAACGCCAAGTAGAATAAGGGTGAATATCATATTTTAATTGACCGTTTTATTTTTTGAGGTATTGCATACGTCAATCTAATAAAATTCAATGATTCACAAACAAAATGTTGGATTGGTAAAGTGTTTTTATACCTTATCCCATCCCTATACCAATACCTAAGACTATTTAGCAATGTCCGTCCGTATCAACTTTTGATGCCTTTAAATTTATTCTAGGAAGCTGAAATTTGCGACATAAGAGGTATCTAGGGTCCCGAAATTTTAAAGTGTAAATTTGTTTTAAATACGCCCGTGGCGGTGACCGAAACAATTTACAATTTAGAGAATCGTTTTGAAGCTGTAGGGTTAGAGGGGTTAGAACCTTAACAAAATATGTAGACACTGAATGCCTTTTCAAGTTTGCGATACTAAGTTTTTGGCAACGCCCCTTTTTTGAAGGCGTTTTTTAAAAAAAATATTTTTCTTACTAAATTTTATAGAATGAAATAAAATATTATCCATCATGTTCTCAATGGATAGGGATATGGATAAGGTATCTGTTCCCCCCAAGGACTGTAGCCTTTCCTTACAATTTTATTTTTGTTTGATTTGAATAGAACTATTTTTTATTCGTCTTGAGCGTTTTTAATAAATTAAACCGCATACAATATCACACAGTTTTAAAGGCTTTTCAGGCAGGCCGTTATCAGTTATGAATATACAGTCGAACTTCAATAACTAGAACCATCACCTGCCACAAAAAAAAAATTCCAGTTATCAAGACTTCGAGTTATTAAGTAAATTACAAAATTGGTAAAAATATGTATTTATTTGCGAACATATATAACTCTTCTATATGTAACACCCTTTGTGCTTTTTTAGGTGCCTACTACTTTTTCCAAAAATAAAAACTAAGCTTTGAGTTCGTTTCGACCAATATACCACACCAGTAATGTGTAATCTTACCCATACTCACAAGAATTTTGAAAAATTTGTTGACTAGAAATTGTATACCTAAATAATCATGAAAATTAGGGTCTGGCAAAGCTCCGTCAAATCATTTACTAGCTCTTGGACTAACAGGTCATACTAGGACATACGAGTTACCAAGACCTTCAAGTAATTGAAGTTCGAGTTTTTCAAAAAAAAACACATGTTAATTTGAGTCTTGGGGCTATTGCCAACCAATTTTATTCGAGTTATCGAAGTTCGACTGTATATCTTTTTATAGATTCGGTCATTCGATATTTTACGTTGTAGATTTTTTGTTTTACTTTCATCTTGGAATAAAATGGCTTTTTTATTAAAAATCAAGCGAAAGGAATGTTACCTATGTAAATAAGGTCAGCCAAGTTTATATTTTCATAGGCGCCTGCCTGGGGAAAAGCATTGAAAGGTCTTGCTATTTTATACCGCTCTGAAGAATTTATTTGCACATGCCTGGACAGTAAGATTTTGGATAGGATCTAGTACGATTGGCTTTTAGATGTTGGCTGCCGTGATTTGTGTTCTAGTAGTTTTTTTTATTACTCTATGAGATGATTGCCTTCCGGCGATATCCTTCATTTCAGTTTCGATTTCGAGTCTGCAGGCATCAGACAAGCAATAAATCTACTCCGATTTCAGATTAAGTTTTTATTCATTTTAAGTGAGCGCAGTTTATAACCCATACCCCTAAAAAAGAGGACAAAATTTACTTTAAGAAAATGTAGACCAAGTGGACATAGTCTAACTATCCGGGCTAATATACGAATTTTCACGAGACGCCTAATTCACGACGTGCTAGAAGATAATGCAACATTACAAAAAGTATAACGATAACAACACAGCAGATACTACATACTACGTTATAAATAATTCTTAAGTTAATATCACAGTCGCTATACAAAGTTCCCGGGAAGCATCACTTTTTTAAAGAAAAAAACACAGAAAATTCAAATTTAATGGAGAATGTTTATTATCATTTGAAAGAACATTCTTTGGCATTTATTTTTTGAAGATTATGTCTATCAAATGTTGGCCGTTGCTACGTCGCAGATGGTCCATCCGTTGAGTCCAATTTTCGATCACTCGTTCGAGCATTTCGACTGGTAACTGGCGAATGACACGCGTCATGTTTTCCTCCAAGGCCTGAATCGAAGCGGGTTTGTCGGCATAAGCTTTTGACTTTACATATCCCCACAGGAAAAAGTCTAACGGTGTGATATCACACGATCTTGGTGGCCAATCGACCGGCCCAAAACGTGAAATTATGTGCTCACCGAAATGTTCTCTCAATAAGTCCATTGATTGATGCGACGTGTGGGAAGTGGCGCCGTCTTGCTGAAACCAAATGTCGCCGAGATCACGAGCTTCAATTTCAGGCATCAAATAGTCGGTTATCATGGCACGATAACGGTCGCCATTGACGGTTACGTTCGCACCGGCATAATTTTTAAAGAAATATGGACCGATGACTCCACCGGCCCACAAACCACACCAAACCGTTGTTTTTTCTGGATGAAGTGGCAGTTCTTCAATCTCTTCAGGTTGCTCTTCGTCCCATATGCGGCAATTTTGTTTGTTTACATACCCATTGAGCCAGAAATGGGCCCCATCGCTAAACAAAATTTGCCTCGAAAACGTCGGATCTTCTTGGAACTTTTCAAGAGCCCATAGAGCGAAGCGATGTCGCTTGGGAAGGTCGAGCGGCTTCAGTTGTTGCACAAGCTGTATTTTGTACACTTTCAATTTAAGATCTTGACATAAAATGCGCCAAGTCGTACCATACTTCAGTCCGAGTTGCTGCGAACGGCGCCGAATCGACTCTCTACGGTCTTCGTGTACACTCTCAGTTACGGCCGCTATATTTTCTTCACAGCGTGCTGGACGTGGTCTATTAGGTCGAATATTATCCAATAATGAATGCTGGGTCTCAAAATGGGTGATGGTGTTGCGAATAGTACGCTCAGTAGGCCGATTATGTTGACCATAAGTTGAGCGAAGTGCACGAAACACATTCCTCACAGAACGTGAATTTTCATAATAAAGTTGAACAATTTGTAAACGTTGTTCACGCGTAAGTCTTTCCATTATGAAATGCCAAACAATACTAAACAAAAATAACATGACAGCATGACACGACTCACACGTGATCTGTCAAAAAAGGCTAATGAAAAAAGTATCTCTACTTGGATCACCCGTTATAAGCATATAAAAAAAGAAAGAATTCATTCGTTTAGCATTAGAAATTGTGTTCTGTCATCCTCGACTAAGACCTACTTATGTATTTTAATTTACATGCAGTTAGGAAATATATGAGAATGAATTGTTAAATATTTTGCTTCGGGTCAATGCTTAATCAGTGTACACGGCAACGGCGACTTTCATAATTCTTATTGAGGCTTAGTTCTTCCCACCCCCAAGCCCTGAGCAAGCCGGAAGGAAAAAAAGAGAGAAATAAAATCACTCTCTTCAATTAATAATTGTGGCCATACGCCACAGCACATACCTTGAACTGCGAAAAACATCTAAAATTAAAACAAATAAAGATAATTACTACTTCTAATAATTGAGTGTGATAATGAAGATGTTAATTCAATTCAAAAATACGTGGTCAGTCAATTTTTAGAACAACAAATTATATTGTTTTGTTTGTTTATGAAAAAAATAATTTCAAAATAAAATATTTGTTAAATTCTTTTTATGGATTCAATAAAAAACATTTTAGGTGATTAAGTTTATTTAATAATCTAGTTTTTGGAATGCCCAGTTTTGCCTCATATAGTTAATTTTGTCTCGAAAATAGCAAGTACACTTGCGATGTTCTTTGAAAATGAATCCATTGCAAATGAAACAAAAACTAAATTCAAACTAAGAACACATTAGTTCTAGAGATTTTTTCACTATATTTATATAGCTAGTAAATAATTTGGTTTCCCCCGCAGAAAATCGGTACCCTGGTGGAACTCCGAACTGCTGTGTCTTCGTAAAGAAACTAGGAAGCTGCTAAATCGGTCTTTAAAAACCAACTTAGTGGAAGACTGGACTCTTTATCGATCGAAGCAAATAGTTTTTAAGAGACTTCTTCGCAAGTCGAAAAATGACTCATATAAAAAGTTTTGTGAAGAGGTCGAATCTCTATGTGCAACTAGTAGGCTTGTTAAAGTCCTCCAAAGGAACAGACCAAGTAAACTGGACGCAATCCTTAAACCTGATGGCACGTACACTGAGACAAAGGCGGAGACTTTCAGTCTTCTACTTGAGACTCACTTTTCGGGAAATCAGGTTACTACGTGTTCTTCAGCCCTTCAAACGACTGTACATTTGAACCGACGTGGTGGCACAGCTGGTATTTTGCATCGGGAGTGGTGACTGATGATGCTATCAAATATGCCATTGCATCTTTTGAGAGTTTCAAATCACCTGGTCCGGATGGAATTTATCCAGTTTTGCTGAAACAAGGTTTAAGTCAGGTTTTGCCAATGTTGAAAAGAATTTTCACCGCGAGCTTGGCCTTGGCCTATATACCTTCCCCATGGCGAATGGTTAAAATGGTTTTCATACCAAAAATTGGTAAGTCTGACTACACTCTAGCCAAAAGCTTTAGACCCATAAGTCTGTCTTCCTTCTTACTGAAAAGTTTGGAAAGACTGGTTGAGTTGCATGTGCGCAAAGTTGCTCTTCGATCACACCCTCTCTCTGAGATGCAACATGCCTATCAGCGCGGAAAATCTTGCAGGACTGCAAGGGGCTGCCCTCAAGGTGGTGTTCTGTCTCCCCTCCTATGGTGTATGGTGGTAGACTCTCTGCTTACGGCTCTCAACTTTCCTGGAAACTACACTCAAGCTTATGCTTATGTCGCCGTTCTTTCTGTCGGTTTAAATCTAGGGGCTGTCTGCTCTCAAGCGCAGAGATTCCTGGATTTGATCGATGCCTGGTACACTAGTAATGGGCTTTCAGTTAATCCTCTTAAAACCACGGTTGTTCTCTTTACGAGAAGGAGAATCATAACTGGCCTGTCCCATCTCGTGCTTAAGGGTGTCACCATCCCTATATCCGAAGAAGTCAAATATCTGGGTGTAATCCTTGATAAAAAACTTCTGTGGTCCAAACATGTCGAATCGAAAACCGATAAAGTGCTGTCGACCTTCTGGCAGTGCAAAGGCGCTTTTGGTAAGACATGGGGCTTGTCTCCAAAACGGGTCCTTTGGATCTATACGGCCATGATTAGACCGCTACTCTCATACGCATCAGTTGTTTGGTGGAACAGGCTTTCGCGGAAACGTGTTACTGCTTCTTTTGCCAAACTCCAAAGAACGGCTTGTCTCGGCTGCACAGGGGCCTTCCCTAGCACCCCGGGCTCTGCTCTAGATGCTTTGATGAATCTTTCTCCCCTTGACTTATATATCATGGGATGTACGCTAAAAACCATCTTTCTCTGAAAGAGCGGTGGTTTTTGGTACCATGCGCACTGGAATTTTGAAGAACTTGCTCGAGAAGTATCCTTTCACCCCTGTCTTATGGATATGCCGTCTGATGCAATGACACCAGAAATCCTGGTGCTGGTGTCTTTGTGGAATGCGATGATATTCGACTTTACTACCCCATGGGTAAACATGCATCTATTTTCCAACCGAAGATTTTTGCCATCCTAATGGAAATGCGCTATATTGTGAACAACAGGTGGAGGGCTAGAGGCATTTGCATCTGCAGTGATATCCAAGCTGCATTAAAAGTGCTTCTAAACCCTCGTCCAAGTTAGTGCTAGAACTCAAGCTTTCTCTGAATTTGGTCGGAAGACTGAACACAGTGAATCTTGTCTGGGTACCAGGTCTCACTGGCATCCAGGGAAATGAGATCGCGGATGAGCTTGCTAGGCTGTGTTGGGTCTGCCTGCGTCTTTAGTCATGTCGTCTATCGATTCTTGGGTTTCTCGTGAACACAAGATTCGGTGGCGCGATTGCGGTGGATGTAGACAGACCAAACTACTGCGTCCGGACATTTGCAAAAGGACAGCATCTTTTCTTCTATCTCTGAGGAGAATCGACTGTAGGCTGCTTGTAGGCGTTCTTTCGGGCCACCAAGCTTTTGCTAAACACTTAAATGTGTTGGGCTTAAGCGACACCACTACCTGTCCTGCTTGCGGTGAGGAGGATGATACAGCAGAACACTTTCTCTGCAGTTGTCCGGCCTATGCTCGCATCAGGTGGCGGATCTTCGGGGCTGACGTGGCTGACTGAAGCTCCTTCTCGTTTTTCTTCGAAAGACGGGAAAACTAAGTACATTAATGTAAGGTGTCTGAATGGTAGTACAATGGACCTGTAGTTGTGTCTGAGCGCTCCATCGGATAGCAGCAACCTCCGACAAAAAAAAAAAAAAAAATATTTTGGTTCAGTGTAGTTGGTGCAGGCGGTAAAGCATAGTTATACATTTTATACACTGAAGCCAAGTGGTAAATGATTGATTGGACGGAAATCGGAAGCGAAATTGAAATTAGAAATCGGTCAGGACGCGCTTTCGCCCACGATGTTCAAATAGTTGGTTCGGAATTTTAAACTATATAATGATGAAGTGTAAACCAATCAGTGTTTAACTCAAGGCAATTGTAAAAGGATTTAACTATGGTGAACCCATCCAACAGCAGGCCAAATGTTTGTACTTGTTTTCCGTAATGTATGTACATACGTATGTATTACGTTTACCTCTATAGGTTTGTAAATTCACCATCACTCAAAGTGCATTCCCATCAATATATGTAGTTTGTTAGAAGGCCATTTCAAAAAATTTCTAAAGCTTATTTCAATCGACTAAACTGCACAACGTAAACATATCCGTGCTTGAAGCTAGACAATTTTCGAAGAATAACGATCAACATAATAAGCTGTTTCATCCCCACCAACGAACACATTACCGTTTGTTCATTGAGGCAGAAGAACTCTGTTCCAATTATTGGACCCTGAAACAAAATGTAAACCCACCTCTTTTTCACCTTGCCGCATCCCAGTCAACCATCCATTTTCCATGGCGAAATTGTGTGCATTATAAATTGTAAACTTTGATATTGGGATCCTCTGAACGATGAAAGGACATCTAAATACGACACGACCTAGCATGAACATCCAATGTTATATTTTTGGATTTCAATTCCTGTAGCTATTGGCCTTATACTATGTTATGTTCCAATGTATGAGCATCTAGTCTTATTTTTAAATCCTGCTGGATTTTCGGTATAGGTAAGAACATGCAAGCTCCAGCGAGGATGGGGCACAATGCTGTTCTGAAGGTAGGTATCTGTGCAGCGCCAGTAATAGCAGCAGCAGCATACCAGAGAATTTCATCCCAATAAATAAGGATTTCCCTTGATCTTTAGTGCACGGCTATAAATTTTGCTAGCATTCGAATGGGGATTCTGCTTCCCATAATGTCTACAACAGATTATAGAAAACGAAGTTCATGTGCATAGGAAGAACCATCCGGCAAGGGGGAAGAATGTGCGTAGACATCCTAATACATCTAACTCTAATGTAGCAAGGATTAAGGTATGTATTTTCTTCCTCTCTCTCGTCCTCGTTTGGCAATACATGCGTTATATTGACTAGGAAGGGACGTGAATACATAAAGACTATAATTGCTTTTGTAATTATCGTCCAAGAGAATTGAATTCTTGATCAAGGCATTGTCACAGACAGACGACTGTTATGCATTTTTTTTCACAAGCAAAATTTCGTTGAGGTTTAATGATATTTCCAGGAAAAATTGATAATGTTGATTTAGAAGAGCTGAGTGTTTGTATAGGTCTTTGTTCTCGAAATACGTCTACCATGGCAGAGAAATACAATTTGAAATTCTGGTGAAAGTAACAAAATACGAGTACGAATACAACAAAAATATTCGAAGGTCATCAGAAGACTTCTCGAGAAATGTTATTAGTCTATCTTTATCTTTAACGATAATCGGATATTTAATATTATTACACTAATACTTTGGGACCATACTTTTCAAAACTTTTAGATGCTGGACTAATACACTTTATGGGAGTATGTGCTTTGATGTAATCTAGGAGATTTTACGCCCGCATCTCGGTCGGACTTGTATAGGAACGTTAGTTATTGATATTGCCTCTTTGACAGGAATCATATGATCCTTCATTTGAATATAGTCATACCTTGTAAAGGCTTCCTCGATTTTTGTAACTTCTAATCTTTGTTTTCAGTAAAAATATATATTCTTAGAAACTACTATTGCACATTTTACAGAGATATGGTTATTACAACCTTACTACTGAAAATGTATATTATTCTTGACTAATGAATAATTTAATTTTAAATATTAAATACTGGAGGAAAAGCAGATAAGAAAATACTCCATACAAATGAGAGGAGTGGTGGGGGATGGCCATGATTTCATAGTAACCGGGCAGGTGTTGTTACATTACGTTAAGTACAATAAGTATAAATAAATTAACATATATAAATAAGTGATGATATATACATATATATATAAATGACAAGATAAGTGATTTTCAAGCAAAAACAAAGAAAAAAAAAACAATATTAAATGAATAAATAAATAAATAAATAAGTTATTAGGCAATAAAGAACAACCCTCAGGTATTTCCATTATGTAGCAGACCTGAAATCAAGTCATTGTCTGATAGACTGCCAGACCATCAGTCGAAAAATAGCAAGGCAAGTTTAAGATAATTTTCAGTAGCTTATTTTGTGTTACTTGTAATCGACGGAGGTGGAGGTGACTTTGTGCGCAGTTACCCGAAACTGGCGAACCATAGAACATTATTGCTTGAAGAAATTACTTTAAAGATTATGAGTTTGTTTTCGTCACACATTTTTGATTTTCTGTTTATAAATGGATATAGCATTTTTGTAGTTATATTTACTTTCCTAATTATTTCTTAAATATGGAGACTAAACGTAAATGATTTATCGAGGTTTCCCCCAAGGTACTTAGCACTAGATTTCCAATCCGTTTGGAAATTATTTAATACGAGTCTTTTGCTTGGTAAAATACAGGCTTTTCTTAATCCAGTAAAAAGCCATTCTGAGTTTTTGAATAATTTATTTTAATCTTCCAATTTTTAAAATATGATCGGATTGCATTTAAGTCAGATTGCATTTAGAATCTGAATAATAAATGCATGCGTCATCTGCAAAAATAGCAGATTCGCAATTATATAATCTTGGGAAATCATGAGTGTAGATGATGTACAGAATTGGTTCAAGCACTGAGCCTTCAAGGAGTACCATGCGCGTGCTATTTTCTTTTTCAAAATTACATTTAATGAGTTTTGTAATGCGATGTATTTTGGTGAACTGTGAATGATGAGGCTATTATCTTCGTTAAGGTGGACTGTTAATTTATTTTTTATAATTTTTTCAAAGCACTTGCTTAACGAGCTCAACAGACTTATGGGCCTGTAACTACTAGGTAGGCAAGCGCTCTTACCTGGCTCTAGGATAGAAATTACTTTTGTCGTTTTCCATTTTTTAGGAAACTATCCCTGTTTAAGGCAACAGTTAAAGACTCGCTGCAAGAATTTTGAGCTTTGTGTGAATTTGTGTTTTGGTAGACTTTTAAAAAATATATTCTTTATTTTATCAAAGCCTGGTGACTTTGGTTTTTAAAATTTATTAGTATGGCTTCTACATCCTCAATTTATATAAGCTAACCTTCTCACATCAATAAAGCGTGAAAATTTATTTTATTCATTGATTTTTTGACAATATTTTCTTCCAAGCTTATTATGTTCCTGTCTACTGAATGGTTAAAAAAGAAAACATTAGCTAAAGCATTTGCTTTCTCAGCGCTGGAAAACAATACTGTGTTTACCTCTCTAAATGCGGGTACGTTAGAGCTCCCCTGTTGAATAACTTTAACTACAATATTTATCTAATCCTTGAAGTTTTCTTTTTCAGCATTTATTTCTAAAGCTTGACATTTATGATTTAATGGTTGTTGCTAAATCGTTGGCGTAATTTCGATAGGAATCGATATTTGTTCTTATCCATCTGGTTCTGCCACAATTTCTTACCCTAATTAGTTCCACGATATGGCGAGGAAGTTGGTTTGTGTTATTTGAACGAATAATTTTTGTTGGTACAACTCGTCAAGAATGACCTGAATTGCCATAAATGATTTACTTCATCTATCTAATTGTCAATATGATCAAAGTCGTAAGAGCCGTTTATGGGAAATTAAATGACGATTGAATTTAAAAAAAAAAATATTATGCCGCGTACCGTTATTTAAAACGATAGGGCAGAAAATAACGCCGCGAGATGTTACCCCAAAAGCTTTATATAGGAACTGTTAATCAAATTCGACGAAACATTTCGCCATACGGATCCAGGCAGGCAGATAGACCGACGGACGGCATTGGCAGACTATCTTTTTTGGACTTTTGGAGGAATTTGAGATGAAGTATTTGAATACCAAGGAGCTACCCGCGTTATGGTATCAAACTTGATGCGGCATCGCTGATAAATCGCTCCAAAAGCACAGAAAATTTAACAACGTTTTTCATTTTTATTTTAATTAAACGCGAACATTTTGATTATTGTGCAAAAAATATATTTGGCAAATTTGACACAACGTCAAATAACCATAAACATGGTTGAATTCCACGGAAACTTGGAGAAGGGCCAAGAATACGGCGTAACTTTTTCAGGTAGCGAAAAGAGGCAACTACAAAAAAAAAATACTACTATCACGCTTTACAAATATTTTTATAATAGGTATACTGCAAACATTTTGCTTTTCATATAACAATTTTCTTATAATTTAATTATATTGGTTTTGACCTGTTATTGTATCTTGGAAAATTAAATTAAGAAATAAATCATAATCACTAGAGTCGATTTGAGAAAATGATTTTTTTCTAAACTTAAAAGTTGATTTCAATTAAATTGGCATGTGATCAATTTGTTATCATTAAGAACAAACTCTCACAATGTTTCATGCTTTCTAAACATTTTTATATGATGCGATTCAACAACACACGTTAATCGTAGGACAAATCCAGCAGGACAAAATCGGAATTCTGATCGAGTTTATCGTATTGTCCCTTACGAAGTGAACTGCTTTAACAAAGATCCATAGAACTATTATTTTAAAAGAGTCATGAAATTAAATAAGTCAGCAGCACACAGATTAAGTGCGTTGGACCACTAATCGAGAAGTCGCTGCTTCAATTCCTGACCTGTACCACCTGAAAGTTTTTATGCCGCTGCTACTTTGGTATAGCGAAACTAATGGATTTGAAACTCCTTACTCGAAGGACAAATTGTATGGTCTATAAAGGGTGATCCATTTCGAGGTTCCCTACTTTTTTAAAGAAAAAAAACACAGGAAATTCAAATTTAATGGAGAATGTTTATTTCATTTGAAAGAACATTCTTTGGCATTTATTTTTTAAAGATTATGTCTATCAAATGTTGGCCGTTGCTACGTCGCAGATGGTCCATCCGTTGAGTCCAATTTTCGATCTGTCGTTCGAGCATTTCGACTGGTAACAGGCGAATGACACGCGTGATGTTTTCCTCCAAGGCCTGAATCGAAGCGGGTTTGTCGGCATAAGCTTTTGACTTTACATATCCTCACAGGAAAAAGTCTAAAGGTGTGATATCACACGATCTTGGTGGCCAATCGACCGGCCCAAAACGTGAAATTATGTGCTCACCGAAATGTTCTCTCAATAAGTCCATTGATTGATGCGATGTGTGGGAAGTGGCGCCGTCTTGCTGAAACCAAATGTCGCCGAGATCACGAGCTTCAATTTCAGGCATCAAATAGTCAGTTATCATGGCACTATAACGGTCGCCATTGACGGTTACGTTCGCACCGGCATAATTTTTTAAGAAATATGGACCGATGATTCCACCGGCCCACAAACCACACCAAACCGTTGTTTTTTCTGGATGAAGTGGCAGTTCTTCAATCTCTTCAGGTTGCTCTTCGTCCCAAATGCGGCAATTTTGTTTGTTTACATACCCATTGAGCCAGAAATGGGCCTCATCGCTAAACAAAATTTGCCTCGGAAACGTCGGATCTTCTTGGAACTTTTCAAGAGCCCATAGAGCGAAGCGATGTCGCTTGGGAAGGTTTAGCGGCTTCAGTTGTTGCACAAGCTGTATTTTGTACGCTTTCAGATCTTTAAGATCTTGACGTAAAATGCGCCAAGTCGTTCCATACGTAAGTCCGAGTTGTTGCGCACGGCGCCGAATCGACTCTCTGCCACAGATGAGGAATTAACCAGATAGTCAACTCTGCAATCCCCTATCACTTTCAACCCGCAAAAAATATTTAATAACGGCCGCAAAATCCTCTCTCAATTTTCCCATCTGTGAATACGTGTGAGCCAGACACATGAAGTTAGATCTAATTTACTAGATTACCCGCCAAAAATAATTGTGGGGAGTTTTGCAATATATCCAAATCGCAACAACAAAACATCTGGTCCCGGCGGATGTGTTGGGAAATAGGAAATTCTGCGAAGTGTTGAGTTTATGTGATTCAACTTTTATAGCAATCTTAATATAAATGTTTATAAAGAAACAAAAAATTATTTACCCAATAAAGTTGTTACAATTTAGTTGGAATATTTTTTGCGGTTATAAGAAATAGTTCTCTTTTTTTTATCTGCCTTAAAATAAACATTCTTGGGTTGTTGTACTTTTCCATTTTGGTTAATAAAATGAGATAAAATGCATATTTAATTGTATTATTGTATAAATATTACTAAAATAGTAATGTTTGGGTGTAAAATATTTGTAGTAAATAGTTTGCAATGGTTTTTTATATATATATTAAATTCTTTGTTTGTTTTATTATTTATTTATTATTTGATTGTTTTTATTCTACATATGAAAGTTTAATGAATATATGTACATATTCGGGTTCCGTGCATGGATAAAAAAAAGTGAAAAAGAAGCATTTTTAATCCTTTTTAAATTATGTTGTGTTACAAAATTTGTACGTTTAGTCAATCAATTTGCTTAGCTGTTTCTTTTCTAAGGCGGTTTTGGAAATTTTTTATATAAGTTAATATGCTTTATTTTAAAATTTAAAGTAAGAGATAGACGGAAGAAGGGGTGCATTTTTTAATCGAAAATGCTTGGTAGTTGAGTATATTACGAAAATGCTTGGTAGTTGAGAATATATCATAAATAAGCATGCACATTATGTTACATATATATTGAATTAATTAGCCACTCTTTTTAACAGACGACTTTATTTGTCAAGTTATAATATTTTGTAATTTTATCTTTTATGAAAATAAACAAAACAATTTACTTCTACTACTAATACTAGTAAGTAATTGCAAATTTTGTTATAAAAGTGTTTTGATGTACCAACAAAAATATTTGTAAGAATTTGGATTACGTTTTATTAAAAAGGGTTTTAAACCGGTGTTCAATTGTGTAGAGTTCATATAACCATCCATAATCTACGAAATCCTTGCTAGTATAGTTATACTTAAATTTATTGTAAGATGTATGATGAACCTACTTATTATATATTATTCACGTTAATTAATATTATTTTGATTATTTTTCATTAAAAATTAGAATAAATTAGTTAAAACACAGCTTTGTTCTTAATATTATAATATTTTATTATGTTATTAGTTGTGTGGTAAGTATGTTTTTATCAATCCATATTCACCGCATATTGACCATGTTTATTTTGCACACCCAAATTGTGAATTGTAATCTGCTGAAATTCATCAACTGTTCCCAACTTCTTGCTATAAAAAATGACATTTCATGGGCGCGGCCATTAGCCCCATATAATTCGATTTATGTGTGCGTGATTCCCATTTGATTTGCACGTAAAAGCCCATATAAGTGCAAATTATGTGGGGCTTATCAGTTCGACTTAGCTTGTAGGCAAGGTGAGAGATTCGCTCTCGAGTTGACTATCTGGTTAATTCCTCATATGTGCTCTCTGCGGTCTTCGTGCGGTCTTCGTGTACACTCTCAGCTAAGGCCGCTATATTTTCTTCACAGCGTGCTGGACGTGGTCTATTCGGTCGAATATTATCCAATAATGAATGCTGGGTCTCAAAATGGGTGATGGTGTTGCGAATAGTACGCTCAGTAGGCCGATTATGTTGACCATAAGTTGAGCGAAGTGCACGAAACACATTCATTACAGAACGTGAATTTTCATAATAAAGTTGAACAATTTGTAAACGTTGTTCACGCGTAAGTCTTTCCATTATGAAATGCCAAACAATACTAAACAAAAATAACATGACAGCATGACACGACTCACACGTGATCTGTCAAAAAAGGCTATTGAAAAAAGTATCTCTACTTGGATCACCCGTTAGAACTCTTATTCTGCTACTTCTGCTATACAGCAAGAAAGTTACCTTCGGCGGATATTTGAAGGTGTGGGCGATCAGGGCGAAAGGAGGAGAAGAAGAAGAACAGAAGTCCAAAAAGCCAAAACTCGTCGATTACATTTCTCGGCAACATCGAGCGAATAGACAATAATGCTCCAGCGAAGAGGATCTTCGAAACTCAGCCCCTAGCCCAGGTGGGGAGAAGTCAGAAAAGCCCGAGCTTCCGAATCGGTTGAAGCTTCTCACATAAACATAAGGTCAGTAGCGCATTGTAGCAGCATTGTTTTGTTGCATAATGTAAAAATGTAAAACCGATCAACTTTTGCTGACCATCAGCATAAGGATCATCCGCACAAGAGTATCAGCTCCGCGATATGCTACGAGTTAGTGGTGAACATACCATAACGACGTTGCTAACTTAAAGCCCGTGGTAATCCAATAAAATAGATGTGCCAAAAAAGCCAAGGTCCAAATTTCATCCACTTCGCACTTGCGAACACAGTTTTTTAGATCCACGGTATAGCTATCTCAAATCGGAGAAGGAATTCTTTGTTTTTTCATATAAAAAGAAGTTTGAGGGTTGTTGGCCGTAAATGGGTTTTTACGAATGATTTTTCTTTCACCTCACACGATAATCCACGAACCGTTCACCGTGTATGATAATAATCGGATAGGTTTTTCAACTCTGGGTCTTAGGGGGTACTTATTCAAATTTGTGCGGCCCTACGAATTATGTTCCAACTGGAAGTAACTCCCACTAGTCAAATGAACTAAGTCCCACCAATTTTGCAGTGGGATTTAGTTTATATGTTTGGGAGATAGTTCGTAGTTCATTATGAACAAATTAAGTTGTTTCGAAGACAAAATAATTTTGTTAAAAGTGGGAGAAAAATTCGTTTTGGAAAAAAAATTGTTTTATTATGCACTACATACATAGGTTTGCATTATGTACCAACAGTTAGATAAAGAAGGTAATTGTATTGATTGTAACAAATTATTAATGAAAGAAGGTCACAAAAAAGTAAAAAATCACCTTTTACCCTTTTTTCACTGGGGGCTAAAATTCATGAAGCCATTTTAATTTTTTATTTTTTATCTTTCACATCGGAGTTATTGCCACAAACGTTTTTCGGTACTCAAGATAATGACGCGAACTACCTCAGCTGTTGAGGCCTACAATGGTGTTTTGTCTCGCTCTTTTCCCCGAAACCAAATTTTTTTTTAATATGTCAAACATATTATAAATGAAAAATTTTCAAAAAGTAGAGACTTTAATTTGCTAATCACGGATCACGACTGACAAATTTTTTGCAGCGAATGATATGATTTGTTAGGAGATGCAGCCAGGTAAAGATATTTTTGAAGAGTCTACGAATAACAATGAAGATGAAGATGAAGTTGAAATTGTCTTCAGATGTTCACCGTATGAATAGCGAGAACTCTTTGTTCATTAATATGATGCCAAACATCGTCCTTCTTCCATGCAAACATGTCATGATTTGCAGCGAATGTCATTTGAAGTTGCAAGCAGATAGCATCGCCAAACGATGAACATATGTACTATGTACATGTCGTTTGTGCCGCACAAAGATGATTAATATAATTAATGTTCACTTACAATAAATATTGTATTATACATATGTATGTATGTATACTTAGTTTATATTTTTTAACAAAAGTATATACCTATGATGGATAAAACATTTTTGGGACTTAGTTAATTTCAAATCGTTAACTTTCGTTTTATATTAAATAATTTGGGAGTAAGTTCATTTGGATTCAATTCATTCTTATATCTGGACATTGTTGTTCTTAGTTGGCCCTTCCAAATTTAGTTCGTTTTGGCTAGTCGGATTTAGTTCCAGTTGGGACTTAGTTCGTAGGGCCAATTTGTACATTTTGTTGGTACAATTCACTTGAAATATAAAACATTGTACCTACTATACAATTAAAATTTTTCAATATTTTCAACGAGTGTAAATGCTTAAAAGAACAATTAGTGTGTGATGTATAGCTAGGTGGGTTGGTAAACGAGGTGGTGGTTGACCTATGTCCCATGGCAGTAATAGGCACGCTTGCGGCGTCAGCTCGTCAGCGAGGTGGGGTCTTGCTGCCTCCCAATACACACATGTTATTATCGTGCCTGCTAGTTTGTTTTGATTAAAATACGGAAAGGTACATGGAGAAAGAAGAGAGAAGAAGGGAGAGGGTGATTCCAGAGAGAGTTAATTAACGGAAATGAAGACAAAGAGTGAAGAGTAAACGTATGAAGCTGGTATGTTTCTGGTGTTGCGAAACATTATGGACATTCCCTACCCACATGCATCTGGTGATAGCCTAGATGCACCATGACTATCCTACGTCCTTATCTATATGGGATAGCCCCAAAAGATACCCTCACATGTAACCTCCGATCACAAACCCTTTAACCAACTGTTTATACACAAAACATTTCAAACAACTGCACCGAATTTATGTTACTAAACATTTGATTTTACGTTTATTTAAATTCAGTAAAGAAACAATGCATAAAAAATACGGGGGAGGGGGGGGGGGGGGAACTTCATTATATAAATATATATTAAATTAAGTTAATTTAGTGACTATGTGTTTGTGTAAATGGTTATTCAATATATGTATATGAATTATGTTATATTTCTTTATAGAAGATATAGTACATATTTAATAAAAAAAATCTGTTAAAAAAAAAGTTGCCTAAAAATTATTTTATAATTTAAAGTACTACTCTATAACTTACTTTTTCCGGTTGATGAAAGATGTGGCCACATGTTTCCTCCGCTGGTGATAGTGTTTGTCTTTTTGCACACTTTTATATTATTTAAGAGGTTATATTTTCTTGGGCAATATTTTATGTTAATACACATGCACTTTTAAATATTCAAATTTTCTAAATAATGTTTTATTAATTACGTTAATCAGCCTTTTTTTTTGTACATATATCACGATTTTGTATTTAGAATTTAATAATTCGGATTTTTTTTTTTGCGAATCACTTGATTATGTATTCCGTTGGTATATAGGCACATGTCATTTTACAAAATGCGCAGCGTTGCATAAGCGGCGACCGCGTGCGTAGGCTTTTGGTCACGTCACAGTCGCTATGCTATTTCGCGTCTTCTGACGTTATATATGATACTGCGTGACTGAGCTAGTATTTAGCGTGGCGTCTTGAGCGATGAAATTGTTAGCTTTTCGCCACAATTGGTGAGAGGAAATAGAACAACAACAAATTAAAGAATTGCGGACGCTATTGTATGGTCAGTTCGGTGATCGTGAATAGTGATAACGCAACGATGCACATCCAAACCTTTTTTTTTCTAGGCGTCCGCAATATCTGTGGACCATGGTAAAAAGGGGATCAATTACTCTGTTTGAGTGGCTACTAAAATAATTAATACGTACCTTTCTATGTTTTGCGCTAAACTTGTTGTTTTTCCGAATATTTTAAAGAAATCTTACTAGGGCTTTTGGTTCCATCGAAATTTTGGTGGCCAGAGAACAAGGTTACGTGCAATATTATGCACAAGAACAATGCAAAATCCTAGGAACACAATTTTTTTTTTTTACTTTATTCCCGTACTGAGTGGAATTAAAAATAACAGGATCCTACTCTTACCTGTGGATTGAATCTTATTCAGCTTAATAATTATATTTTTTTTTGAGAAAAATCCACTTTACGGGTTTATGGAATTTTGTAAACCTTTCACTTTCACTGCCAAGATGGAAAAGAGCGAGCGTGGGATTTTAGCTTGTAAAAGTTGGTCTTCATTTCCTGTGCATGAACTATTAAAGTTCAGTGGCAGCTGCAGCTGATCGTGTAGATATTATGTTTTTTTTTTGTTTTGATTTATTAGGCTTCGATACCATATACATCCGGTTTAAGTCCAGGACAAGGGAAGCAGCAGTTAAATTCAAAACTTAACGAAGCAAATATATTGTTCAAGGTATACGCTACAAGTGATAGAAATTTAAACCTTAAATGAGTCTTTTCACTCTGTACATATGATTAAGGAGCATTGTAGTATGATTCAATGCGAACGTAACATTGTATCGTCCCAGATACCATAGAGTGTCAGTGAGACTCGATCGTCGTATCGACAGTGATTCATTCTACGTAGACGTTCATTCGGGTTCATGCGTTTGTTACTGTTTACACTTGCATTCGTTGCACCCAACATTCTTGAACAGGGACAGAGGGATAATATTTGCTATAAAGTGTGATTCAAGTTCTATGTGTCAAATGTTTTATGCTTTGAGTTGCAAGAACTAGTATCAATAATTTTGTATAAATTGGAATATCATTTTACACTTAAATAGCTTATGGCGGTAGGCTCCGCAACGGCGAACATTACATTACGATCCTGCAATATCCTTGCTATAGCATAAAAGCATTAAACGAAGAGGAGAGCGACCTTAGCAGAACTCGACCAGCTCTTCCAAGATTTGAATGAGCAGCACATTTCAGTTGGGGAAAAAAACATTAAAGAGGCACCTCAATACGTCCCAACATCGAAGCCGGATCAAAGGCTCTAACAATAGAGCAATACAGAGCAAGGCAGAGCAGGAGAGAACAGCAACAACCACCCAAAGAAGACAAGCCAGCAAAAGAAAAGCGTCGGGAAGCAGGTACGACTCTGGCAGTAACAAGCTGAACTGCATAGGCTCATAACGATAACAGCGAACTGAAGACCCAAATCATCATATCAGCTTTTAAAAAAATGTGTTAAAAAGTAGGTAATACGTGGCAGAATAAACAATGTTTAATAAAAAAATAAAATAAGTTAAAATGTACAAAAAAAGAGTATGGAACAAATCAAACCCATTCTAGCGAATCAACAGAGAATTCTCAGAAGATTACATAGCTCGGACAAAGATTGAAGTTAAAAAAATTTGGAGCGAAATCAGAGAAGAAGAAGTAGTAGGAGAGATTAGAGCACACTTCTTAGCAATAGTTGAGGAAAAAGACAAACTGCTGAAACCAAAAATAATTAAAAAGGAGCAGCATAAAGAAACACACGCAATGGCACGCTTCGATATTCTTACAGCTGTCAATCTGTTACAAGAATTTGACGGGAACCAAAAGAAACTGTCAAACTTCTTAGGCCTGATTGAAGTGTATCACGATATTTATTTCGATGATTAGTCTCGTGCTTACCACAAAATTGACAGATATATTGGAAAATAAACTACAAACGGAAACAAGGCCGACAAAAATAAGAAGAGCTAAAATACATACTTAACAAACTTTTTAAACAAAACGTAGATCTATTGAAATTAGAAAATGAGCTAGCTAAGGCAACACAAGTGTCAGCATATACGCCCACAAAAATTTAAGCACTGCGGTAGTAAAACTCAATGAGACGTCATATAGCAATCCAAGGAGGACCACATAAACAAATAATCGTTGCTCCCAACGATCAGTTAGGGTTAAACGCCTTCAAGAATGGACTAGTCGAAACAGGAAGAACAGTAGTTCAGGCAGCCAGGGTAGCTAAACTCAGTGAAACTATACAGATTGCGCAATTATGTTTGGCGGTATTGGCTTTTTAAGCACAACCACAACCATCAACTCACTTAAAAAAAAACCTCCTTTTGATTTTTATCTTTCCTCTTCCAATTCCATTGATATCTCTTCCAAAATGCATCAAAGCTATTCAAATGACTTTTCTGTTGCTCAGCCTTTCTGATTAAATCGACTCAAACCTTCAAAGCATTTCATTCTCTTTAACATTCACAAAAAGATTTTCACTTTGTCAGCAGCATCCTTTTGGGGCAAATCGTTGCCAACGCCTAGTTTAGTTGGCATATCACAATTTCACGCACCTATAGACCTGGCAGTAACTTATAACGAATATTCACTGCCTTGTGCCAACATGGCAGCAAAAAAAACATCAAGAAAACATTTATTGGAGAAAAGGCTAGCCGATCATCTCAAACCATCCTAATAATCAATTCGATTCCCGTACGCTTCATAAAATTATGAAATTTTTCTCTATGCTCACGTTCAAGCTTTCTTGTTGGCAATCTTTGCTCCTTATTCCACCCGCTGTGTTGGACGATGATGCTTCATATGGGAAAGTCGGTCGCTTGCCTTTATCCCAAATTGGCAACAGGAAATGGCTTTGGTAAGCATCCAGGCGGGACGTGTTGTGTATGTGTGGCAAAAGGCTTGAAGGTTATGGCTATTTTGCCCCAAAGGACATTCGTATTCCTTTCACAGAGTCCAGACGAAATCGTTTGGGCGGCATCGGCAGCTACCTAACCTACTATACCGTTTGGTTACTTCATAGTGTAGTACAATATCGTCGGTCGTGAGTGGATGGAGAAAGGCACATTGCTTGGCAGCCGACTACGACGCGACGGTTGGAGTCACTTTGATTCCCTGCTGAATCCTGTTATCGGAATAATAAACAAAAATATACTTATGTGCGTGAGATTTGGTAAATATTTCCTTTGAGCCCCAAAGCACAACACAGTAACACACACACACACGCCTATCCACTTCCTTCAAATCGAGCGGAATAGCTAATGCGTATAGGTGGGAGGCTGAAACAAATATAATGAAAGTGCTGATGCTGAATCGAAAGGAAATCAGAGAGGATATCGGGCGATGGGTTGGCTGGTGAGGGTGGTGTGGTGTTGGTAGTGGTGGTGGTGATGGTGATGGTGATCTCTTTGCTTCGGGAAATGGTGAATGAACAAAATTAAACGGTGTGCGGGGTGAGATGAATGTGATAAATGATTTTTACTCGGGGTGGCAATTAAGGCGCGTGGGCATATAATTTGTGTTTTGTGTTAGCAATTTGGCGGGCGGAAAACTTTGAAAATTTAATTATTGCTAAATTAATTATAAGATGGCGTGGGGGTAGCCTGATTGGATAGGATATAGGTAGTCGCATTCGAAAAGGGTTCCCGTGAAACTTTATATGACATTGTAATAGCTGAGTAATTTGGAAAGCTACGTGATACTTAAACACCCGCGGTATTGCTGTTGCTGAGTTTTAGGCGTTACCTTGGGGCCGCCCTTCTCATTGGGTTGAGTTGTGGTTTTATGCGTGATTAGGATTAGGCACTTTCATTTATGAGTATTTATGGGACACCTCTTGTCACTTTAAGATGCATGGTGCTATGTCTATTCATTAAAGTCGAACACATCCAATTAAATTAAGCATTTTAGGGTCTGGTATTCGAGTTGTGTGTAAATCTGTTTAGGGGCAAAAAACACGAACACGAACACAAAAATAATAAGCCATTGCCTATGCAGTGAATATGCAAACTCAATGTGCATTATTTTAGTAAAAAGGCCTGCGGGCCTGCGGGTCAAAGAAAACTCCGACATCTATAAAACCGTCAAAATGACAGAGCATATGATGAGATAAAGAATAATGAAAACTGAAAGCAATACGTTTTCTTTAATATGCCCTGACATTAAGATGGGTTTAAAATTGACCCATTTTTATCACCGTATTTTATACTATTTACATGCTTTTACATCATTAATAGCAAGTATGACTGAAATAGGGCCTAAGTGAGTTCTCTGGGGAATTCCAGATTGAGCAGTGAAATTTGCAGAAAATGAACCTCTAAAGTTGACACGGTAATCGTAAGGTATGAATTTATCCATTTTATAAAACCAGGTGGGAAACCATTGGACCTGAGTTTTAATCTATTTATCTCATCGAACAGGTAGTGGAAAGCCTTAGAGAACAAATTTAATAACGACATAGAAATATACATTTTTCGCAGACTATTTGCTCCAAAGGCAAATGGCGTATTAGTACAAATTCTGATGACCGGTTTTGATGCCCTAGCTGCAAAGCTTTTAAAATACGGTAGTGATAGGGCGCCTGCACCAAATCATCAACCAAGTTTGGTTGGAGGAAAGCATGCTCGATGACTGGAACTTCAGCTCCATATGCCCCCTCTACAAGAAAGGCGATCCTATGTATTGCAAGAACTATCGAGGCATATCCTTGCTAAATGTCGCATTGAAGTTCCAATCTATCGTACTTGGGGAACATCTAAAGCCTTTCTGCAACACACCAATCGGTACGTACCAGTGTGGCTTCCGGCCCGGCAGATCGCACGTAGATCAAATTTCCACACTAAGGCTAATTTTGGAAACGACGAACGAATTTGAAGTCGAACTATCGACTTTAAAGCCGCATATGACAGCATTCATCGTCAGGAGCTCTTCATAGCGATGGCCGAATTTGGTATCCAAACTCATCTATCTGGGTCGCGTGACCCTACAAAACATGCGGACAAGACTAAATATATGCTTTCAATGAACAAACAATCATCTGTCCACCGACTAGGACAAAATGGAACTGTTGACAGCAGCAACTTAGAGGTAGTTAAGGAGTTCATCTACCTCGGGGTAAACATCAACTCCACAAATGACATCTTAGTGGAGATCCGTCGAAGAATTACCCTAGGAAACCGCTTCTACCTCGGTTTGGCAAAACAAATGGGTTCAAAACTCCTAACTCAAATAACAAAGTGCATGCTCCACAGTCGGTAGCCGGATAAGTAAAGTAAGTAAGTAGTGACCTCAGGATATCATCCGAATGACAAGTTTGGAAGACCGTCTGATCGCGCCTTTACAGGAGTTTGGTTGGTTGCGCTGTCGGATGCTTAAGGATTATGATTTTGATTTTTTTCAAATTCTTCTACTAAATTTCCGACAGTGTTACAATCAAGAGTGAGTGTTCATTACTTTCCATTTTTTTTAACTGCATCTCTACTGACACTTATTCTACTTCAACAAATTTCGTCAGGCTTCCCATTTTGACATAAAAAAAAAAAAATATTAGGCGTAAACAGCCCATACAGCACCTAAAGCCTAGCTTCTCCAACCATTGTGTGTGCGAAGTTATTTTTTTGACACGAATGGAGGGACCTACAGTTTAATGCCGATTCCGAACGGCAATTTCTTTTGAAAAGCTTCTCATGACATTTCTTACTCTTGGATGTTTGTCAGGCGTTCGCAAGAGGTGGGGCGGTGAATAAAAACTCTCAGGGTTTGAACCAGCGACCTCTCGCTTAGTGGTCCAATGCCCTTAACCACTATTCCAATGTATTTAGAGCAATCAGAATTTACATCACTATTAAACTCGATTCTTCTATTAAGGATGTTAAGGAGGTTGTAAATGTTGCGCGGTTAGGATTTAAAAGGCTTGGGATGAACAAGAAACCTAAGAGTTAGAGGTGCAGGAAAATTATTATGTCCACCCTATAAATTTTAGTACGGGACGTCACTGCTTATGACCATCAAACCGTTTCGCCGGAACGATTGGTCGATATTTTTCCCACAAATTAAAGGAGCACGTGTATATTTTGATTATGATTTTTAAGATAATTGGGCTAACTCATTGTCAGTCATCGCATCCAGCAGCTAGCTTCGCGGGAGTTGAAAAGAAGTTGCGGTCTGTAAATACCGTTAACGCTTAATTTATCTTATATGCTTCTTTGTTTGTTTCGTAGGGCACACTTTCACGTTCGTCTGTAACCTATGAAATGCACACAAGCTTATTGCCAACAATTCATTAGCATTTCGCAACTAAAATAATTTCAAAACAGTGAAGTTACATTGTTGTCTAATTAATAATCAAATCAGGTATTAGCGCAAAAAATTAAATTACAAGAATGCGAACATCATTTAAAACTTACTATTTCACCAATCAAAATCATAATATGCGAGAATCAATTCGCACAAAGCAATCATTAATAAATTCCGTTTGTAAATGGTTTTTTTTTTTTTTTGGTTTTTTAATTAAATTCCACTCGTTTTATACGGTCACAGACAGTTTATTAAATACAATGAAAATAATACCACTACCCACAAGCTTACCTCCCTCGCATTCGTACAGTGTGATTAAAACCAGCGGAAGGAGAGCTTAAGGATGTTCATTTAAATGTCCCGTATATTATGTTTAATATTCTCAGTGCACAGCCCCACAGGTTGTGAATGGCTAAAATACGTAACTTTCAGCAATCTGTATCGTATGAGTGGATTCGTACTTTTGTGGAATTTTAATGATCCATTTGCCTGCCACAAATGAATAATTAAATAAAATGTGAAAATCGAGAAAACGTGAGAAGCAAACTTATACGTTATTATTTTTATTATTTATTCATATTAATTGAGAAAATAAGAACTACCTAATTATTTTGTACAAAATTGTTTAAGTAATCTGAAAATGATTTTGGGGCTTGAAAATTGACAGGCTGGTACATTTGATCTGATTTACAGGGTGACTTGTTTTGGAATACATATGTTTTGGAATCTGGTTCATTTGTTTATGGTATAATTTATATTCGACAAGTTTTAAGGGTTTAAAGTTATTTTAGAAAAGAAATGGATATCAGTCTCTTTATAAAGCGACCCAAAATAAAAGAATCAAACCCTGATCCTCCCCATCAAGCTACATGGATCCATAGAATGAACTCTTTCTAAAGACGATATCGTTTCGAAAGAAAAATTCTTTTTACATAGGTGGTCCTGTTTGCATTGAAAGGTTCTGGAAGAATAGATTCAACGACGAACATACATATGAATGAACATAAAAGTGCACCATAAAGTGCGCGATGGCTAAGGCCCCGGCCTGTAGCACCGACTAATACAAGTCCTCTCATACGCATCAGTTGTTTGGTGGAGCAGGCTTTCACGGAAACGTGTTACTGCTTCTTTTGCCAAACTCCAAAGAACTGCATGTCTCTGCTGACCAGGGGCCTTTCCTAGCATTCCGGGCTCTAATCTATATGCTGTGATGAATCTTCTCCCATCTTTCACCATCTTAAATAGAGGTGGATTTTGTACCATCCGCACTGGAATTTTGAAGAACTTGCTCCAGAATTATCCTTTGACCCATGTCTTAGGGATATGCCGCCTGATGCAATGACAACAAAAATCTTTCTGCGACAAAACTATCACATCGACTTTCCGCAGGTAACGGAATGGCTTCGGCCAGACTCTGAACCATCGATTGAATGCCATCGTATTTTTATGGATGGCTTTAAAACAGGGCTCCGGTGCTGGAGTCACTATGGAACGCGATGACGTAAGACTTTACTAACCCTTGGGTAAACATGCGTCTGTTTTCCAATCGGAGATTTTTGCCATCCTGATGGATATGCGATATTTTGAACAACCAGTGGAGGGCTAGAGGTATTTGCATTTGTAGTGATAGCCAATCTGCATTCAAAGCGCTGCTAAGCCCTCTTATCTCGCCCAAGTTAGTGCTAGAACTCAAGCTTTCTCTGAATTTGGTCGGAAGATTGAACTCACTGTGTTTCTTGTCTGGGTACCAGGTCACACTGGCATCCAGGGAAATGAGATCCCCGATGAGCTTGAAGAAGTTTTCTCACGACTCGAACTTGTGTTGAATTTGCCTATCGTCGGGTCTTCCGTTGATGCTTGGGTTTCTCGTAAACACAAGATTCGGTGGCGTGATTGCAGTGGTTGTAGATAGACCAAACTACTGCGCCCGGACATTTGCTAAGGGTCTGCGTTTTTTCTCTTAGGAAACTCTTCTGTAGGCTGCTTGTAGGCGTCCTTTCGGGCCACCAAGCGGTGAAGGAGGATGACACAGCAGAACACTTTTTCCGCAGTTGTGGCCTATGCTCGCATCAGGTGGCGGATTTTCTTGGCTGACGTGGTGAGTGCCTTTAAAACATGCATCTATTGCCTTCTATAAACACTCTATAGCATTATCAGTAAAAACAAATTGAAATTGATATAAATCTGCGAATTTGTAAATAAATCTAATATACTTTTTAATCAATACAAATCATTATTATGTGACTAGATTGAATTCTCTCTGTTGCTTTATGTTGACATTATTCCAAGTGCAATTGCTATAGTCAATACCAGCTAGCTACTATCAAACCTTGTTTGATTTAGACATTTAATTAAAATTCTAAAAATACAATTTCGCAGTACAATTTCACTCTTGCCAAATAGAATTTATTAAAATTTTAATCGGTTATCGATTAAAAAGTTCAACTTTAACTGTCTCAAATACACGTTAGTATACGTTCTAAAAAAGAGAAAGTTATTGCAATCGTGTTGAACATATCCAAAAATGGGTTTGCCATTGCCTATTCGTTTTTCTATCAATGAGCCGTATGCTGTTGCGTTTCTGGGATCACATCTCGCGGCGTTTTTGCTTTATAATTTTAACTAGTAGTATAATGGTTGACTAGGTACTCATTTTCTTAAAAGCGGATTTAATTATGTTATTCGGTTTTTCCATTTCGGATATTTGATGTGGGCCAAACCTGCTGCAGCATTTTCAGGCGAGTTTAAAACTGTGACAGATCACACATGTATGAAATCTGAAAATACTATCATAAAGAACGCATTCCTTCTATCTAAATATATGCAAATACTACCTTGTTGGCACACAACACGCGGCTGAAATGCCTTCAACTCATTTTTCGCAGGTAGATTAAGCTAGGTAGATGCTTTTCGCCACTGCCAGTCTATAAAAAAAATTGTTATCTGATCTAGCCAAGGGGCTCGGGAGCTCCAGCAACGTTTGCACTTCACTCATATTTGCAGAAATCAACTCAATTCATGTACTATATCCCATGTACCTTTACTAGAAAAATCAAATTTCCAATAGTTCAACATGAGTAGTTCCTGAGTAACAGAACCAAAAGCTAAGACCTTGGATTTTTCGTGTAAGTCTTAGTTTATTTGGTGTGATACGATGGTCTAGAACAAAACCACATACCATTCCTAATTTTCGAAATATATTTTATGCCTCAGACCTCAGTTCAAAAAAGCGTCTATTATAGGAAGGGAGAAAGTTTCATATAAGCCAGTCATGCACTTTATTTTGTTTTTGCTAAAACAAATAAAAAATAATTACAAAAACACTGCTAACACAATGCGAAAATATGTTTTGCTATACGAATAGGCCCATAGATACTAGATATTTCAATTCTACTGGATTACGAATTTATTTCAAATTTAAGAAGTTGAATGTCTAGCTGCATTTGGTACCATGGTACTAAGATTTAATTTTTACGTTTACAAGAAAAAAATTAAATGAGTAAAAATGGAGCACTAAAACAAGAGAGAGACGGACTGCAGTGTTACCGTAAGAAATTTATCAGTATTATCGCTTGATTATTAAGTGCACTAGAAGGTAAGCCGTACTTTGAGGGGATATATGAGGGGATGAATTTTATTAATTAATTAATTACATAGATAATAAACCCTTGAAGTGGCAACGATTAAGGTACCTACATTTCCATCATACTTCCTTATATCATTGTCAAGATATCTCCCCTTAAAGGGGCCATACAGGACCTAACGCCTAGCTTTTCCAATGATTGTACATGAAGATATTTTTTTTGACACAAATGGAAGGGACCTACAATTTAATGCCGATTCCGAACAGCCATATGTTTTTTGAGTAGCTTCTCATGACAGTTCTTATTCTTCGATGTTTGTCAGACTTTCGCAAGAAGTGGGATAATGAATAAAAACTTTTAGGTGGTATGAGTCAGGTTTAAACCGACAACCCCTCGCTAAGTAGTTGGTTAGACTATTACTTTATTTTAAAAAGTTCACGATATTTCATGTTCTTAACTTATTAGGTTCGGCATTTTGTAAGCCGTCCACCAGTTTTAAAGGATACATTATATTGTACAGTTCTTGTAGCGCAATGTATTCAATGTGTAATCACCTTTATCTGCCACCATTCAAGATATCGATTGCTTTCTCTATGCCAAGCGTTTGAGCAACGCTCAATTTGCTGTGGAATTCCTTAAGTATGGGGCATTTCGCAATGAAGTGCAACACATCTTCTCTTTTATTGACATTGCACAAGTCGCATAAATTCGGAAGCTCAGGACGGTGCGGTACAAAATTAGGTTTAAGCGGTACAAAAAAAGTTCGCTTCTCAGTTTGGAAATGGTACTTATTTTATTCACCGGATACATATTTAAAAAATACGTTCTGAAGTGGGATGAAGTGTTCTTCATTTACATGAATTCTGCTACTTGTTTTCTTATAATGCTGTTTAAGTGATTTTTATCGCTCGCTTGGCGTGAGAGTGAAGTTAGAAACACATTCATCTCCAAGTATTTTCCACTCTTAAACACATTTCACCTCATATTAAGGCACATATCGCCTTCTTAGCTTCTGCAAGTTTAACTTTCAAATACTTGTTCATGTTTAGATTCGACGTAATTAACACTCCAAGATACTAATTGTGCTTAGCTATATTAGTCTGATCGCTTTAAAAACCTCTATATCTCGCTTCAAGCTTTTTCCTCCGTCTCTAAAGACCATCATCTTTGATTTTTCTAGATTAACGCTTAAATTTCATATTTTGCAGTAGCTATATAGCCTGTTGATCATTAACTGCATGGTATCTATTGTATCGGCGAAAAAAAATTATATCATCTGCAAAAATTAGCGCCGTGCACAAAGATCTATCCCAATCCTAGGTTGGTGGATGCCCCTGTGATTTCAGCCACCGCTCACGTAGACCAGCGATTGGGTCTATTGTTCATCGGTTATATCATTTATGTACTAAGCACGCAACCTTGTTTGACATTCATTGAGACTTCAAAATCTTCCGATAGATGGACACCATCCCAGACACACGACTTGTTATTGCAGTACATAGCTCTTAAAACATTAACGACTTGAGACGAGATAACGTACCTCTACAACTTATAGAAAAACATTTCACGGGGGATGGAGTCAAAAGCCGCACGAAAATCCACGAAGAAAGCGTACAGTTTTTTGCGCTTTACCCATCGAGAATATTTGGTCTATAGTCGAGTATTTTTTTTCGAAAACCGGCTTAAAATTTCTTTAAAACTTCGTGATTCTATTGAAAAGCAAACTAGCAAACAACTTAGCAGATGTGTTTAAAATAGATATTCCCCTGTAGTTTGCTGGATCGTCATAATTACCTTTCTTGTGCATTGGAAACATTACCGCTTTCTTGTGCATTGGGGTTCATCAGTTGTTAAAAGCTGTTCTATTGCATTCTTGCAGAAGAGCCAATAGGAATTCCGATTCGCAATTTTTGTAGAATTCAAACGGAATACGGTCATTCCTGGTGCTTTCGATGGCCACTTCTAGTTCAGACACGGAATATGGTGCGTCCACGCTGCATGCGGTAGATATTTGCGGTGCATTGAGTAGAGAAGCAGCAACATATTGTGCAGATGAGCTGTTTCGTATATCCGTCTTGGACTATAAAACAAAACAAATTTTCTGCGAGGACTTTTTAACCTCACCTGATACGCTCAATAAAGTGAGCTCGGTCTCAAATTGAAAGCTCGATGTGAGACAGAGCAATAAGATGCGGAAGATCGATCTCATAAGTATCTTATATAGAACCGTCAATATTGAAAAATCTGCTGACGATTTTGGTCGGTTATATCTATTTAGTGATGAGAATGTGAAAATGTTATTTGACGAATTTTGCGGACTGACAAGTTTGCAGAGAAACTAACAGATTTTGTGATAATTGGGAAAACCTTGATCAAATTGTAATGCAGAATTAACCTCTCATTGATTCTGCATTGATAGGTTTGCGATATTTTTATTAAATTGCATTACTATTTGATTCAGGTTTTTCCAATTTTACTTTTGTAACTTATCGCAAAGAAATCCTAAGTACAACTTAATACATCAGAGAAAAGAGAGAGAGCTTTGAAATTGATCTTTCTCCCATCAAAGTCAGAGCCGTTGAGAATGGTCTTTCCTATTTTGTAGAAGGCCATCGTATTGTATCGAATTGACTGATCAAAATGTTAAAATCTTAAACAAAAATATATTCTTATTGGATATATCAACACATTCCTGTAGTGCAACTCTCTCTCGATAAGTATCGCTTGTCGTAAGAGGTGCGCATATGTACGTGTATAGGTTAAGTTAGGTTATGTTAAAGTGGCAGTCGGTGAGGCCGGCTCACTTAAACAAAGAAAGGTCCGTTGTTATACCACGTGGATCTAAACTTTTACTACTCTACTTCCTAAACCATTTGGAGCTCTGGACATAGCGAAATAGGTCTTCAACGTCAGTAGTTGATAGATCTTCAAGATTGTCATGGAAGATAGTGTTCAGTGATGACATCTATTGTAGAGCTGACTTGCAGTCTTTTTAGAGAGATCAAACACTTATAGCTATACTATATAGTTATAGATCGAGTTTAGGCCAAATTTGCTTCGTGGGTAGACAAGTTGTGCCACTTACCCACCTCCTCTTCCGTCTGTCTTTTAGAAAGAATCTTCATTCTAAGGCCACTATTGAGTTTAGAAACACTTAGTCTAGCCTTTTTAAGGCCACTTGGCTGTAAGAGAAGATTCGTATATCTCTAGCTAGTATCACGTTTCTTTTCAGCCAAGCTAAGGCTTTTTAAATCGCCTGAAGCACACTGCAATTATTGGGTAGACGAATCGTGAGTTTTAGACCACCGTGAGACCACCAAGCCCCTATTCAGTTTTTGATCCATCGGTATAGAAGAGGATTGATTCATCTTCCGCGAGATAACTTTCGTCCCGGAATGATCTGGAAGGAATAGTGACTAGAACATTTTTGTCAAACTAGGCTGAGGTGTGGTGCAATCTATTTTTCTAGGAAGGGTCTTGAATAGATTTATAATAGCAGAGTGGCCAAATTCTTTCTCGGTCTGCTGGGACATTGCTTTGATGCCAATGGCCGAGTTAGCAGCTAATTGTCTGCTTAAGATGTCGAGTGATTTTAAATAAAATAGGATGTCGAGTGCATACGAGGAAGTAGTACGAAGTACACCACTTAGGCATAGACAAGCTGATCGCTGCACATTGCTGAGTTTGTCGCTATTTGTCGCAGTGTCTAAGGCAGTCCATCAGACCACCACACTGTACATGAGTATAGGTCTTACAACCGAGATATATATCCAATGTGTTATGCGGAGTTGAAGACTTCATCTATTACCAATTGCCCTCTTGCAAAAAAAAGGGCAACTGTTTGCTTCCTAACCCTTTCTTGTATATTCGGTTCCAGCTTAGTTGTTTATCCAAGACTATACCAACATATTTTGCTTTGTCAGAGAGGACTAGTACTTGCACTTTCTAGTGAAAAGGACAAGTTCGGTCTTAACCCAGGGGTTAAGAGCATACCAAAGGCATTCTTTTAAGGTATTGAGATACTTTCCCGAGACGGCAATAGCAACGTCATCTGCATCACTCTACAGCCCACTCCTTCTAGACATGTAAGCAGTTCGGTCATCACTTAGTTACGGAGAATGAGGGATAGGACCCCGATAGACCCCTCTATCTATTGGCAGATGACATAACCAGTTTTGAGCCTAATACCCTGCTTGTGAGCTTATCAACTCACCAAGTGCGGTATCTACCTTCAAACCTGAAAGTGCAGTTGGCATCGCAGATGTGTGTACCAGTTCCAAGTTCGTTTAAACAATTCAATTATATTTTTAAACAATTTTAGAATTATGAATTTAATATTTTGCCATAGCGGACTATATATGAACACAGATAATAAATACATCAATCGGTTGGAAGGAGAGTCCTTCAATTTCATCATTTAATTTATTTCAGAAATGTTCCAATTTTTGCAATTAAGCTGAATGCAATTTGTTTGTTCTACCCTACTGCATTTTATGTCTCAAAAATAGCTCCAAGGGAATTCATAGAACTATACTAACTATCACTTGTAGGGCATTGGTATACACAAACGTGAATATTGATAATCAATTCAAGCGAAATATTTTAATTAAAAACACACGACCATTCATCGAATAAAATAGTTTGCTTAAAATGTTAGATCCCCTTTTTCAACGACCCTGTGTACTGTTAGCATCGAGTCATTTATATGTTTTCTAAAAGGATTCGAGGGAAATAAAAATGCAAAACCAATCTGTGTTCTGGCAATGACATTGAAATGGAATTGCTGGTTTAAATGATGCGCTCAATTGCAGGAGTTTAAATTAGTTTAAAACAAAAAAGTGTGTTTGTTTTACGATGAATTCGTCAGAAAGTCAGGAAAAATATCAAAACAAACTTAGTATACGATAATCCTCTTAACATTTTAAGTAATTGTTTTTGGGAGCGTATTGCAATATGGGCAAGTATCCTATGTTTGATAATAGTAATATAGATACGGTATCAACTATTCCGATGAAATCAACTCCTTCCATAATGCTTAATGTTTATAGGTAAATGGTGATCCATTTCGAGGTTCCCTACTTTTTTAAAGAAAAAAAAAACACAGAAAATTCAAATTTAATGGAGAAAGTTTATTATCATTTGAAAGAACATTCTTTGGCATTTATTTTGTGAAGATTATGTCTATCAAATGTTGGCCGTTGCTACGTCGCAGATGGTCCATCCGTTGAGTCCAATTTTCGATCACTCGTTCGAGCATTTCGACTGGTAACTGGCGAATGACACGCGTGATGTTTTCCTCCAAGGCCTGAATCGAAGCGGGTTTGTCGGCATAAGCTTTTGACTTTACATATCCCCATAGGAAAAAGTCTAACGGTGTGATATCACACGATCTTGGTGGCCAATCGACCGGCCCAAAACGTGAAATTATGTGCCCACCGAAATGTTCTCTCAATAAGTCCATTGATTGATGTGATGTGTGGGAAGTGGCGCCGTCTTGCTGAAACCAAATGTCGCCGATATCACGAGCTTCAATTTCAGGCATTAAATAGTCGATTATCATGTCACGATAACGGTCGCCATTGACGGTTACGTTCGCACCGGCATAATTTTTAAAGAAATATGGACCGATGACTCCACCGGCCCACAAACCACACCAAACCGTTGTTTTTTCTGGATGAAGTGGCAGTTCTTCAATCTCTTCAGGTTGCTCTTCGTTCCAAATGCGGCAATTTTGTTTGTTTACATACCCATTGAGCCAGAAATAGGCCTCATCGCTAAACAAAATTTGCCTCGAAAACGTCGGATCTTCTTGGAACTTTTCAAGAGCCCATAGAGCGAAGCGATGTCACTTGGGAAGGTCGAGCGGCTTCAGTTGTTGCACAAGCTGTATTTTATACGCTTTCAATTTAAGATCTTGACGTAAAATGCGCCAAGTCGATCCATACGTCAGTCCGAGTTGCTGCGAATGGCGCTGAATCGACTCTCTACGGTCTTCGTGTACATTCTCTGCTACGGCCGCTATATATTCTTCACAGCGTGCTGGACGTGGTCTATTCGGTCGAATGCTGGGTCTCAAAATGGGTGATGGTGTTGCGAATAGTACGCTCAGTAGGCCGATTATGTTGACCATAAGTTGAGCGAAGTGCACGAAACACATTCCTCACAGAACGTGAATTTTCATAATAAAGTTGAACAATTTGTAAACGTTGTTCACGCGTAAGTCTTTCCATTATGAAATGCCAAACAATACTAAACAAAAATAACATGACAGCATGACACGACTCACACGTGATCTGTCAAAAAAGCCTATTGAAAAAAGTATCTATACTTGGATCACCCGTTATATCCTTGAAGAAAAACGCCCATCACTGATATAGAGACCTATTAATTCGAGGTACAAATATTAGACTATGTGTACCCTCTAAGTCTCTAGAGTCTATTCCCTCACTGTTCAACTGAACGGCATTTCAAAAAAGAACGTCCTTAATTTCGAGAAAAGTAGCGTCATCGATTTTATTTTTTCGCATTTTTGGTAAAGGAGCTTGATGCAAAACTGTCTAAGCGTATTACTGTAGATTAGTTCCACGTTTCGCTAAGAGTCATACTGCCAGACATTAAGAAGTTATCGGAATTCAAAAATATTTTATCGTTATTAAACTTTGCATGGCCATGTCAAGAATGGACGTAAGTCGGTATGCGGAGTCATATTCGTGCTAGACAAATGGCCATGCTATTTTCGATCTTCTGAAGTACAAGGTGGCGCAAAATTAATCACATTATCGAAAGATGTTATAATTCTTGAAAATGGCCTCGCACGTCAATCGTATTTGACATTTGTGAACTATTGTGAATTACTGTGAAGCCATTCTCAATCCTACCAACGATCTTGTGTAAAAAATTATCATGAGCGACGGGCGCATTTCACTTAAGCGGTTACATCAATAAGCAAAATCTTCGTTTTTGGGGTACTGAAAATCCGCGTGAGATGCACGAGAGCCATTACATTCACCCAAAGCCACTTTTTATATGGCGTTCACGCGGGAGGAGTGATTGGGACGTATTTTTTTGAGGGCGCGATCCACACTGTTCTGACGAACGCTACAGGGCCATGATAAACGACTTTTTACTGCCGGAATTGGATGAGCGGGCTTGGTGAATATTTTGTTTCAACCGCACACATAGAACGATCCACATTGGATATTGTGAAGGAAGCGTGCCTTAGCCGCGTAATCTTCCGTTTCGCCAATTTGGCGTGGCCAACATGATCGCCCTATTTAACCTTCCCAGACTTCTTCCTCTAGGGATATTTAAAGTCGCGGCTTTATGCCAACTGAGACAATCGCAGCCCCTAAGGAGAATACTCTACAGGAGATTTCACGGAAAGACATGGAAAATGTGATAAAACGGATACAAATATGTATCACCACTGGCGGCAGCCCGTTGACAAATATCATCTTTTCCACTTAAGAGAAAAAATGTTTAAGGTCCAAATAAAGATTTCCATCACTCAAAATTATTTTTTTAACTTTTTCGCATACATTAGTATACTAAAGTTATTACGATCGTGTGAAAATTTCGAACTTAAACTGAATATGAAGGATGATATTACGACTATAGAGAAGTCCAAAAAAGTGGGTCCGGCAATGCCGTTCGTCGGTCTGTCTGTCCGGGCGTCATATGGCGAAACGGTTCGACAGATTTGCTTCAAAGTTCGTATATAAGGTTCTTGGGGTTACATGTCGGGGCATCTTTTTTTTCGTTTTATCTTTTGAAATAACGGTACCTGCCATACAAATTGTTTTGTGAAAATCACTAATCACTATTTTTCTCAAAAGTGGTTCAAAGAATTTCGGTCTTATTTTGTACTAAGGTTGTTTAGGATGGGGTTAAAAATCTGCATACTTAGTTTTCGGAAAAAAAAATTATTAACGGTAATTTATAAAACTGGCAATATCTCGAAAACTAATAAAGGGAATTTACAGTTTTCATACTATAAACAAATTTGCATACTTCGATTTTTGAAATAATTTAATTTTTCATATAACGATTTTGTTAAGTTTAAATTAAATTCGTTTTCTCAAAAAACGGCTCAACGATTTTAATAATTATTTGTATTTCGAACAATTATGTTAAAAGTGCTCAATGTGCGAAATTACATCAAAATCGTATGTGTCGTTTTGGAGAAAATCTAAGTTTTCAAAACCTAAAGAGTGATTTAAATACATTTTCGATTCATTTTGCGACTCAAAAACGCATCTCATGTACCGAGAAAGTTTCGTATGACGTAGTTGTGCACTTTATCATTTCTCTGCTTGAGTACAGAAATTGTTGAGCTGGTTACAAGTTGGATATTACTAGCAAGTAGATTGGCCTTATAGAAAGATATATGCATGAGTCATGTGGTTACATTGACTACTGCGTAATAAGTCCCGTCAAAAAAAAGAAAGCAATCATACGCCTGCGGAAAGAGGTTTGGAAACCCTTAAACCAGCATAGCTGGTACTTTTGCCATGGGCGCCTGCCTGACAAAAAGCACTTACCCATGACTTAATAATTAAAATCACTTTCAATGGGAAAATATGGCTTTATTTCGATGTTGATGTGGAAGTAATTCCATAAATTTTGTCCTTCTTTTTTCACAAATGTGGTTTTATTTCCAACCTTGAATCTGGTTGTTATTATTATTATGGAAATAAAATCACATTTTATATGTGGCCTTATTTCGCAGGGCGCTATTTCACGTCACCTATGCTCAGACCCAGTTAACGGCGGATTTATTGCCAACTGATGTTTGGACCCTTCACGGTTCAATTGTTACCCGATCTTGCAAGCCATCAAGCCAAGATTTTTGCATTAAATGTTTTATAAAGGGACAGATAAAGCCCAAAGAAAATATTATGCGAAAATGGTCAATGTCGGGGTGTAAGGGTTCTATAAGTTTGGAACACAGAACCATATAATTTTGGGACCAAATTTCTAAATTTTAGTATCATTGATGAATCGTGTATGTATGTTATAACAGTAAAATTACTCAATCTATTGAATAAACACGACACTGACATTTTGCCACATGGAAATCGGTTTTCGTGTCCGAAGTTAGTACTGGAATTAAAAACATAAGGAAAGGCTACAGTCCGCTTGGGGCGAACAGTATGATACCCTATCCCTATCCCTATATGCCCCAAAAAAAACCTTAAGAAGATGATGGATAGCATTTTATTTCATTTTATAAAATTTAGAAAAAAAAAAAAACATTTTTTGAAAAAACGCCCCCAAAAAGTGGGCATGGCCAAAAACTTTGTATGGGCGATATATTGGAAAAAATATTGGCTAAATATCTTGTTAAACATTTTTTTTCGGTTTCTATGAAAATTATCGAAGAAAACAGCATTTGAGTGAAAAACGCCCACAAAAAGTAGGCGTGGCAAAAAACTTTATATGACAAACTTATAAAGGAGGGCAGTGCCTACATATCTTGTGAAGGTTATAACCCTCTATCTGTCCATCTGTAGCTTTAAATCGGTTTTTTCTAAATTGTGGGCGTGGCAGTGGGCGTATTCAAAAAATTTTTACACTTAACCATTTCGGAGCCCTAGGGAGTATGTGGTCCAAATTTCAGCTTTCTAGCTTGAATTTAAAGGCCTAAAAATTGCGTACGGACGGACGGACGGACGGACGGACATTGCTAAATAGTCTTAGGATTTGGTCCTGATCATAAATATATATACTTTTATGGGTCTACGACGAATATTAAGGGGTGTTACAAACTATGTGTCAAAATTAATATACCCTTAGGATAGGGTATAAACAACCTTTATGGCCAGTAGCATCTGCATCATTTGCGTTTCGAGCGCTCAAAGGAACACTAGTAGACGGATGTAAGTTGATTCTTGATTTCTCCCTGTTTGAGACTTCCTAAAAGCGGGTAGCTTAAGATCCAATACAAGTGCCGGCTTCCACTGGTGAAATCTCAGCCCACCTATCGCTTGTGCCCTTCAGTGTTCGCTTTAAGTCGTTCGCTCCGTCTCCGCTTTCCCTCGCTCGCTCATCACAAGCCATCTTTTGTTTTTCATCTGGCTAATGGAAAACACTCATCAGAGAACGCTGCTAAATGGTTCCGTTCAGCCTCGAAAGCTTCCAAATCCCAATACCACACTTTGGCTGTTATATATGTAAGTTTTTTGGGATTACATCTTGCGGCCTTTTTCTTTGCTTTATCGTTTGAAATAACATATAATTTTACTGTCACGTGATAAAAATCACGTATCATATTTTTGCCAGAAAATGGTTCCAAAGATTTTGGTCTTTTTATACCCTATCCTAAGGGTATATTAATTTTGACACATAGTTTGTAACACCCCTTAATATTCGTCGTAGACCCATAAAAGTATATATATTTATGATCAGGACCAAATCCTAAGACTATTTAGCAATGTCCGTCCGTCCGTCCGTCCGTATCAACTTTTGAGGCCTTTAAAGTTATGCTAGGAGGCTGAAATTTGGAGCATATACTCCCTAGGGTCCCGAAATGGTAAAGTGTTAAAAGTTTTTAAATCCGCCCACTGCCACGCCCACAATTTAGAAAAAACCGTTTTAAGGCTTAAGTTAGAGAGATAAAGTTGTAAAACCTTCATAAGATATGTAGGTACTGCCTACCTTTATAAATTTGTCATATAAAGTTTTTTGCCACGCCTACTTTTTGTGGGCGTTTTTCACTAAAATGCTGTTTTCTTTGAAAATTTTCATAGAAATCGAAAAAAAATGTTTAACAATATATTTAGCCAATATTTTTTCCAATATATTGCCCATACAAAGTTTTTGGCCACGCCCACTTTTTGGGGGCGTTTTTTCAAAAAAATATTTTTTTTTCTTTAAATTTCATAGAATGAAATAAAATGCTATCCATAATCTTCCTAATGCTTTTTTTCTTTGGGGTACATAGGGATAAGGATAGGGTATCATACTGTTCGCCCCCAGCGGACTGTAGCCTTTCCTTATGTTTTGTACTAAGAATACTTGGGATGGGGCCAAAAATACTGCATACCTACTCAGGTTTTGGCTTCTATTTTTGAAATATTTTTTTTTTTCATATAACGATTAAATTCGTAGGTGCCGTTTTTGAGAAAATCAAATTTTTCAAAAGCTAAAAAGTGATTTAAATAAATAAATGCAAATTTTTTAGCAAGAACGTTCCGTATGACGCATTGGTGCACGTTATTTTTAATGAATTAGTACATTGAACCAATGAATTTTACTTATTTTTAGTGAACGAAATTTCATAAGTTTATGAATAATCTTGTTTTCAGTGTAAGCTATAAAGACAACGTTGGCTGAAGTTTTTTTGTTTCCTGTTAACAAATTTGTACTTACTGTAAAATAATGTTGGTATCATTCAAAATTGCATCTCCATTTTACGTTAACAACTAACAAAGTAAAACTTCGGCTTACTTTATACAAAATTTCTTTAAAAACTCATACCCCCAACTACAGTCGCTAAAACATACGACTTAAAATACAAAGAAAAAATTAAACAAGAAATCCCAATTGACTTGGAAAAGAATACTACAGTAAAAAGTAGCAACCACCATCTCAATACCCAACGGGAGCCATTTTAACTTTAAAGCAACTTTTCTTCCTACGAACGAAATTAAATATTCATTAGGATCCTTCTGAGCCAACAACTCAGCCAAACTCCTAGCTTTGCTTTTTCTTGTGACTTTTCTTTCTTTCGCAGCCATAGTCCTGGGCAAAAGTACAAGAAAGAAAGAAAGAAAAAAAGTAAAATAAAAATAATACTACTTATATATATGTATGTACAATGGTACAATGCAAACCTACAAATAACAACAACAACAACATTTTTATTCACAAAAACCTAAATACATAATTTATGCCAAAGTCTCATCACAATTCCACAAAGGCTAATTTTAGGTTGAATCGTCGTCGTCCACTCTCTGGGACTTGTGTTTTCCGTCGACCCTCCGACTGGTGGTGGTACTGAATACACACACCCGTCACCGCTACGCCCGCATAAAAAGGAGCAAAAGTTAACTTTTACCCGGCTACTACCTCTGCCATTGCATGGGTGGCGCACTCCCTTAACCGCCAATCATTGCCACAATCTTCCAGGCCTTGTAATTAGTCAAAGGAATGGCGGAATAATTTATGTCGCCACCCCATCATAGAGCAGAGACAGGAAAATTATTTCTTTTGCTTTCCTTTTTTTTTGTTTTGTGTGTGTTCGCGCGCGCATTACCATACCAGATCCACCTAGAGATGCATTACGATCGCTCCAATATAAGCTCATTACAATTAATAAACGTTTTAATTATACTAAACCCAAAGACGGAACTAATTATGGGTAATAACGGACTGAAGGATGCTCTAGTTCGCTTGAATAATCATTACAATTCTGAGTGACTCCTCCTGAATTAATCGAGGTGGCGGGATGTGGGCGTTGGCTATGGCCCTTGGTCATTTAACCGAAATGAACATTGTACATAATTGTAGTGCATTGCAGATTAGGCTTATATTATGCAAGATGTATTTGCAGTTTCGTCAAACAATTGGAAGTTGGAAGTACATTTACAGTAGATGGAGCGCGATTATCTATGAAATACATTCATCGTATTAACGATTGAATTGGAAGTCCTTGGGCTACAAATGACTTGCTGTTGTTCGATTCACTGGAGTTGTCTACCCTGCCATCCTGTATGTAAGTTTGCTATGTTCTTGTGAACCTGAAAAACATGTTTACACTAAGTAGTTACGGTAAGGGATACATACTACCCTAACTTTGAGGCAGTATGTAAACTCTACAGTCGCTAGGATGAACATTGGAAAGTTATCCCTGACGCATAACTTTGAGAACAATAATCCCTGAAATATGCTTCTTTAAGACTAACGAATGTTATCCAACGTATAGTGGCATAAAGGAATCAATTTTACTGGAATCCAAAATTTGGCCACTGCTATATAGAGCTAGTGCCGACTTAAGCTTTAATTTGCACCTGCCAAATCGAAGAAAGGATGGCGAGTTTCGACTCGAAAGAATTTGCTTTTGTCTGAAAATTTGGTTTATTATGTTAAATGTACTCGCTGTGCAACAAAAATTACGTAATTTCAACATTTACTCTACTACGGCTTACACCAGAGTACTAGGAAATACTTCTATAGTTTTGACAAGACAAAGGATCACCTTCCTTGTAGATGGGACATAGCAACATAGGTGAACGTGGTGACGTCCCTAATTATTTCTGTCGAAATGTAATTTGTAACGAACAGGTCACATATTTTGTATGTTTCTTGCGTGCATGTTCAAATTACTTAGAGAATAATTATGAAGTCCATATAAAACATGTACGCTGACATTTTTAAATTAAAAAGAGTTTTATTATCTCAATCTATCGCCTCTCAGTCTGGAGTTCACTTAGGACCTACATTTTTTTCTTTCCTTTGTTTTGAGTTGGAAGGTGGGTAACCTTGCATAGGCACCAATGGTCCGACGCCCATTGGTACTGCCGGATTCACCTTTCCCGAACGCGCCGATTTGTGTCCCCGCGCCGTAAGGCATTTATCCGGGAAACATAATTAGTTCCGTAGGGCGATTCTCTCGGCTTCATATCGTGGACAATGGGAAAACACGTGTTCTGCGTTTTCAGAGGCGGTTTCGCAATGTGTACAGTTTAGGCTGATTTTATGTCCGCGTAACAGACATGACCCGTTAAACATTGTTTATTTCGTCATGCTTCCTTTCCTCTTTTCGTAATTTCTTTTATCACTATCCGCTAACCATCTTCGTAAAGTTGCAACTGTTTCATTGCAGTACAGTTCGACCTCTTCTATAGTTTTGCCACAACCACCACTGCGATGTCGTCTGCAAAGCCGATAATCGACGCTTCGCTTGAAATCGCTAGTCGCAGTATTTCGTCATACATAACGTTCCACATCAAGGGTCTTAGAACCGATCCTTGTGGCACACCGCCAGTAACTTCATACTCTTTTATTCCCTCGTCAGAGTCGTAGAGAAGAACTCTATTCGAAAAGTAACTTTTCATTATTTTACGGAGATAATCCGGTATTTCAATTCGGTTTAAACACCAAGCGTAATAACGGCGCAGTGTTTTTTGGTGCCACTTCCCAGCGCCTTCCTTCTATAGCGGCTCGGCCTCTCGACATTACCGCATTGATTGCGTCTACCGTAGATCTTGACCTTCGAAAACCGTATTGATGTTCCGAAAGGCTATTTCAATTGCTGGCTGGAGCCTGTTGTAAATGATCCGCTCGAGTATTTTGCCCATCGCGTCTAGTAGACAAATAGAAAGATAGTAGGTCACATAGGTCCGTGTGATTAATATTGGCAATCATTCAGATTGAAATGACAAATATCTTGTAATGTATACGAAATATAAATATTGCGTGGGAAACTATATTCTAAGTCAATATATGATTTATGCGACCTATAGTTTCAAAGGCGTTTCACCACATGGTGTCATGGGATCATCAGTGGATCCATACGCACTTTTTTTCTGGGTTCCTTGTCGAAACCTTGTCGAGTAATACTAGGAATGTGCGTTTGCACAGGTTCTGGGCAAAGTGTCTTCAGTTGATAGGTTTATAGCGATATTAGCTTTGTCCAGACCTTCGAACTTGCTCGTAATAAATCAAAGGTTCCTATGGATGATATCGTTGTAAGCGATTTTGCCTGAATAGAAAATAGGTTTTCACTTCTAGCACATGTTTTGTTTGGCAATTGTGTTACCATCCCGCATCTCCCAAAAATAAAAAATCACTCTTCTCGAATCTGCACTACATTTTTCAATTTCAGTATGGCTATGCTATATACCCAAGTATACCCAAGTATTACCCCATGTAGCGCAACAAAATGAACATTTTATAAAAAAAATAATAACCGCCACTCTGCAATCTCAGAGGACAAGATTATAATACATAAAAGTCAATAACAGGTGGAAATCTATAACCACTTGTGATATATCACGGAAACTATGGCCAGAGTATAATAAGAGCCGAACTAACAAGTATGCTAGATCCCTTGGAGTAGGTGGGCAATATTTTGATAGAGTTTTGCCGACAAGTTTGGAATGTTCTGGCATCAACGTATGTATCCGCTTATCCACTAACTAATGACCTCAAAAAAATGGGCTTTGCAGAAGTATGTAATTATAGATTTAATAACGTAAACATTACACTATTAAATATATTAAGATGTGTGTCACATAGAAGTGAGGCGTACTGCTGGCTGCCGTTGATTTTATTTAAACATCAAACTGAGATTGATTTCAGTCTTTATTCAGTTGCAGATTTCTTTGTTTAAGTGTGGGCAGTCTAGGTCAACGCAACGACTTCCAAATGAGGACGCAATTCTTAACGTTTCAGTTGTTCTCATTGGAGATTCTGCATTTTGTTTTTTCAGATATTTTGATAAAACCGTATTATTATAACACCGCTTCAACTCCCGTCGAAAATAACTTCAACTATTGTCTTTCCAAATATCGAAGAGTTTTTGAAAATACATTTGGACTTTGGATATTTAAAGGGCAGGTTTGGCAGAATCAGAAAAGGAGTAGACGGTTATTACTTTACAAAACTTGTCATCAAATCTTGTTGTGTCTTTGTTGAATCCGACCAGAGAACAGCCAGAATATGTTTCTCGAATAAATCAAAATATCAATAGAACAGCAACAATCATCAGAGACTGTGTAATGTGTAATTCAATTTAATTTAATATAAATAAAACAAAAACAAAATTCATTTGGAACAAAACGTAAACAACAATAAGCGCTTAAACGCTTTGTGACTTCTTATGAGCTAACAGTTTAATAGTTTAAATATTCGCAAGAAGTCAAAAAACGTTCCAGTATTGCATTTCTGTTTTCTTCTAAATTATAGTTGTCTAGTTTTTTAATGGCTTCTTTTTCTGTTCCTTGTTTTATTTTTTTCCAGCAGCTGGAGTCGACGGAGCGTCCGGAACTCCACGAACTCGGTGCTTTGAATTGGCGTGGAAGAATTCAATTGAAAACTAACTAACTAACTAACAAGCATATAAACATTTACCTATGCTTGGTCTATAATTCGATATTGAAGCCACCCCTCAGTTTCTATGCGTTTTGCATATATTTCGTGTATATATTTAAAGCACTTTTACTTTTACTTAAGAAAAGTTATTACAATTGAGCCGGAGTTTCGAATTCCAGTTGTAAAAAAAAATACAAAAGTCCAAACATGTAGTGCGTCATTTGGTCTGTATATTCAGAAGAACATGAAGAAGCGGTTCCTTTATGATTAGGAGGGTGTTACCATCACAAACAAATAGAATATGCGTTTTTAGTCAGGTGAAAACCCTCATGCGCAAGAAGCAACACTTTCATTCAAAATAACTGTATGGCATAGTGTCAGTGGACGGTTTTTTACTTTCTCGTATACATTAGTTTACTACAGAGAAAGTTATTGCGATCACGCGAAAATTTCGAACTCAAACTGAGTATATTATATTACGACTATAGAGAAGTCGAAAAAAGTTGGACCCTCTAATGCCATCTGTCGGTCTGTCTGTCTGTCCGGGCGCCGCACTATGGGACCAGCCAGCGCTTATGGTCTCAAAAATCCATAATTTTTTTGTTTTTAGTGATAAATATATAAATTTGACTTTTAAATAATGTACGTATCATATTCTTGAAATAAATGAAAACCCGACGAAAATAAAATGGAATGGTGGTGGGGTCTACTACTACCACAACGCAAGTCGTAGAGTAGACATTAGGCCTACAAAATATGTTAAGTATGTTTTATACCTATATCAAATTGTTCTGAATATATCACTTAGAGTAGTTACCTCGAAATCGGACATTTTCACTTCAACTGGATATACTAATGTGTACGAGAAAATCCAAGTCCTGATGTCAAGAAAACCTGATACAAGAAAATGCAATGCAATTCAATACTAAATCATATACCCTCAGCGTAGCCACTAAGAATATAAAGTGCACGACTGCGTCATACGAAACTTTCTTGGTACATGAGATATTAATGGTGAGAAATATACTTAAATCACTTTTCAGGTTTTAAAAAAATTGTTTTTTTTTAAAAAAGCGACAACTACGATTTTGATGTAATTTTGCACATTGGACACATTTAACAAAATTGTTCGAAATACAAAAAAGTTATCAAAATCGTTATAGCCGTTTTTGAGAAAAGAATTTAGTTTAATTTTAAGAAAATCGTTTTGTAAAAAAAAAATTCTAAAAAAATTATTTAAAAATTTGTTTGAGTTTATAGTATAAAATAAACTGTACATTTTTTTGAAGTTCCCTTTATTAGTTTTTGAGATATTTCCAGTTTTATAAATTACCGTTAATCGATTTTTTTTTTGATTGAATATTTGACCCCATCCTAAACATCCTTAGTACAAAAAAAAACGAAATTCTTGGAAACACTTTTGAGAAAAATAGTGGTTAGTGATTTTCACAAACCACTATTGCCATACAAACCAAACCAAAATTTATCTGGGTCTGGGATTATTAGTTTCCTTATTTGTTTGGGACACTACATAGTTTCCTTCGCAGCACAAAAGCGATTGGGCGTTATTCTCCGTTTGATGTCTAAAGAGATGTCATATAAGGAGAGAAGAGATAGACAAAGTTCCTTACTGCTCTGTCATAAGCGGCTTTAAAATCGATAAAAAGTGGTGAGTATCAATCTGAAGTATTCGGGTTTTCTTCAGGATCTGCTCGCACAATACGGCTGACAAGACCTTATATCCGTCCAGCTATATTCATCCAATTGGCAACGCTGAATGGAGGACTATTTCCAGCGGGCCAGAGCCAAGAGCCAAAACTGAAAACAGAGGACCAAATAGCCCTATCGGGCACACTGAATTCTCCCTACCGCAAAAAGTTATCTAGGTCACTAATCAGTCACAAGGAAGCCAAACAATATAAAACAAATGTAAAAAAAAAATGTCTGGTTGTCTACCTACAATTACGATAAAATTTGTCAGTCAATGGAAATCTGTGCACCATTACCAAGTTACCTGGTTCCTGGAGAAAATATCACTCGAGTTTAATATTCCAACAGCACATTACTTAAAACTCAGTGCGTGATTATGTTAAATGCGAATTCTCAGGTGGGTGTTGGGTGCGAGCCCAACAATGGCTAACAGAAGTAAAAGAGTTTCTTGAATTTAATTTGACAGATAAGCCTACTCATCCAATCTAATAACGCTTTCCAACCTTACAAGAGATCAAAATCAAATTACTGACAACTGACAACTTACTTGGCAATGTCTCTGTCCTGAATACCAGATCATCCTTAGCTTCAATGGAACTTTGACGGTAGGCGCACAAAGACGAACCAAAAAATACAGTCAAGTCTCGGCTGCATGTATATTTGAATTATATTTAACTTCGTTTCCGTTGTCATCGTAAATTCATATTGTGTCATGAATTGCTTCAAAATTGTATTCAAATCGAAAGTTGATTATTTCATATGCCTCCCTTTCTCCAGTTCAATTCAAAGGCTGTCTAAGTAGTGTATTCTTCGAGATGTGTGTGTTGCGAAAAAATATAATAAAAAACGAAAGAAGAATTGGTATTGCGATTGGAAACGATGGCAACATCCAAGCCAAGTGTACGCTGTGCTGTGTGTATAATCTGCGAAATCCCCCGGCCCCAATTCAAAACAAAAATAAAATATAAAAAGAAAAAAAAAATGAAATCCGATAAAATCAGTCTCATTCTGAAAACTCTTTTTTAGAGTATACCTCATCCCCGCAGCGTTTTACTACAGGATATGGACACAAAACAACGACTAATGCATCACTTATTTTATTCTCGAAGAGTTTGGCCGTATTTTTTATTCTTTTTCTTTAAGAACTGTTATATGCAGCTAAACTTTGTTATGTATTTTCCTGGCGGTGTAGTTGTGGATTCTTGTCCCAGTAGAGCAGAGAGAATAGGTGGATGCCATGCGACCTCCTACCCTCATTCGAAACGAAAGGAAAATTCCATTTCATTCTACGTTGCTGTTTGCTGATGCTGATTTTCGTTTTTCCTGTATTTTTTTTTTTGCTTCATTTTTATATATATACAGATACTTTGTATCTGTGAGAGCTTCTTTCGAGCACTTTACAGAATTGTTTCAATTTTTAAGAAAATATCCTTATTTATAAGAATAAAGTGGAATCGTTCTCGATTTTCCATCCTTTCTTGTATTGCCTTCCCGACGCGACGGAGAATATTGCCTCGTCGGTTCTTATCCTCGAAACTATCGTGCAGAATGCATACTGAAAAATTGGCAGGATAGTGAAGAAAATAAATGGCATCAAGAAATATTAAGTGAGGATGGAATTTAAAATCCCCATCCCAATTTCACCAAAATGTGTAAAGAGAAATTCAAATACATGTAACTTGCATGCCAAATTGGTGCTGATATGGTGGGTGGAATGGAATGTGTTTAACATCCCCCCGCAGAATATAACTTTTAATGGCAATTGAATGAAATTTGAATTTGCCGATAAATTTTTGCATGTTGCCATCAATCAGTGTCAATTTTACACTTGTTGTAACAATTATCCGGGTTTTGACACCTAAAAATTGCGGGGAAATGGAACATTTCAAAACATTGGAATTTGTATGAACTTATACTTAAATAGATTTGTCATTTAAAATTTATGAATACTAATTGAGCTGTTGGAAAGGTGTTTTTTTTAGAAGGTTGGTTTTTCGAATAGAGATAAAACTGACACAAACTGGCAACTCTAATGTCATTTACGTTCAGTTTGGCTTGCCATTTCATCATGAACAGTTTGACAAATGAATAACACTTGCAAATCATGCAAATTTATTTCGAAAATAATGGTTGAGTTCGCGAAGTTTACCGCAAGCTCATTGAGGCTCATTTTGGGTTGAATGGCTACGTCAACAAGCAAAATTGCCGCATTTGAAGTGAAGAGAATCCACATAAGACCCTTGAAACGCTATTACATCCACAAAAACTGACTGTTTGGTGTGCTCTATGGGCTGGTGGAGTCATTGGGCCATACTTCTTCCGAAATGATGCTGGAGAGTCAGTTACCGTTAATGGAGACCGGTATAGAGCCATGATAACCGACTATTTTATTCCCGAATTAGATGGCATGAATGTGGATGAGATGTGGTTCCAACAAGACGGCGCTACATGCTACATAGCGCACGTTACAACCGATTTTTTGAATGAAACATTCGATGAGCGCATAGATCGTGTGATTTGACACCATTGGATTATTTTCTTTGGGGATATGTGAAGTTGCTCGCCTACGCCAACAAACCAGAAACTTTAGGGGACTTGGAAGTCCCCAATACTTGAAAAAGTGGTTGAAAATTGCACCTCTAGACTTGCCTTTATTCGAACCAGCTGCGGCGAAATCATATTTAAACATTAATGGCATAAAATTATTTTTCCAATAAAGCCAAATTGATGAACATTAAAACGATTTTCTTGTGTTTTATTTCAATTCGAAGTTTTATGCCTCTTAAAAAAAAAATGTATTATTAAACTATTTGCTGTTGGGTTAGTTGGTAAGCACTGCTTGTACAAAACCACAGATGGCTACTGACTAATGATTTTACAGTGAGAAGTAGCACTGCGTTTCTTAGGCTAAGGAAAGTCGAGAACTTGCAGACGTTCAAACTGCCAAACAAGTCGACTTCCTGCTGGATTTAAAACTGGAAGGCAAACTCCTTGAAACCGAGTGACCAAAGTGGAGGGAAAATTAAAATCATTTAAGCAACATTTTTTGCAACTGATAAACGCGCATCTTGTAGAGTAGTAATACGACAAGAAGAGAACCTCAGCTATTTAAGCCCAGTTGTACTATAAAATCCACACTCTTCGGAGGCGGGCTCTACGGATATTGGGGAGAGGCATATTTTGCAATCCAGATCGAAGCCAAATTAAACTACAAAAGGAGTCTGGCAGCGCCCAAAGACTCTTCGTGCATAACCCGAGACTCAAAAATATGTAAAAGCTTTGATGAGGGATCTAATGAACTACGCTTTGTAAGCTTAGTAAAATCAAACTACTCAACCAAGAGCTGAAAAGAGGACAAAAGAAAGGATAATCAATACCTCATCAGTAATTGAGATCCTTGATTAAATACAGCGTAAAAAAACAACAAATGTCGAAATAGAAATACATAACAAAGAGCTTCGTGATTATAAAACGAAATTTTCAAATTCAAGGTAACATCCCTGAATAAACTGGAAGTTCAATGCTGCTTCCGAAAAGGAAATTTATTTTTCAGAAGTTTCTGAACGATTTTTGCTTTTGGATGCTTAACAGACCTTCGCAAGAGGTGCGGTATCGAATTCAAAGTTTTTAGGTACGTGGGTATAACAGCTAACCCACTGTACCCACAGAAAATTAATGTAAGCGATCCCGATCGGTATCTTACACTTATCCCGAAGTCTACCACAAACTAAAACGTATGAAAAATAGTTGGAAAGTTCATATTGAGCAATAAATGTAGGCCCGCATTTTTAGGGCTGCAAGAAGAAGATGTTAAATGCTTTAAAACTATCGGTTCGGTTCATATTTGTGGCTGCGAAGTAGCTAAGAGCTAAAATATAGGCTTTCTTTATTTGCCGCAACAAAATCGAAGGACAAACCCATAAGGACTTTAAAGACCTCGAAAATTCGTAATATCTTGAAGGCCTTACTGCGGATAAGAGGAAAGCTATCATATGCATTAAATAATCTGAAGCCTTCTATCAGAAAAGATAATGGCGAATGGCCGCAAGGAGTACTCGGGGCAAGTGCTCGAAAAAAGAGTAGCTACACTTAAAGAGAATATGCGAATAAGAAGAATCAAGAATATAAAGGATCTACCGGTACACAGGAGGGCAGTTGTTAGTAATACATAGACGTGTTCGGCACAGATAAGAAATTAACCAGATAGTCAACTCAGCATACCCCTATCCCCTTGAAGACGCATATTTTTTTTAAAAATGGCCGCAAAATCATGTCTTAAATTTCCTATCTGCGGATACGTGTAAACGAGAGACATGACGTAGGGAGGCGTTGTTGTGTCAAAACTATGACATTAGCGCGGGGAGTTTTGCAACATTTCCAAATGGCATCAACGTTTTTGAATTATTTTATGTTACATACTTTGTACGTTTAGTTATTCAATTTTCTTAGCTGTTTGTTTTTTAGACAGTAGTTTAGTAGTTTAGTTTAGTTTAGTAGTTTTTTTAGATCGGCGGTAGAAGGGTAACAGAAGATAGCTGGAATTCCCTGCATAATACATTTTTTTTTATGAAAATAAAGAAAACAATTTACTACTACTAAGTGATTGCAAATGTTGCGTTTCATGTACCAAAAATAATATTTGTTACAATTTGGTCCATTTTAATCCAACAAGCGTTTTAAGTCAGTTCCAAATTGTGTAAAAATTTAATAAAACCACCCATTACCTAGGCAATCCGTGGTTGCATAGATTGTTTAAAACAATACTTTACTGTCAATATTATAATATTTTGTTATGTTATTATTTAGTTGTGTGGCAAGTATGTTTTTATAAATCTATATTCACGGCATATTTTGCATGTGCATTTTACACACCCAAGTTGTGAGGTGTTTTTTTAAACACTATCAGATCTGTGTCGTGGAGTGCTTATTACAAGCAGCTATCACGAGCAGAAATTGTCCAGCCCAAAAGTGCACCACAGGCTCATCATTTAGTGCTGGTGTTAGTAAATACGTACACAAAGCAAACATATATTAATAACACAAACACAAAAGATATAAAAATTATCTAACACTAAGACACTAGAACATGATTACGCAAACACATTTTCAGTTTAAATTTACTGACATGCAAATCAATCACATGATTGTTTAAATTATAAATTCTACTCATGCGAGTGTTTGGCTCATTGCTGCCATAATTGGTCCTATGATAACCACTTATTAAAAGATCAACACTACGTAAATTGTGAGCACCACCACGAAAGTTGAATGCAATGGAGGACAACAGATCAGGAGCATCTATATTACCAGCTATAAGTTGCTGTAGGAAAACTATATCATTATTCAGTCTACGTTGAGATAGGGGTAACATTTGAAGAAGTTTAGATACGTTGACCGTAGGGGGGAAGGTTGTATGGATCATCCCATGGAAGGCCTCTAAGGGCAAAACGAATAAAGTTACGTTGAATACCTTCAATTCGAATTGAGTGAATATTGTAGTACGGAGTCCAAACTTGTGAAGCATATTCTAGATACGGACGGATGAAACAATTGTACAAAGATTGAGTAACATAGGGGTCATCAAATTCTTTAGACCACCTCTTAATAATGCCCAACATGGAGTCTAATTTATTAACAATAAAATTAATGTGACCAATAAAGTTAAGTTTGGGGTCAAAGAAAACTCCGAGATCTTTAAAACTATCAACATGACAAAGCATATGATCGGATAAAGAATAATGAAAAATACAGGGAATACGTTTTCTTGAAAATGTCATATGCTGACATTTAGATGGGTTCAAAGTTAACCCATTTTTAACACACTGTAACGAACGCTTCTCAGCGGAGTGGGAGGTATGTGGGACTTCCAGCAATGTTCCAACTCTTTCACTAATGAATTTCTTCAAGTGCAAAAGCCGAACATCACCATACGTCACTGGTCGTACCGTAACCGGATACACTCATCATGACGAGTAGTTGAAAACACGACCAAAGTTCCACAGGACTATTCACCTTATGACGTAAGGTCACAGGTCTATAGCCAGTCCGGGCAGTTGAAACGAAAGGGTGTCCAGGCCTTCGTAGCTTAGGCATGCTAGCGCATGCTCGTCCTAGCTCGTCGGATGGGGGGGGTTCTTGCTACTTCAGCTCTGAACGGTGTTACGTTTTAATACATGCCTCAGAAAAGATGGAAAATTCTGTAAATATTTTAAATGGTGCGGCGCGAAAAGACGACTAGCATTTCCGATTATGTTTTCCTAAATTTCCGGATGAGTAGAGCGAAGGATCTTTGTTGCTCCCCTGAGTGTGCCCACCCACATCGTAAGAATATTACCCCTACAACATCCATGGCTATCACGTCACTCGATGCATGTGATAGCCCCTGATTCGACATTCTAAACTCTAAACTCTAAATATCAACGACCACTGTCACATCCACCTAACTAACGCGGCTACCCTGAATACATAATTTAAAGACATATACTACCCATTATCCTATCGACGACTGACGCATAACCGATCATAACCGACCGCTATACAAAAAAAAAAACAATATCGAGTTTGTTTGACCCTTAATAGGGATTTATAATTCTGCTTTTGTTTGTTTTTTTTTTTTTTTTTTGTTTTAATATCTAAATCTAAACTGATTAACCGAATTACAATCTTTATTCGCGGTAAAATTAAAAAAAAGGGAATAAAATAAAAGATTTTAATTTGGTTTAAAGTCCGAATGGCTACATTTTTTTTCGTAAGAATTTAATGAAATTCAAGAAAATTCATGAGATCATCTAATCATAGTACTTAAAATTATTTTACATAAAAGTTTTACTTATAAGGAATACTGAGTTTAAGTTTCATATTTTTAGGTTGAAATTGATGCACGTAAAATTAAAAAGGGAATTGTCAAAAATCACTTACCGAATCTTTTACTTGCTTACGGTGAACCAGGGGTGAGGTAGACGTTGTGCACAATGTTGACCAGCCCGTGGGACTATTATCGTTGATGACGTAAGACGCTGTATACGAGCTAAACGGACGTGAAATTTTATATGCATTAAATCTGGGCGAGTAAAAAAATATAAAGCAATTTACAATCTACTAATTTTAACTTAATACTTAGCCTAGGACTAACTACGTTTATACTGAGGTTGTGGTGGACTTCCATCGATGTTGAATGAGGATCGAGTTCATGTAACGATTTTGACGCCCTCTCGGAGGTGTTGTAGGTTTGTGTCCGGAATCTTGGTTCTGCTTCTTCTGTTTGGTTGTCTGGTCTGCTTAAGTTCTGCGTTGCATACGTATATGCATATAAATTCGTACCAAAGAGATGAGATCCCCGTGCAACGCTGGATTCGGGCAATCGCTTAAATCGGTACGTTTCTCGTGGAGTAGCGAGTGATGTAGGTGCCTGCTTCTCCTTGTGCAAAATGCTGCTGCTAAGGGTGAACTCGTTGGTGCAGTGACTTTGGTGTCTTAGTCAAACTTCGGCGTGTAAATTTCATGCATTTGATTGGGTCTTATTCCAAGTGGGATATGGTGTATTGGGGGTATGCATATGCGGGGTAATTTACATAGGTTAGGTAGATTGCGCATTTTTTTTTCTTTGTTTCTGTTTTTAAGCGGAGGTATTCTGTTCGTAATTTTATGCTAGCAGAATTGGCGACATTTAAAGCACTTTGAGGAACTTAGAACGTCTTACAAAAAAAAACTCTGATACTGTCACTTTGTGATTCCCAGGCTCTTATTCGCGGCACAGGTAACGTGTTCAAGAGACACTTCACACAATCAAACAAAACAAAAAGAAATATAACCGCAGACCACATTCGATCTGATTACCGCACTCCACACTTGTTCCGTAGCCACTGTCCCAAGTCAAAAAAACAACGCGTGCCTGCGTGTACTCATTCCTTTTATAGGAGCTTCTTTGCAGACTTGCGGTACAGATGAGCTGTTACTACCGTTTTTTTTATTATTCTTTTTTCTTTGTCATCAGACCACTCTCTAATACCCATCGAATATATAGATGCCTGTATATTTGTTGTTTTTTTTTGTTTTGTCACGCAGTCTCTACTGTAAATACACAAGGTCTCCACTCTTTGATTGCTGATTTCTGACAATGATCATGCCCTCAAACAATAAGAAAGATAAAGAGTGATGGGTTATTTCTCCACTAAGAGAATAGGGCAATTACAAGCAAGTCTCCACAGAGCATTGCTGCTTAAACTGTGCACCTTTATCTTAAATGTATTTTTTTTTTGTAAATTTTTTTTCTGTTCTATAGGCTAATAAAAATTCCCTACCACACCAAGTGGCAAAACTGTCTATGTTCGCTTGGAGAAGATTTCTGTCATACTTAAAATATTGCTGGATTTTATACATGCTTTAACATCATTTATAGCAAGTATGAACAAAATAGGGCCTAAGTGACTTCCCTGAGGAACTCTAGAGCAGAAAAAGATTTAGAAAACGAACCTCTAAATTTGATACGATAATCCCTACCCATGAGGTATGAAATAATCCATTTTATAAAAACAGGTGGGAAACCATACGCCCTGAGTTTAAATCTGATTATCTCATGGCCTAAGAAAGCCGTAGAGAAGTCGGTGTATATGCAATCGACTTCATTATTATTTTCTAAGGAACTAGAGCATGCACGCAAAAAACATAACAAATTTGTAACAGTGGACCTGTTTCTTACAAATCCATGTTGTTCATTACAAATGACACTACGACACAGAAATATTAATTTTTCGCAGACTAGTTGCTCAAAAAGCTTAGGAATACACGAAAGCTTAGAAATTGGTCTGTAATTCGTGATATCACCACGTACACCCTTTTTAAATACAGACGTGATAAAGGCACTTTTCGATAGCTTAGGGAATTTCCCAGTGCTAATTGATAAATCGAACAAATACTTAAGATAAGGACTAAGGGCTTGGCTGCATTTTTTAGGAACAATCGGTGCAATGCCATCAGGTCTAGATGAGTAGTCATTTTTCAATAGGGAAACAAATTTCGAAATAGTTTCCAAATCGAAAGAAATATTACTGAAAGTAATCTGGGAACAGCTATTTAAATAGCTAAAATAATTACCATCGATGAGAAGAGGAGAGTCACTGAATGACCTACTAAAATAGTCAGCAAACATATTGCTAACAGCAAAGGAATCAGAAGTTTTACTATTACAGTAACTAAAATTTTCTGGATACCCATCCGCTTTTTTCTTCGAGTTAACAAACTTCCAAAAACGTTTAGGATCACTTTTTAGTGAAAATTCCATATTTTTGACATAATCCCTTAAAAAGGTTAAAGGATAAAATTTTAAACTCATTAAATAGAATTAAATAATGATCGAAATCTGATTGAAGGCTCTCTCGTATACCAAAGGTGGGACAAGTGGCCATTTTTAGATGACTTAACAGGTATAACTCTATCCATGCAGTCATTGATTAATGCATTCAATGATTCAACTGCAACATCAATGTCAGAGAAGTTGTTCATATTTAATGGTAAATTATTAATTTCTTCAGAAAGCCTCTGAAAATTTGCTTTCCGAAAGTCATAGGAATGCGAACTGTCATACGAATTACTGTTTTCGTAAAGATATCCGCCTAAGTCAATAAAAATGTCCAATGGTGGATGCTTTTTGTCTATGTTAGTACAGATTCGTCAACAACAGTACTAACAGCGTCAGTAGAAAATACTAAATCGAGAGTTCGATTTTTATAGTTTTTTATACAGCTTGTTTGCTGTAAGTCAAAAGATAAAATGTTGTCAATTAGCGATAGCTCTTGTTGTGCAGAGTCGATGGTGGGGACAAAGTGAGATTCATCCTCAGAAGGCTCCCATTTAATATGAGGCAAGTTAAAATCGCCAAGAAGTAGAATTGTACTGTCAGAACAAGATATGTCGAATACGTGGTCGAGTGCCGTAGATAGTTCAGAATATAACGAATAAATTCATCAACTGTTCCCAACTTCTTGCTATTAAAAATGACATTTCATAGCGGCGGCCATTGAACCCGATATAATTCCATTCATGAGTGCAAGGTTCCCATTTGATTTGCACGTAAAAGTCCATATAAGTACAATTATGTGGGTAAAAACAGCTTTGCTTACGCTTGGGGGTGAACTCTGGGAGTGATTCTCTCTCGAGTTGACTATCTGGATAATTTCTCATCTGTTGCGTTCGGTTGCATAGTTCAAATTAAGCATAAAATAAAGTATTTAAAATCGATTTCGTTTATGTTTTGATTTACAACATTTGTTGTTGTTTTTGCACGATTTTTACAGAAAGGAAAAATTCTCAGGCGGACATTTGTCTTGTGTGCGAGGAGGATGAAAGGAGGAGAAAATATAACCGCGAACTCTATAAACTGTCCCAAAATGATGTGGAAGTAGTTCAAAAATCCAAAACACGTCGACTCTATTTGCCCGGCCAAATTTCTTATCGGAAAGAGCTAGACAAGTTCTACCAGGCTATTAAGGTTGTGCTTCAAGGAACATCGCAATTATATCTATCAGGAATATTCTTCAATGGTTGTGCAATACAAAAAAAATATTCTAAACTAAAAAATTTTTGTATTCGGGACATAACTTATAATGTCCAAAGATCCGAATTATTTTTTTTATATATATATAATATTTGACACCTTCCTAAGAATATATGCAATTATAATTTTTTTAAATTAAAATTAATGAACTTACGTGTGAGCGATTCTCAAACCATTGTGTGTGCGAAGATATATTTTTGAGACGAACGCCAACTTTGAGAAACTTGTCATGACAATTTTCCAGACTTGTGTCGCGGAGTTACATTAGGTTAAACATGGATGTGATAAAACAAAATCATCACATCACACTTGGCAGAACTTCAACTGTTTTCGAACTCACTTCATTTTTCTTCGTGACAACGCTGAGTCCAACGTACTAGGCACACATTCAAATTCTAACAATTCACCAAAAACGGGTGTTAGAAATTAATAAAACATATTTGTTTGTAAAAGGTGCCAACTTGTCATTTGTCCGTACAAATTAAATAACGATTACAAATGTGACGCCCTCAAAACTCTTAAAGCCAGCCAAGACCCTGATTTAATGATGTTACCCTCAACCAATTCGATGCGTTGTGTCTTTGTGAATAGCTAGTTAGTTTAAAATAGGGCATCAATGGCTGCCTTTCCCAGTACGCCCTAGAATACAAACCTTTTATACAAATAGATGCAAGTAAATAATCCGCTTGTATATGGAAAGCACCATGCCATATATTTTTCATCAGAAAAAAGTTGAAAAAAAAACACACACTTCCTTTCAAAGCAACCGGGAAGTAACGGCGCTGAGAGGAGGAAAACCACCAGCAAAATTGTATAATCATAACTAATGATCGCTGGCAGGATATGGGCGTATCTTTTTTTTTCTAAATAATAATTTACAATCACGAAGCTAATTTAATCGTAATTTCCAAATGACATTTTTATTAATGGGTCTTTCCAGACGTTTTATTGTGCCTTTTTTTCGCGCATTTTTCAGCATCATCAGTAAACTTTAGTATCCACTTTTGGGTGTTTCTTCCTTACATCCATTTTCATGCATGAAAAATTGAGTTTTTTTTGGTTTCTGTGCGGCTCCTTCTTTCTATAAATGTACATCGTTGATCCAAATATTCTAAGAATTTTGCGGATTGCTTTACCCATTTTTTTTGGTTTCGTCTGTGAGTTTTGTATCCCTCTTTTGGGTGTTTTTAGCTGAAGGATCATCTTAAATAAAGTAAATGTAAACCATGGCTACTTTTATTACTAAGTAGAGTTACATATTATTATATTCGCAGAGTTGTTAGAGGAAATGCAAAAGAGGGAAATATATCTATCTACTAAAAATGGTCATATTGCTGCCAACTCAAGCAAGTATTTATAAACAATAGGGCGAAAGTCCTTGGCAGGCCCAGGCAGTCAGTCATGAACATGGTAGAGGAGGTGCACACAGCAGCCCATAATCGGAAGGGGAATAGAAACAAATTAGAAAATTTACTACTAAAGTGAAGCGCATCTCCTTTTTCCATCACGCTGAGTATTTTCCTTATTTTTTCGCTCTGCATCTGCACATACATATACTTTGGTAAGCACTCGCGTAAACCTATCTGTATCCGTATCAAGCATTTAATAATTTTTTTGCTCTGCGCTTGTAGCCAAAAAGCATAAGGAGATGTTGTAGAAGAACTTTTTCTATCGCGGCGAGTGTGTGCATAAGAGATGATGGGTCTGGCTGGGTGGTATCATACGGGCATGCACAACGCTCTAAAATATGAAAGATCATAAATTTTCATTCAATTTAATGCTTCAGTGAACAATCTTTACTCTGTTTTTTTTTGTTTTTTTATTTTTATACAATGAACAGCATTTGGGTTTCAGAAAGGATGATTTGCTCATGTTACTTGGCTTCAAAGTGATGGCTACTATTGTATGGGATATAATTCGCTGTCATCCATAAGTCGTTCCATTTATTTTGCAGAGCTTAGTTTTGACTGACTGGTATAGAACTTTGCAAAAATCAAAGTCAAGTCAGTCGTTGAATTACATTTAAGTAATGGACAGCTATCAGTGCAGGGATTTGTTACATATGGGGGTAGCTAAGGCACCAATAATTTTAAAACTGTCAGGAATACTTCTCTGGAATACTGGATAGTTCCTATTTTTTTTACGGCTATGAGTTAAACAGTGATCCATCATTTTCAAATTATTTCAAAAACTTATAGGAGTAAAAGTAAAGTTATATTTCTAGAGATCACTACAATATTTTTCTTATTATCTTTGGTGATAAACAATAAAAATGTAAATTTCCCCTTTTTTTTTTGGGTAGAAAACAGTTCGTCAGTCGTTCGTAGACCTACTAGGATTACCTAAATTTCTTATAAGTAGTGAAATGAGGTATAAAACGGCCAGTTAATTCCTAAGAATTTGGTATTTTGCAGAATGCAACTTCTTCTTTGTATTTTTCGACGAAGCTATGATCAGGATCAGGAATATTAGATCATAACTTTCCAACATTTACCGCATTCCTATTAGTCAACCTGTGAGGTGTGATGTCCGTAGGCTTCCCAGTTGCAAAACAATCACTAAAGTCAATCAAATACGGTTGTTGTTATATTTTATATGACCCAGAGATTTATAGACCTGCAACACGTGCATTCACCTGCTATTTCTTTAACGCCACCGATGAATGATCTCCAGTGGTGTCAACCTAAGGACTGACAAGCAAACTTGCAAAATACCACACTGTGTTCATATGTACCAAAAACTAAAAGGCGGTAGTGTTGCTCTCAACATCCCATTACACTAAAGTTATGGTAGACTTTAATATAATATATATATAATTATTAGGCGTATACGGCCCAGATAGCACGTTCCGCCTTCCAAATTCCTAATTTGCCTCCCATGACAGTTCTTTCCTTGACTTTTTGTCAGACTTTAAGTTCTATATCTGGAAAAAAGTGTTCTGCTCCCAACCGCAATACATCAAGAGTGATAAAACACCCAAAAATGTACTTGTTTTTATTGTATGTTTTGCACTTTGCGTTTTGCATACCCCGATTTGTTGGCTGTTGAACAAGTGGATACTTGATCAGAATTATACCGCAGTTGGCAGTTTCTCATAAGCGGACACATCTCATAAACAGTTAAATTTATCGGTGTCATCAGTGTCCTCTTGTGATAGAGTTCACTCACAAGAAACAATTAAATTTCCAGAAGGGCCAAGAAAAGTTTCTTTCTTTTTTTCATAACAATTGTAAGAGATCTTATGGAAAATGATTTGGCGCACTTTAGCGACGTTATTTACTTTCCTTAAGACCTTTGTTCACAGGCTCTATAAAAGCAATAGTTTCTTCTTAGATGTCACGTTAAGGACTTATAAAAGTTATTACGGAAATCTTAACGAAATTAAAAAAAAATTCGCACATATTACACGTTTTTCTTATATATATTTTTTGATTATTATTGCTCGTTAATATTAATATTTTTCTTCATTTCAATGTGTCAAGTTTCTTGAATGTTTTTCTGAAGAGGAAATAAATTATAATTAAATTGAAAAATTACTTAGCCTTGTCCAGGATTCCAACTCGAAACCATCCGCGCGCCAACCTATCTCAATAATTTCATCTTGTGTGAAAAGTAGTAGTAGAGTAGTAATTTTAAAACTTAACTATTAAAAATTAACTATATAGCAAATAAAAAAAATAAAACTCATATATTATAACAAACATTCGCACACATTGTATTATATTTTTGGTGTCTTATTTTTATATTTATTATTTATTGTGCTTATCTAAGTCTGAGAGCCTTCCTTGATTGATGAAATAAAAACCTAAATAAATAATAATGATAATTTATTTCCTTTCCTTCTTTTTTTTTCTGTTAATAAAAATTGATTTCTGTTAATAAAAATTGATTTGATCTATTCCACTATATTGATTATATGTAATGCTTCTATTCACAAGCCTTAAGGTACGAGTACACGGCGACATTGAAGCTACGATGCGTCATTGGCGAAAAAATGGCGATCACACGCAATGACTGCCATTGTCATTTTTGTCCCATAATCAAATGACGGACACTACGAGCCATTTAAAATTTTCCGTTGAGGTGCCATTAAATGACAAGCGAAAAAATTACGATCTCATGTTAATGACATGCCTCATCAAAATGACCAATGACAAAAATATAGCTATTATCATTTAGTACGACTTTTTTAATTATAATATATATATTATTTTTTTCAAGTTTGTTCCTAAAATCCAACCCTCATGTAAAACATCATAATTGTAAGTGTTTTGAGCTCTGAGTTAAGGAAAAGGCGCGGCTATCACGCCCCCTTAATGGAAAATGTTCTTAAAATCCAAGCCTCATGTAAAAAATCATAATTGTAGGACTTTTGGGGGCTGCGTTAATAGAAGTGGGCGGCTGCCACGCCCCCTGGATGGAAAATCAGTAATATTGGATTTTTTCCTGGGGTTTGTCCGCAAACCCTATTACTGTGCCAAATTTCAAGGTTCTACGATGATTGGAAGTGCTCCATAGTTTTGATGATCTGTCAGTGAGTCAGTGGTTACGGTGTTTGCAAATTTTGGGGCCTTATAACTTAGGAACCGCTCATGTTTAACAAATGAAATTTCGTAGGGAGCCTGCTGCTGTGCGTCCCAATAAGTCTCTAGCTTTGTTGTAAGCGAAGTTAGAGGGGTGGGGGGGTGAAATTGGCCAGAGTTGGTTCGTGTAAATAAGGGTGTAGTGCCAAAGTTGCTAAAGAACTTGGCTGGGCACTACTGTGCCCCTTGATATGTATGTCTGGATGCTTCAAATAACCATTTACATGTATTGATTTGGCCAGAATAATGAAGTCCACAACTTAGTAGAAATCGTAATAAAACACTTTTATTATTGCAATTACTACGAAAGGTAACAGATGGACAGAGACAGAAAGAGAGTTAGCGACGTCCCAATTAAACATTTCGTAACAAGTTCATGACGCAAATCCTAGCTCTTGAGCGTGATGACTTCCAACCGCAACATAAAGAATTGTCGTTGTCGCATAGACAGTCAACAAAAAAACTGTCATAAATCAAACACTTTATCCGCACAGGGCCACAAAATGTTTTAATTCATTTCCCATTACTCTCTCGGGTCTCTTGAGGCGCAGCGCACCTGGAGCGGATGGTGATGGGAAACAAATTAAATGTTATTACACTTAAACATTAATGATTTACACACAAAAGCATACATACAGTTGGGTTTCACATTCAGTACACAACAGCGCGAATACCTACATCAAAAACGATTTAAGGACGATGCGCGAGCTATAACATCTCCATTCATTCCGTAAAAACCACGGCACTTTTTCATTAATGTTTTTTTTTCATGTTAATGAGTCTCTCTTAATTTTATTCTTATAACAATGTAAAGGTGGCAGTTGGAGTTCCCAGGCTAAGACAATATTCGAAAGTTTTTTCTTAACCATGCTCTAAACCACACCAATGGACTATAAAACATCACGCGGTTATACGAGAAACTAAGGAGGTACCTCCATGCATTACGAATAGGTGCTATGGAAATAAATAAAAACGCTTTGCTAGTAATGCAGAGATGGTGGTTCGGTCAGCGGGTGTAAAACTCTTCTTATGTGGGGTCGGAAAGAGCCATTAAGTACATTTCCTGGTTGCACACCCGGAAATTTGAGTTGCATTTATAAATTGCAAATGTAAGGTTAAAGAACAGCGACGCCGAATGCGGAATATGCGAAACATTGTTACGTGCGGTAGGACGAGGTAGATGGACGCACTAAAAACACACCTACGGCCAACTAAACCATAATTTTGTTGAAGAAACTCAGTACACATATTGTGAGTAACTTTTGAACCAAACGTCCTTGTGTGCGGTGCAATACCAGCGCTTTTATTATGAAGCTCTTAGCTGGCGGATAAAAGTCTAAACCAACTTTAGTTATTTATGGCACTGGCCCGTAGGAAAACTGTTTTACATTACAAGGATGAGAGAACAGTTTTAGTTATGTAATGCAACATTATGCAATGCCACAAATGGTATGGCAAGTGCTCCCTATGATGTGCGAAGAAAGTTACAAGACTGTTGAGGTATTGAATTTAGTATAAACTTGGCTTAAACATTGGTGGATACAAAGCCCAACAGAAGCCTATAGAGATAAGCATCTGAATACAGTAATGGATTCACAGTCGGTGTTGAGAATTTGGAAGAACACTTCTACAGACTGTAAAACGGGGGAGACAGCCCACAACCCGCTGTCAGGCAGAATTATCTGTTCAGCTTGTACGACGATAGCCAAAACTTCCGTCCACCCGGCCTTCGCGAAGTAAGGATAGCGATATCCAACCCAACAAAGCTGCTCAAGCTTTTCAAAGCAGCGCTAAGGAGCATGCACCAACTCATCTGGAAAATTTGGTCAGATGGAATGGAAGCTCACAACAACAATGGAACCTCAGCTACGTGTGCGCCATTCACAAGAATGGAGATACTCTCCTTAACTGCACTAATTACAGAGGACTAGGTCTCCTGAATGTCGCGTATAGGACATTGTCGGCTGCATTGATGTGTTTGGTTATTAGTGAGGAGATGCTGTCAGCAAGAATTGACTCTCATCATCGGCGACTCGGACAAAACGTCATGATGTACAGATACGACTTCGAAGTAGTTAAGGCTCTTTGTGGGATCGGCGCCAAGATCAATCGAAGAATAACTCTTGCCAATCGCTGCTTCTTCGGGCTAGAACCAAGGAGAACCCGATCCTGCTGTGTGCTGCAGAAGCCCTATCAAAAAGGGATGAAAACCTTCTGGGATGCTCTGAGAGAAAGATTCTTCGGGTGATATTCAGTTCACTTTGCGTCGATAAACAACATCGCACCAGCCCGACGAGCCATCAAATCCACCCTTGAGGGACAACGCAGCGGAGGAAGAAACCACCTTAAGTTGCGCGCAGAATTTTAGAACTACATACATCAACCAACTTGGTTTGCGTAACTGGAGACAGCTAACGAGGGACCGAGCTATGATGCGAAATACATTGCAAATCAAACTTCATACAAACTCATCGCAAGCCTGGCTGCATTCATAGATATGACCTCAAAATATATACGCTTAGTTCAATGTAAGCTGTTCCAGAGCGTAGCAGTCTGTATGAAACGCCAAGCGCCAATTCCCTTACTATTTACTTGCGAAAACAGTTAACATTTCGCTCGAAGCAGTAAAGGCGGGTCCGGCATTAGCACACAAATTAATCTGTTGGAAAAACCCGTTTTGGGGAGAACGCCTAACCTTCTGAAAATGTTAAGGTTTTATCTAGACTCCACTTTTCAAACATTTAATCGATTTAAAGGCGGCATATGACAGCATCTTTCAAAGCCAAAAACTCATCCATTTGTGCAGGATGACGATAGAGAAAGTGTTATGCTCCAGTTTTGGCACTAACGAATGTCTCTGTTAGTTCAACATGCGAATGGTGCCGATCTGCCACCCGACGCGTGCACACACATTTTTTTAATCGCTCCGCGGTCAGTTTTCGCACAAAATAAACCAACAAAAAGTGTGCAAAAAAACAAAAAAAAAAAAAAGTGTATTGTGTTGGGGCATTCCTTCTGGTCCCACTCCCTATCGTTTGCTGCTGCTTTGCTTGGCTATAGCAAGTGTCTTATGTTTATGCGTGCACTTGCTATGGTTGGGTAGGGAATCATTTGGCGAATAGCGGGTCGCCTTGTGTAGATTTTGTTGGTAGACCAAAGCAATTCATTGCATGGGCATAACACCTGCAGTTATTTCTTTTGAAAGCTGGCGTCAGGATCTACACGGTACGGCCTAGTCAGGGTCGGAGTTGATTTTTTTGTGTTTGTTTTTTGTTATGTGTAGGAGTTTCAGAGTGGACGTGAGCAATATTCTTGGAATGAGATCTAGTTTGTTTGTCTTGTACGCCCATGTTTCCCACAGTAAACCAGCTGTTCTGGCACTGAGTGAAACACAGGTTCGTATTGATTCCGATTTAAAGGAGATGGTAGCCTATCTGGATATAACTTAGTGCCATTATTCTTTCCATATCGCGGTCTCGCCGTTTATATACGTAGTGATGTAGTCTACCAACTTCTACCTCAATATGGCCAATGTTCCAATCCGGAATTTAATTTTATTTGGCTATAATTCCATGTCCGTAGGCAATTAATTCACTACTGTTTTATTTACAGAAGCCCTAACCAGGACAGGCATTCAACTTATAATGAGTTTGATGCGCTGTCTGATTCCATCACCAGAATTGTAACCCATTATCCTCGTACTGAAATTTCGATTTCAATATACACAATTCAAGTTGGCTTCGACATTCTGGACAGACAACACCCGAAGAAAGGTATGTCGAGATCTTTGCTGAGGTCAATAATTTGACCCAGCTTGTGAATGAGCCGACATGGATACCGGACGTTAGCGGTCAAAAAGCCAACACTCTGGACTTGTTTCTTACCTCCCACCCTGATAAATACACTCTAAATGTATTATCGCTTCTAGATTCGTCAGACTATTGTATCATATCGGCTAATTTCTCGTACTCCAGCCACACAGTTAAAGAACAAGCTCCTAAGAGAACGGTTCCTTGTGCTTCCTCGACAACGACGTGGAGCAGCATCAGAAATGACTGCAATGCCCACATTAATCGTGTCAAATTCTCCTTTTTTTGAGCAAAAAAATACTACAAAGTCCCGCTGGTAGTAAAAGCTTTTGGTCCTTTGTCAAGAATATTAAAAATTCGGCCTCGTCATCTATCCCGACACTGATTTGCAATGACATCCCAGCTGTCAGCTCTTCGAATAAAGCCAATCTGCTCGCTGCTCATTTTTCAGCTAGCTCAACGCCCAGATTGTGCTTGGCAAAACCAGTGCGTAAGCTTTTCTATCTGTTCTATTCTTCAGGGCTCTTTCCGAGAAGATGGAAAACAGTATTTGTCCAGCCAGTTCCAAAAAAAGGCGAATCTTCCTCCCCCTCCTCCTACCGACCAATTGCACTAACGTCCCTTCTTTCCAAGGTCATGGAAACGCTGATAAATCGTCAGCTTATGAAATATCTCGAATCCCGAAAACTTTTTAATGACCGGCAGTACGGTTTTCGCAGCAACAAGTCCACTGGTGATTTCATAGCATATCTAACCGAAAAGTGGAACCAATCTATTCACCATGGTGGTGAAAGCGAGGTCGTTGCGCTTGATATTTCAAAGGCATTTGACAAAGTTTGGCATCAAGCTCTCTTGTCGAAAATGCGTGCATTTGGGATCGATGTTACCCTTCTCCAATGGATTAGAAATTTCCTTTCGGAACGTTCAATTCAAGTTATTTTGACGGTTTCAAGTCTGCAACTTACCACATAAATGCTGGTTTTTCCCAAGGCTCCGTTTTGTCTCCGACTCTCTTTCTCATTTTTATAAATGATCTACTCTCTGTTACTTCTAATCCTATTCATTACTTCGCCGATAAATATTCGTTCTATTATTCACGTCCCTCATCTTCGGGCGTAGAGCTAGAACGGCAACGTATGTCAAGCTCATTAACTTCTGACCTTTTTCGCATTCCAATATGATGTAAGAGCTATACAGTAGAATTTAATGCTTCCAAAATACAATGCTGTCTTCTGCCCTTAAAGCGAAACCCCAATAATCTGCCATTATCCATGGATGGCACTTGCATCGCTGAAACCGAACGACTTTCCATTCTCGGTATGTGTGTTAATGACAACCTTCATGGGAATGACCACATATTCGATGTCGCCAAGAACGCTGCGAAATGCCTCGGCTTCCTTAAGCGATGCAAAAAATATTTCACCCCTTCTGATCTGGCAAAAATTTATAAGGCGTTTATTCGCCCAAAACCTGAGTATAACGCTCCGGTGCTCCATTTACATATTTGGAGCTACTTGACAGGATTTAAAAACGTGCGATTAAACTTATTGGCGATAGAGACATTGCAAGATCGCTTGACTCTCTTTGCCATCGCAATGTATCCTGCCTGTCATTGTTTTATCGTTATTTCAACCGCAATACGAGCTATGCAAGGAATTCTGATCAGTTCACCCTTAAGCATGTATTCGGACGTACTGTGAAATACAAGGATTCATTTCTTAACCGTACAACGCGAATGTGGAATGCTCTACCACGCTCTATTTTTCCCTCACATTACAGCTTACAGACATTTAAAACCAATGTGCATCGCTAACTCCCCTTTCCTAATCCTTCACTTTCCTAATGCCCGCACTATGTTACTTTGTTATAAGGGTATCCAAAATCCCTTTAGGGCGCGTATAATAAAAAAAAATGCAAAACGTGCCCTAATTTGTCGCTTCATCAAAGCCAATGTACTGGCAATGTTTTACTCGCTGCAATAACATTGTTCTGAATACAATTCTTTTTTAATTAACATAAACGTTATTTATTTAAAATAAAATTAATGATTAAATTGAATTAGTCATTGTGAATGAACAATACTATAATTTCAATATGTTAAATTCTCGACAATTTGTTGCTATAAAAATGTAAACATATAAATACCAATTTTTGCTTAGTCATAATTCATTCCAAATAAAACCGCAAACCTTTGTAACGTTTAATAGAATTCTAGCGTTTTTTTATTAAAGTTATCCGTTGCTTGAAATATTAAATTTACAGTGCTCAAAGGAAGTAATTCTGTTCCAAATTTAACGTTGTTACATATATTGGTAACAACATAGTTCGGCTTACGCAGCAATATCGTTTCAGCTTCGCAACTGCAGATCTACCAATCGAGAATCGCTGATCTGACTTACGACCCTACCTCAAGTTTCGACTAGAACGACAGGTAAACGACGAGTCGTAATTTGAACGCTTAAAAATGCGGTTAACTTTCTTCTTATTTTTATTGAATTTAGCTCGTTGATGCATAAATGTCCAAAATTTAGGTAATGCGACGCACTGTCTCATATTATCATAACTGTGAAAAACTCACAAGCCAGGTACGATCAGGTACGTTCAATCAAAAGCATCTATGTAGTGAGGCCTTCTACCGCAAAAATAGGGAAACTCTAGAAAAGACCTTGCACTATGGATCTGCAGCATGGACTCTTTTTTGTATCGAGAGAAGTACAAATGGAGCAGTTAGCCAAAGACCGCGTTAATAGTAGAGGCTTATTGGTTGAGACCCATGTCCACCCCCAAGTAAGAAAGTCAAACTTCCAAACATTATTCCTGGGGCAGCCTCGCTTTTCTTCTTTCTGTTTCCTTCAAGTAAAGGCGGAACAATCGCAGAGGAACTCTTTTTCTTTGGTGAACTACAAGCGATGCAGGTGGATGTATTTCTCCAACTTAGCTATTTTGTACATAAGTGGGAGCTCTTTGGAGCGCCTTTCAATATTTTCATAACTTTTATTGTATATATGCCCCTGACCTCCCCCGGGTATTCGCTCGAATGAGGTTGGTCTGCCCGAGAAAACTTCCTCTTAGCATTGACGAGTCAGGTCTATTTTTTTCTGATTTTAAGATGACCCGGTATGCAGCCACGAGATTAAACTTTAAATGTACTTTTTTCCTTCCCCATATTCTTCACAGTATAGTGCATACCCATTTAGAAGTCATATATCTCAGATTTGGAGACGTTATTCTACGTGCACTAGTTTCAGGTTAACATGTGCCATATTCAATCATAAACTACGCATGCACCCCTGCCAGTTGTAATTATTCGTCAAGGATCCTTTAACTTACTCTTTGCGTTCGTTCAAACTCACTTGCAAAATGTTGCCAACTTTAATCGCTCTGCATACACTAGGAACTTTCTACCAAATATTCAAAGTTTCCAAAAATCTTTACATCTCCCAGCCTCCATCGTCGCACCACCTTTAGGCCTTTTTGCCACAATACCACCAGTTTACGGCCGCACTAACTCTCTAAAATCAACTTTCCTTACTTCAGTGTGGTTCAGAGAGCTTGCATAGTTTCGAAGAGAAACATGTTTTCAATTTACCCCGCTAGCTCACAAAGTACAAGCAACTCAAGGAGCAGCGCAGCAAAACTTTCCCCAATGCGAATCGTTTATTAGCTTGATTACATCATCCGTGCGAGAGTTACAAACAAAGTTGTGATTAACAATTCCACTGAGTTGTGTTCGCATTACTGCACATCCACAGCGCCGTCATAGTTCTCGTCACTTCACATACATCGCTAACTCCTTTGTAGGCACACTTTGAGCGTAACAAAACCAAAAACGGCAGCAAAAACAAAAATACAACCTTAAGTGGGCTGAGGTTTGTCCAATGTTAATGTAATTTTCTGCCCTAATAATCGGCTCAAACTATATAGGTGCATACATATATAAAGCCTGCAAGATGCATTCCACAGGGGAAGCAAAAGACGAAAACGGACGGCCACAGTGAAGGAGGATGAATAGAGAAACTAGGTACCTGAAACTTTTTTTTCTCGATTCATTTTCACTATACATTTCTACTTAATTACCTAGCAAACGCTTCAAGTGTTGTAGAGCGAGAGATCGGAAGCGATGGTGGAGGTCTTCTGAACCTACATATGTATGAGAATTGGGGTGGTGAAAAAGTAAAAAAAAAAAAACAAAACTTGCCCAGAACTTGCGTCAAAGTGGTGATAATTACCAACACTATGAGTTGGTCCATGCTTGTAGCAAAACTTACTTCGTTGGCTAGGTAAGTAGGTATATGGATTGCATGCCTGCGCCTCCTCGTGTGGGAAAACTTTAACGGAAAAAGTTAAAAAGTAATTGCACAAAAAAAAAAAAAAAAAAAAAAAATACGAGAATCTCTAGGGGAGCGGAAGAGCCGAGATGACCATGGAAGAAATTTTCTGAATCATGAATCGATTAATTTTACTCCAGCAACGGTGAAGCTGTTTGATGAACTCAATTATAAGTTAGCTGTGAGACCCGTATCTGCTTCCAGTTTCGATATACAGATGTAATTTATAGTACAACAAATACATTTGACCGAGTACATACATATAGAATACCTTGTCCCTAACGATAGAAATAACTAGTTCCTGTGATGTTTTCATTCAAGGAATTAGTTTTGGACGGTTAACAATCTTCATGGAATATTTTTAAAATTTTTTTTGTTTAAGCTTAACGCAATTACGACACTATTTCTAAATTTTGGTAAATTCATTTTTGTATCACTTAAGGTGCGATCAGACGGTCATCCAAACATGACATCCTGACGTCCCTTTAACGTAGAATTTGTAGTTAAGTTGTCATCCAGTGTGATCGCCTGTCGGCCGGTATATCGTTGAACGTGTCATCCGAATCCCACCCCACAGATGACATCGCTCGAGTCATCTAACATCGGATGACGCGTTTGCATAGTTGAAAGTTCATGTGAAAACACTTACACTCGGATGACCTAACGGATGAACCTAAGTGATCAATCTTGCTAATGACATGCTGGCATATGAATTGCAGTTTACAATCGAAGTACACAAGTTCTGTGACAGCAGCATGTCATCGGAGCGACACGTTCGAATGACTGTCTGATCGCACCCTGCTGAATGTTGCTGTTTTTTTTTTTTTTTTTTGTCGGAGGTTGCTGCTATCCGATGGGGCGCTCAGACACAACTACAGGTCCATTGTACTACCATTCAGACACCTTACATTAATGTACTTAGTTTTCCCGTCTTTTGAAGAAAAACGAGAAGGAGCTTCAGTGATAAAGAGCTTAGATGTTCGGCACTCACCACGTCAGCCCCGAAGATCCGCCACCTGATGCGAGCATAAGCCGGACAACTGCAGAGAAAGTGTTCTGCTGTGTCATCCTCCTCACCGCAAGCAGGACAGGTAGTGGTGTCGCTTAAGCCCAACACATTTAAGTGTTTAGCAAAAGCTTGGTGGCCCGAAAGAACGCCTACAAGCAGCCTACAGTCGATTCTCCTCAGAGATAGAAGAAAAGATGCTGACCTTTTGCAAATGTCCGGGCGCAGTAGTTTGGTCTGTCTACATCCACCGCAATAGCGCCACCGAATCTTGTGTTCACGAGAAACCCAAGAATCGATAGACGACATGACTAAAGACGCAGCCAGACCCAACACAGGTTCGGGTCCTGAGAAAACTTCTTCTGAACCTTGCCTAGCAAGCTCATCCGAGATCTCATTTCCCTTGATGCCAGTGTGACCTGGTACCCAGACAAGATTCACTGTGTTCAGTCTTCCGCACCAGACCCCTGCCCGGTTTTGGAGCCATACGATGGCGTTCAAAATACGATGGCATTCAATCCATGGTTCAGAGTCTGACCGAAGCCATTCCGTTACCTGTGGAAAGTTGACGTGGTAGTTTTTTCGCAGAAGGATTTCTGGTGTCATTGCATCAGACGGCAAATGAATGTTGCTTAATGCGACGCGAGTATACTACGTTTCATCCTTCCTTGACATTTTTTTGGATGGCACTCAATCCTTCCAGGTAAATCGAGTAAAAATATGGGAGTGCGAAAGCGGCGTTGGTGTACTAAAAATGGGTTCTCGCTTAATCCTCTTAAGACCCAGGTTATTCTCTTTACGAGAAGGACGAAATTTCAGCTATCAATCGAAGCTTAATATCTTGGAGTAATCTTTGACATAACATGCATTTGCGGGTTTGTCGACTTTCTGGAAGTGCATAGGTGCACTGGGGTTTGGGTTTGTCCCCAAAAGAGTCTTATGATCTACACGATTATAAGGTCCATCCTACCATATTAATCAGTTTCTTGGTGGAATAAGCTTTCACTCAAATATATCATTAGAGCAACCCCGAAAGCCATTTCTCGTTTTAAAAACTCGTACTGGACTTTCGACTGCACTACAATGATACACAAAATTGGCTGCGTTTAAATTTCTAAGTCGACTTTTCCAAGTACGAAAATGTTTTTGACGAGCATCTGAGGCAAGGAAAGGGATATTAATTCATTTTTATGATTGTTTCCAAGACCTATGTGACAATGCAAGGGTTTTTTGTCCAGGCGGATGACAATGCATCATATTACAAGAAACAAGTAGAGCGGCTACTCGTAGTGATAGACCACTGCTAAGTAAGTGCTGAAACTCAAGCACGCATTGAATTCGGTAAAACGACGGAACCTTTTGCCTCTTGTTTGGGTTCTGGGTCATTATTGAGTCACGGGAAATTTGGTCTCAGTTAAACTTGCTCGTCAAATTTCGGACAAAGTTTTCTCAGGACCTGGAACCTGTGTTGGGTATGCCGGCATTCCTTGTCTGAAAGCATTTCTTTCAACATTAGACAAAAAATACTTCGGGTATCTGTAAATCAGCTAGTGCCCAAAACATGGGGCCTAAGGCAAAACCTCCCTCTACTGTCTTACTTTATAGTTGCCTTTTCAACTCCACGAAAGAGCTATTAGAAATGGTTATTCATCGCTTAATTTCGTAAGAGATGTTATTTTCAGAACTATCGAGGCATATCCCTGCTTAATGTCGCATATAAGATCCTATCCAACGTACTGTGTGAACGTCTCAAACCTTTCTGCAACATACTACCAGTGTGGCTTCCGGCACGGCAGATCAACTGTAGATCAACTGTAGACCAAATCTTCACAGTAAGGCAAATCCTGGAAAAGACCAACGAGTTTCAAGTCGAGGCACACCATATCTTCATCGAATTTAAAGCCGCATATGACACCATTCATCGTCAGGAGGTTTTTGTGGCGATGGCCGAATTCGGGATCCTGTGAAAACTGATCCAGATGTGTCGCATGACACTAGATAACACGCGATACAATGTGCAGTTTGGCAGCAGCTCATCTAAACTCTTTCAAACATGCACCGGATTTCGGCAAGGAGATGCGCTGTCGTGTGATTTTTTCAATCTTGTTCTTGAGCAGATAGTGCACAGGGCAGGTGTCAACACGGAAGGCACTATCTTCAACAGATCAGTCCAACTGCTGGAGTATGCGGACGATATAGATATAATCGGTCGATCCCAGCGTGCCGTGATAGAGGCTTTCACGGCTATTGAAGAACAGGCGAAACTAGTTGGCCTTGAAGTGAATGAGGACAAGACTAAATATATGCTATCAACAAACAAACAATCATCTGTCCACCGACTAATACCACCGACTCCACCCCGCCGAACCTCCGTATTAAAGAGCAAACCATCGCGGATGCCAGAGCGCTTGGCCTGGACAACTGGAAGCGTCGTGCTCGGGACCGCAGAGGATGGAAGGCTGCCGTATCTCAGGCAGGGACTCTTCACGGTTCGGGAGCCCGTTAAGTGCGTAAGTAGTAATAGCAACTTTTCTGCCAATGTTGGACTTACTTCCTTTATAAAGCATAATACTTAGTTTTGACCGGCGTCTGCTTCTATATTATAAATAAAAATATAATTAATATAAATTAACATTAAATCACTGAAAGTAAGTAGAGACCAGTACCATATTATAGTAATCTAGTAATTACTTTTCATGATAATAAAAAAAATAGTTAAACAAATAGCATTAGTATGTCAAACTGAAATTATTATATAAATAATATGTGCGGCTTTTTTTTAACAGATGTTCTGAAATATTTATCTGCCCTCAACACTCAGTTACAAGGAAATAGGAAATTACAATGTGATTTGAGACAAAGCGTGCCTGATTTTCGTCGCATGCTGGCAATTTTGTAAAAAGGTATTTCAAGGCAAGAATTTATTAATTTCCCAATAATTCATGAATATAAAAAGAAGAATTGTTAAAGTAGTATTTTTAAGATTTGTATCTGATCTTAAAAAAGGATTTGCTGCACGATTCCAAGTCTTTGCAGAAATGTGGAAGCAACGGAATGTACTTACGTGGCTGCTAAGTTCTTGAGTCTTTCAATGCATTCACTTCAAATGGAAATAATTGACTTGGAAGAAGATATTTCCTCGCAAATGTATAAGGCTGCATTCAATAATAACTTTTATAATAAATATAAAAAAAACTACCTATCAGCATGGCTACTTTGTTTGGATGGACATAAATATGTGGATAGGTTGAAGTAGCAGTCGGAAAGAGGTCCGACTCACTTAGACCTACATATGTAAGGTCCATTGTGATACCACGTGGATCTTAAGTTCCTGCCTACTCGTTAAACCATTTTGATCTGCTTATAAAGCCTTAGATACATTTTGGGTCGGTGAGGGAGAGAGCAGGGCATGCGCAAAGAAGTTGGAGTCTCTTCCACCTCCTCATCCATACAGCTTAACAGAAGTCGTTTGAAAAAGCGCCAAGCCTTATTCCATGCCGGCCTATCAGACAGTGTCCAGTTATGACACCAATTGTAGCACTGATGCACGTTCTATTGAGGGTAATCAAACTCTTTGAGCGTCTTAGATTTAGCTTATGCTTCATTTCAACCGAAGTGAAATGAAATTTGCGTTGTGTCAATTTCTCAGCGACCCTTGTAAATTATTTTAATTAGACAAAGGATCATGTAGAATTTACGGGGCTTCCATTTTCAATCAAAATGAAAAGAAATGATAATTTTACGCTTCAGCATATTAATTTTACAGTTCATATCGGACTAAGTTTTCAAGGAGACATGTAGGTTCGCCAGAATTAAAATTAACACATAGCACTTCTGAAGTATTACGATTGTTCGCGTTAACTTAACATTTGTAAATGTTAATGGTCAAGAAATAAAAATCCTGTCAAAATGATGTATCATGTTAAGTCTTTAACATGACAATTCATGTTGAAAAATAACAACATATAACAAGAACATGATACAACATTTTTCCGAAGATGACGAGATTGCAAGAAGTCAGATTTTATCACTTTTATAAAACCATGCGAAAAACGCATCTTATTAAGGGATAAAGTTTTGCACTCGGTTTATAGTAATTTTTCCGAACAGAGCTTTCTACACACACACACATAGGTATTTGCAACATACAAGTAAGTATAAAAAAAATCTCTTAAATAGAATTGATATCCTCTGAAAAGTAACGTAGCAAAAAAAAAATCAACATACACGGATAACCGCTTGGCTATCAAATACAATAGGTGCTCCTGAAGTTTCATTTTACGTGAAATGTTTACTTTTTACCTCCGAAATACTATTCAATGCATTGTTGGCTAACAGCGAAATGAATCCTCTAGGCAGGATTCAGGATACTTTGAGTGTCTCCCTTCCTTTTCGAGTAGTGGGGGTGGTGATGTTGCCGGTGGTTGTAAATCGTGGCCAGTGCCAGGACCATTTTAACCAGTTCTCTTTTCTTGTTTCACACACATACATATATATCTATATATGCATATATCATACATATATACAGTATTTCTTTTTCTCTTAGGGGCATAAATTGTCCAGCGTTATAGCGTTTTCGGATTTTTGCCGCAGCAGCATCCGGGTCCAGTGTAATTGAATTTTTAATCCCGTTTATAGTCAAGTGATCTGCCTGCTGCTGCTGTTTTCCTGCAGTTATGGTTCTTGAATTCCGGAATCATATGGGGGACTTTTTGTAGTTAGAGTTGTTTCCATTGTTTTTTTTTTTTTTTTTTGTGTTATTCGCAGAGAATTTAGTTAGTTCTGCTTTTGCGGTTGGTTATCATTTTTCAATTAAGGACTGGCGACTGAATTGGACACATTGGACAATAGCGGTAAAAGGGTTCATATTTATTTTTATAAAAGAAAAATTTTAATTTTTCTTCGTATCTAAATAAAAATTAATGGTGAAGTTGGAATTTATTGCGATTATGGTCTGCAAAGTGCCTTGTATTGTTATATTGTTTTAACGCAATCCTTTGTAGAGGTATGCTCTATGAAGGGAAGGAAAGCCAAACATTTGGTTAAATGTTCCAAGAATATCACCTTTGTATAACGTGGGTAGTTTCCAAGTTACAGAGCCCTTAAATTATCAATTATAGCTACTGATAGAGAGAGTAATCTGTGAGAGATAATTAAAACTATTGAGCACATAAAGCAGAATCTTGAAACTTGGAATAATAATGGGAGTTTTGATATTCCATCTCTGGATGGCTATCAGGACGCCCTGCTGTTGATGGTAGTAACCACGAGTTAAAGAAAGTTTGCGCCCAAACGTTCTGGAGATGCACACTCCCACCCGCAATATTAAGTGTCTGTCTATGGGATCTCTCTGTAAGGGAGAGAGATCCCAGAGACAGATGTTCGCTTAAAATATACTATACAAATGAATGACACAAATCAGGACACAGATGCGAGATAAGATGCAATCAGATAGATACTTAACATCCAGCACCATTCCAAGTTCCCTTGAGACTGAACTGGACACTGAAGCGCCCAAAATATTTTACACTAAATTTGTTTTCGTTTTATCTTTTGGAGGAAATAAAGCATTTATGCAAATTTTATTTAACCAACCTAACTTTATCATAAATTAAGTTACATTTCTGCGGCCTCATGAAACCGCTGGTCATGAAACAACTAAGCAACTGCACCTAAATTAACAACAAAAGTGGCTTTGGCCGTTTTTCGTTGTACTTTAAGCAAAAAAAAAAAATGGCTGTGCCCATCAGCCGCTGCCACAAAGAAAAAAATATTAGGGGCCTTTCTGAGGGCCATTTGCTAAGAGTAAGGGTCAACGAATTAAACCAATATCTTCCAGTTGTGCACTCCATTTTGGTTGAAGTCCCTTCCACTTGTGCACGCCACCTAAGGCGAGTCTTTCCCGTACTATGTTGCTCCTGAGGACAAGACTCAAAGATTCTGCGGGCTGGAGCACTTCATTCGCTTTATATGTCCCAGCCAACTGAAACGTCCAAGGCGCACTTTTTTGACCAAGTCAATGTTGCTGTGTGGGTGCAGGGGACAATCCCCAAATCCCGACCTGTACCACCTGAAAGTTTTTATTCGCTGCCCCACCACTTGCGAAGGTCTGACAAACATCTAAAAGTAAGAAATGTCATGAGAAGCTTCACAACACTCCGCACACACAATGGTTGGAGAAGGCAGGCTTTAGGTCCTGTGTGGGCCGATTACGCCTAATATTTATTTTTTTAGTATCGCTGTAAAGCTCGTAGAGGTCATCGGTGAATAGTCTCCTGTTTAAACAATTGTGCACTTACCGGGCCTAAAACCGCACTGATAGGGTTGGGTCAGGTAAATCAGGTCTTTGACAAATGGTTTCAGGCGCTCGCGTAATACGGCAGACATTATCTTATACGCGGTTTTTAGATGGCGACAACTGTAGGGTTGACCATTGGATCGTGGGAGTAGCTGCCTTGTTCCGCACATGCAACGGATTTTCAACCCAGATGGTGCTAAGTAAACTGGATTACACACTTTAAGCAGTACATACAAGTGTGGTTCACGGCGTGGTAGATTGACCGTGGCCAAAGTATTGGAAAATTATGAATTTGAAGTCGAGACACACTATATTCACGTTGGCTTTAGAGGCGCATATGTTAGCATTTGATTTACAAATTCGCGTGCCTTTGAAAGGGGCTTTCAGTACTGTTGAAGAACTAGCAAAACTAACTGACCTTAAAGTGAATGAGGACAGACAAAACAAATGTTGCCAACAATCAAAAACAAAGACCAACTACCACCTTGATATCAGCAACTTGAGGGTAGTTGAAACTGTATTTAATCTGCGGGTTTAACCCTTCGAATGACATCGAGGAAACCCTTGCTACCTAAGTCTGGCATAATAAATGGCTTCAAAACTCCTTCGTCGAAGAACAAAATTTATGCTATACAAAACTGATGAAAACTGTCTCATTCGGCGCACCTATACGGATTATCTCTGTGTATAAGCAAAGCGAAAGATGCAACCACGAACTCTATAAGCTGCGGATGTAGCCAAAAGGCTTAACGGTCTTTTGAAAATTCGCGATTATTGCTTCTGTCCTATAAACGGGCTCTAGGAAATAAGGTCCCAGGAAACAATTTCGCAAAATAAAAATGAAATAGAGAATCCAAATTTATACAGGAAAACAAAAGATTTTATTTTAAAATTTGGTCTTTTATAATTCCGTTCTTGTGGGGTAGAGGTGTAGAACTATCGATTGCACTATCGATTATAATTGATAGTTTCCACAATCGAAAATAGTCACTTTTTAGGCACTATCGACTGTTTTCGATAGGCAAAAAAATATAAAATTCCTAAAATTTCTCATGAAGTAAGAATCTAATGTCAACTGTCAAAATCGTTAAAAATGGGGCTAGTAACAAGTTGGTTTCACAATTCTTTTTGTAAAGGGTAGTTTTTCGAATAGAGATAAAACTGAAATTTTGTGGTCAAATCTGGCAACTCTAATGCCATTTATGTTCAGTTTGGTTTGAAATTTCATCATGAACAGGTTGACAAATGAAAAACGCTTGCATATCGTGCATTTGCCATTATTTCGAAAATAATGGTTCAGTTCGCGAAGTTTACCGCGAGCTCATTGAGGCTCATTTTGGGTTGAATGGCTACGTCAACAAGCAAAATTGCCGCATTTGGAGTGAAGAGAATCCACATGAGACCCTTAAAACGCTGTTACATCCACAAAAAAAATGAATGTATGGTGTGCTCTATGGGCTGGTGGAGTCATTGGGCCATACTTCTGATGATGGATAGTCAGTTACCGTTAATGGAGACCGGTATAGAGCCATGATAACCGACTATTTTGTTCCCGAATTGGATGGCATGAATGTGAATGAGATGTCGTTCGAAAAAGACAGCGCCACATGCCACAAAGCGCACGACACAATCGATTTATTGAAGGAAACATTCGATGAGTGCATAATTTCGCGGAATGGACTTGTCAATTTGCCACCAAGATCGTGTGATTTGACACCATTAGATTTTTTTCTTTGGGGATATGTGAAGTCGCTCGCCTACGCCAACAAACCACAAACTTTAGGGGACTTGGAAGCCAACAATCGTGGCGTTATTGCCGACATACAGCCCCAAATGCTTGAAAAAGTGGTTGAATATTGGACCTCTTGACTTGTCTTTATTCGAACCAGCCGCGGCGGCCACATGCCCGAAATCATAAAGCCAAATTGATGGACATTAGAACGATTTTCTTGTGTTTTATTTCAATTCGAAGTTCTATACCTCTAAAAAAAAAACAATCTGTATATACCTACGTACATTCTAAATATGTACGAGTTTTATGATGTGTTAACCAAAAAAGAAACTTCAGTATGTCCCCTCCATACAAATAGGCAACGAACCAAATTCACATCTTCATTATCATACTCGATTAGAATTCTTCATACAGAAAGTCGACACAACTTTTATCTTTAGTTTTTCGCAGTTCAGGGTATGTGCTTTTCCCCAAGCAGGCACCTATGAAAACATAGCCTTGGCTGCACTCTACGCTGGATATAAGTATGTGTACATTTTAATTTCCCTCTTCACTTACCGAACCAAAAAGAAATGTTTCGACATTTGCATGAAGATGATAATTAACGTACTGAATGAAATACTGAATGACGTACTGAAGTAGCTTTTCTATAAACGCGACAATGGTTCTTTAAATCATAGAATCTAATATCTCTCAATAAGAAAATCGTATTTTATATGGTCCATTGAACTTTTTTTTTTTGTACCTTTAAGAGGAAAAACCTATTGCTATACTTCGATAATTATTAATAGTCAAAAGCTAACTATCGCCAACTATCGATGGACACTGTCTATCGATATTTCTAAACCTCTATTGTGGGGTCTTATTTAATTTTATTATTTGGAGACCTATTTTTTGTCATAGGCGCCAACCATATGAAAATCATATACTTCGAGCGGAGTGAGTTGAAATCCCGCGTAACGGGTCACCCATGTAAAAGCCCCATTATTGGGAACTAATTCCAATTTGATTTTGGTGCATTATATTCTGGGGTCTTATATCCCCGAGCCTACGGGATGCTCACCTTAATCCTTCGTCTAGATCTTATGGCTTAAAACATTGAGACTCAGCACCCGTTGATCGATTTTAAAGCAGCTGGATAAGTAAAGGGTGATCCATTTCGAGGTTCCCTACTTTTTTAAAGAAAAAAAAAAAACAGAAAATTCAAATTTAATGGAGAATGTTTATTATCATTTGAAAGAACATTCTTTGGCATTTATTTTTTGAAGATTATGTCTATTAAATGTTGGCCGTTGCTACTTCGCAGATGGTCCATCCGTTGAGTCCGATTTTCGATCACTCGTTCGAGCATTTCGACTGGTAACTGGCGAATGACACGCGTGATGTTTTCCTGCAAGGCCTGAATCGAAGCGGGTTTGTCGGCATAAGCTTTTGACTTTACATATCCCCACAGGGAAAAGTCTAACGGTGTGATATCACACGATCTTGGTGGCCAATCGACCGGCCCAAAACGTGAAATTATGTGCTCACCGAAATGTTCTCTCAATAAGTCCATTGATTGATGCGATGTGTGGGAAGTGGCGCCGTCATAGAGCGAAGCGATGTCGCTTGGGAAGGTCGAGCGGCTTCAGTTGTTGCACAAGCTGTATTTTGTACGCTTTCAATATAAGATCTTGACGTAAAATGCGCCAAGTCGTTCCATACGTCAGTCCGAGTTGCTGCGAACGGCGCCGAATCGACTCTCTACGGTCTTCGTGTACACTCTCAGCTACGGCCGCTATATTTTCTTCACAGCGTGCTGGACGTGGTCTATTCGGTCGAATATTATCCAATAATGAATGCTGGGTCTCAAAATGGGTGATGGTGTTGCGAATAGTACGCTCAGTAGGCCGATTATGTTGACCATAAGTTGAGCGAAGTGCACAAGTGCACGAAACACATTCCTCACAGAACGTGAATTTTCATAATAAAGTTAAACTATTTGTAAACGTTGTTCACGCGTAAGTCTTTCCATTATGAAATGCCAAACAATACTAAACAAAAATAACATGACAGCATGACACGACTCACACGTATATCGTGTTATGACCAGCTTTGTAATATTTAATTATCGCACGGTTAAGATGGCTGGACCATGTAGAATGGATGACGCTTCAGCGTGTAAAGTCTTTGACGCCATACCAGAGGGAAAGAGGCACCAAGGAAGACTTGATTTTCTATGGAAAGACTGCTTGCCGTGGGAAATTGGAGACGGCAGGTTAGAGATCGAGTCGACTAGAGGCGCATATTAAGTAAGGCCCTTTGTATTGTCGTCGGTACTAAGCAAGTAAGTATGATCTCGTCTTAAATTTCATTTCTTCTTCATATTAAACTTAAAATCACTGAACTCTACCGTTTATTTATAATCTATCACTCAATTTCACTGACATATGCACAATTTATTCCTCGCCACTTGTTGTAAATCATAAAGTACCCTCGGAGTCTAAGCAGTACTAGAAGCCTTCATGAATTCTTTTTTTTCGGTCACGCATAACACTCTACCTAAAACCCATTAGGAGTACAAAGTACCCACACCCACCCAAACCTAACCAATTTTATGTACGAAAGGGTGGCGCTCATTGAAAATTCCAAATTGAGTTCAAAGCAAATAAAAACATAACCTTACCCATTTGGGAATAAAATTTTAATTAGGAATCCTTAATATTCCGCCGTTAGGATGGAACTCAATCTTCCGCCATCCACCGTGGATATGTGTTATAAAATGTATGTAGGTACAGTACATGAATGTGCGTAAAACGTCCTATGCTTTTGCTCTCTCGATTTACTAGGAGACCCTAATTGCGAGCAGCATTGAAAAGGCTCCTTCGACCATGAATTCCTTTGAGTCGAGTTGGCATACGCACATACTCAAGTGGCGTAGCATAGACTAGGCGTGAGGTTCATAATTTTATCAGAAAAACATTTAAGCACACCGAACCACCACATGAGACACGGATACGGATTTTCAGCTTTACTCCTAAATGTAATCTCGATAGGCGAAGGATAGGATGCCGAAATGGGGTTGAAAGAAATGGAATACTGAATGGATGCCACTCCCGTTTTTTTTTTTTGTGTTGGCACACACGAAGCGGCACACCGGGTGGACGGATAGCAGTTCATGTAGGCGGCAGCGTATTGGGACGTGTTAGCAATTGCGCAATACTTATTTATTATTTATTGAATTATCTAGAGACATGCTTATTACTCAGAGGTTTTCGGCAATTTATCTTCGGTTCAATCTGCATGGAATTTGCTGTTTGCAGATACAAAAATTTCTCCTGGGAACGCACGTGAAGCACAAACATGTGGTAATGCAATAAATTACGCCGACCCTATAGGTGTGTGCAATTTTGAGAGAAGTTTTGATCATAATGATTCCATAAATCAAAATATTTTAATGCACGGTCTTGTTTGGGGTACTCTGGGGGAATAGCACTTATCTAGAAGCCAGACCAGTTTGGGAGCTATCGAAATTAATAATAACAATTTCAATGCATTGGTTGGCAGTGAGTATAATAGTGTGAAAGGTATCTGGACAAGAAACTGAATATTAATTTTCTATATTATCTGTGCTAGTTCCTTGAGTGGATTTTGGATAATAGCTAAGAGTAGGTGAGTGTGTTTTTTGTATTTAGTTATTTGGCAGTGATTTTTCTGCCCAATTTTAATAAGATGTCATGACCTACTTCCAAATCACTCTTAAACAAACAAAACAGTACTACGATGCACTTAAGAAAGTTTGAGGTCTTTTTATTTTGGGATCCCAAATGCAGATTTTTCCTTGCATATTCGGCTTCTTTGCATAGTTCGGTTCCGCCATCTGTTTAGACAATACTTCCAAGCAGAGATGATAGAAGCAAAGAGATGCCAAACTTTCCAGTGGAAAACACTCTGCCTACAAGCTAAATTCCAAAAAAAAAAACGAATTTACCCATACTATCATATTTTTAAACAAGTATGGGTAAATTCCTCAATTCACCACGATTTCTTTGTCAATCCACCACTATCACCGACCTCGCCAACAAACCAAAAACGAAGATGCCAAAATAAAACATTCACCACAGATAGAATGCATGTAGCAAATGCACTGGAAAGTAGAAACTCGTTCAGCAGATACTAGGTATAAAATAAAGAACTTATTGATATATTTTGGATTGCTTTGATTTATTAAATAATAGAACAAAACTTAAGGAAACGATAACTAAATTTGAGTTACACAAATAAAATCATACAATTTCAAAAATTGTTGAGGTACAAACAATAAAAAAAATGTATAATGGTTGTTGCCAACAAATAACTAGATATAATAATTGCTGTATTAAAAAATAATACATTTATTTTTAGGCGATGTTCAAACAAATAAATGAGGGAATACTTTTGTTCATCCTAAAATAATATGAATCTTCACCGAAAATGTAAAGAAGCCATGTTTCATGCAAGTCACTGACGTGAATTCTATAATTGAAGATTTTTTATGATATCAAATAGGTAAATAGGTATGCAAAGCATTCTTTTTTAAAAGGAAAATTAAAATAGTACGAATTATTTTAAAGAGTTTCTGAACGTCTGGGCAAAGTGAAAGGATTAGTTTATGAGCTCTAATTTAATAAAACAACAACTATAATTTTCTTAAAATGTTTCTTTTTTTTCTGCACAATTTTGATATTTGATATTTATTATTTAGTTTAAAACATTCACACAGATTACAATGAAGTGTCTATTTATATATTACAATTCAATATTAAATATTAAAATTTGATTTAGGTTAGCATGAGAGTTAAATTTAAATTGAAATTGGATACAAATGCTTACATTAAAATGATAAAAGAGAAACAAGAGCGAAATAGAAAAGTTAACAATTTAGGCAACAACGTTCACAAAACTATAATAGAAATATTCAGATACAAAGTTATGAAATAAATGTATAAAATATTGAATATTATATTAATGCAACAATTCTGAACTGAAAGCGAAGGAAACAGTATTTCTTAGGAGCTGTGCTGTGTATTTTCGAAGAAATGCACTTATTTAAGATCAATAGAACTTTTACTATTTTCGAAAATAAAAAATCAGTAAAAAAATATTGGTCTGCAGGTCATATTACTAATTTTTTGGTAACATGGGATATGAATTTTCGGAAATCATGTCGAAATTTAAAAATCCACTAAGAAAATTTACCTCACTTATTTTACGAAATCTTACTGCACTGTAATAATAAATCATTAGTTAATTCCAATTCGCGTATTAAAACACTTCCTTAATTTGGTTATAAATACATTTAAAGGTACTAAATTTCCGAAAATTCATATCCCATACTGCATATGCCATACCATACCGCGAACGATTCTAATTTCGCGAAAAGAAAATTAATCGCTAAAAAAAAATTGCAGCCGCCGCTGCGCCGATGGATTTCAAGTCGATAATGACAGTGTGATGGATATGCCAAAGACCGATTCGCCGGTGCTATATGGGTAAGAGAGAGAGAATGCAACAAAGTGCAACAGGCAGCACGGTAAATGCTGCGATTTGGCCAGTCAGCTAGGGTGAGTCCGAAAAAGGTGGGTACGGACTATATAATTATTATAATGGGCGCCACACAATCTTTCTACGAGGAATTCTGAAACCTCTAGAAAATACTTCCCGAAGATTTTTGCTGCAACAATGAAATGAATATGAAAGACGTATATTTTTTTCTCTTCGTTATAAAACTCCGTATAGGATAGGGTCCTTTTTTTGTTATTGCGTTATAAATACTTGGAGGGTAATTGAGGGGTGTAATCGAGGTAAAATTTAGGGAATTGGGAATACAATAACTTTTTAATTTTCCGACAAGATGGCGGATATGCCGTTGGGAATTGCTCACTATCGCTTTTTCCCGAGGTAAAGCAAATTAAGATTTATTTTACAGGACGCGCGTCCCGTTCTTTTCCGGGATTATTCGGAACGAAAGCCAACTCGATTTTTAAAAGGTTTTGGAATACTCCTAGCCATACGTAAATGAAATCTAAGATGTGCACTTTCACTATACTTAGCTTCCTTTGTCCCCAGAGACCTGTCCTTGTAGGTAGTATCGTGCCTGTCCTTTTATTCTCCCACTTTTCTACTTTCTCACTTCCGACTTCGTAACGACAATTAATAAAAAGATAAAAAAGCTTCTAGCGCTGTTCTTCTCAACTTCCTAACTTCGCAGTCAACCAAGAAGGGATTTTTCTGCTGAAAGTTTTGTCCACCCATACCATACACCCACTCATACATGATCATTCATTCAGCATGTACGGGACTCATATACGGCTTGCCACACACCGCTAATTGCTGAAGTGCCGCCGGTTCCCGTTTATGCTCTCACTCATATTTCTTGCGTCGATTTGTGAATTCGCCCGAGTATTAGGGACATTTCCTAATCTCAGACTTTTCACCGAACGCACCCAAACATAATTTCCCTCCAATCAACACCTTTTTTTTTGGTTATTGTTGTTTGTGTTTTTGATCGTTGTTCGAATCTCGAGCACGTCACTCACATATAGCCCATTTACCCAGTTATTGAGAAGAGCCAGTGTTAGAAGCGTTAAATTTCGCGATAATTTCTCCCCGCGTCAGAAAACTATAGCAAACCCTGTGGAAGGGAAAGAGAATATTAACCCAGTGATTTTCTGAAAGGACATTGCTTGGGGATTGTGGCAACGTCACCTAAATATGGACAGAATTGCCTTGGGGACAGAGGATGCTGATTTATTTCTATTTCGCGGTCAATTATTGTTCCTACTCTAATCAAGTGGACCTTCGCGTGGGTTTGGGGGAGTTGGGGATAAGCATATGTAAGGAAACAACGGCAACACCTTCAAATTATTATATATATATTAACTCTTTCCTTGTGAGCATACGTATATTCATATATTCAATGTACACTTTCGGTATTTTTTATATACATATATATAATGGTCTGTTAGACAGTAAGTCGCGTGATATTATTTAAGAGTCAGTTCGATTTAAGCTGTAACGAGAAGAGGTCTCTAAAGAATAAAAAGTTAAAGAAAATTAAATGTTTTTTTTGTTCTTAAATATATATCTGGTCGTCCTTACAAATTCAGAAGTGGGATTAAGTACAAAATTAATTTCTTTTACGTTTTCATTCTGGTGAATTCATACGGAGTATTATGCGAAAATAATTCATACGGAATTAGTATATACTTGAACTGTGCGCAAAATGGACGTCGTAATGTCGAACCGTGTACGTGATTTCCTAGGAAAGTCCACTATGTGTCAACTCAAAGAAAAATTGAGTGATTTAAATTTGTCAACTACGGGTAATAAGCCTGCGCTCATACTACGCTTACAAGAAGCATGGGAAAATTTATCCGACATCGAACTAAATGAATATGTCCCGGAGGTTGCTGCAGATGGTGAAACATCTTCCTCCTCTGGATCTGGACAAAGAAATTGAACGTCTAAGTAATCAACTTAAAAAAAAACAAGAAATCGCTAAGTTAAAACAACAACTAGCTGATCTTGGATGTGCCGATGTGTCTCCCAAAACTAAAGCCCCGTTATTTCATTTTAAAGACATAGAAGAGTCGATGAACAGCTTTTCCGGCGACGATAATTGCTCTATAGAGAAATGAATAAACCAATTCGAGGAGTGTGCTGAGGTCATGGAGTGGGATTTGCGCATGCAATTTATTTACGCAAAACGGCTTCTCAACGGAACAGCTAAACTTTTCTTACGAACTGCTTGTGTGAAGAATTGGTCGGAATTGAAATCTGCTTTGCTGAGAGAGTTTGCTAAAACAGTTACCAGTGCCGATATTCATAATCAACTGCGAAGCCGAAGGAAGCGGCGCGAAGAATCTCATCAGCAGTACATATTTGCAATGCAAGAAATAGCGTCTCTCTCCGAAGTAGAGGAAGCTGATCTATTGGATTATATAATAAACGGAATTCCGGACTCTCACACCAATAAAATGTTATTATATGGGGCGAATACTGTGGCTGAGTTAAAGTTTTGCATGAATAAGTACGAGAAAATGCGATCTACAATGTCATCGTCCATCAACAACACAGCAAATGTCAACGTTTGACACAAGTGAAGTCAATTCAACCTGTCGTTAATATTAAATGCTATAATTGCAGCGAAAGTGGACATTATAGCAGTACTTGCCCCAGGCCACGACGTGTTAGAGGATCGTGCTTCAAATGCGGAAACATTGATCACCGGGCATATGAGTGCAAGGTAAAGGCAGCTGTGCTAACGCTGGGAACATCTGTAGCTGATTTCGATGAGGAGGTGCAGCATAACCAACAGGTGGAATGCATGATGAAAACTGATCATGTGAATGTGGTAAACAAGCAGGTCGAACCAGGTAATCATATAACAAAAAATTTAAACGACAATTTTGAAGAACAGATTATGAATATTGATCATTTAAACGAAACGGATGAGAGAAGTTTGAATGCTAATTTAGATCTAAATATCAATACAAATTTATCGCATGCAATAAGAAATAAAATTACACAAATTGTGTCCGGGTCTTGCTCGAAATACAAAACTGAAATAGCGCCAATTTTGCATGACAGTGACAAAGTTAAGATGGAAATCCGATTAAGTAAAGACGAACCCTTTTATTGTGCGCCGCGTAGATTGCCTTATGCTCATAAACTTGAATTTAAAAAAATACTTGACGATCTTTTAGAAAAAAATATAATACGAGAAAGTGATTCAACCTATTCATCGCCAATTGTCTTAGTACGCAAACGAAACAATGAGCTTCGTCTCTGCATCGATTACCGGATTTTAAACAAATTTACACTAAAAGATAATTACCCCCTTCCCTTAATCGAGGATTTGATTGATAGATTGAGAAATAAAAAATATTTTACGGTACTTGACTTACGTAATGGATTTCACCATGTCACTGTTGCCAATAGTTTTATTAAATTAACTTCCTTCGTAACCCCAATAGGGCAATTCGAGTATCTAAAAATGCCGTTCGGCCTAAAAAATGCGCCGTCGGTTTTTAAACGATTTATAAATAATATTTTTAAAAGCTTAATCCATGAAGATAAATTGTTGATTTATATGGATGATCTATTAATTGCTAGCGAAAGTATTGAACAACATTTGGAGTGTCTTCAAAGTGTAGCTGAGTTAATCAAAAAACATTATTTAGACCTCCGACTAGATAAATGTCGGTTTGCCTACGAAGAAATATCGTATTTGGGATATATAGTGAATTATGATGGTTTACGTCCGAACTCAGAAAATATTCAGGCGGTAAGCGAATTCCCCATACCTAAGTGCGTAAGGGATGTTCAGAGCTTCATCGGCCTCAGCTCATATTTTCGAAAATTCATTATGAACTTTTCTCTTATAACAAAACCTCTTTACGATCTTCTACGCAAAGACACTACTTACCATTTCGGTTCTGAACAATTAAATAGTTTCGAGACGCTTAAGACAAAACTTTTGGAAGCCCCGATATTAGCTATCTACAATCCAAGTAACGAAACAGAATTGCATTGCGATGCAAGTAGTATCGGCTATGGCTCAATTCTCTTGCAACGTCAAACAGATGGGAAATTTCATCCATGTTCCTACTTTTCCAAAAGAGTTTCTGATGTTGAATCGAGATATCATAGTTATGAACTAGAAACGCTCTCAATCATCTACGCACTTAGAAGATTCCGAATCTATTTGACTGGCATCCAGTTCAAGATTATAACGGATTACCAATCTTTAACACTAACCTTAAACAAACGATTCTTAAATCCAAGAATATCGCGCTGGGCGTTAGAACTTCAAGATTTTGATTACTCGATTCAACACAGAGCTTCTGAGAGAATGTCCCATGTGGACGCATTAAGTAGGTGCACAATCTTATTAGTGGTTGAAGATGATTCATTTGAATTCGCTTTAGCCGTAGCTCAATAGCGAGATGGTGGTATAGCCGCTATAATAACTGAATTGGAGCAAAGCGAAAGCAGTCTCTACGAGATGATAAATGGTTTGGTCTATCAGAAAGTCAAATCTGGTGTTAGCTTTTACGTCCCGAAAGAAATGGAACATCAGATTATTTAGAAACATCATGACGCTCTTTGTCACCTTGGCGTTGACAAATGTTTTGATTATCTCAACCAGACTTACTGGTTTCCCGAGATGAAAATGAAAATAAGAAATTATATTTCGAATTGCTTTAAATGTATCTACTTCTCACCAAAATCTGGGAAAGTAGAAGGAACGTTGCACAATATTCCTAAGGGAAAAGTACCATTTGATGTCATCCACATTGACCACTATGGTCCACTTTCTACTACAGTTACCAAGAAGAAACATTTGTTCGTTATAATAGATGGTTTTACAAAATTTGTTAAACTTTACGCTGTAAATACCACGAAAAGTTCAGAGTCAATTGCATGCTTAAAATTATATTTTTCAACCTATAGTAGGCCAAATTCAATTGTATCTGACAGAGGATCCTCCTTCACATCGAAAGAATTTGCCGACTTCTTACTTAATTGCAATATTAAACATACTAAAATAGCAACTCTTTCTCCACAGTCTAACGGCCAAGTAGAGAGAATTAACCGTATTCTGACACTTATGCTTTCAAAGGAATGTAACGAAGAATCTACTGGTAATTGGTCACAGTATTTGGCAAAAGTTGAATTTGGTTTAAACAACACAGTCAATAAGAGTACTGGATTCACTCCAAGCATGCTTCTCTTCGGCGTCAATCAAAAGGGTGAATTTTGTGACAGAGTTTTTGAACATTTGGCTTCTGATGATGCTCGTCAAGAATTAAGTTGTATCAGAGAGCAAGCTTCGGAACGAATACAGAAAAATCAGGAATATAACAAATCATATTACGATCAAAAGCATAAGCCCCCTAATGTCTATAAAGAGGGGGACTTGGTAATGCTTAAAAACGTAGACACTACACAAGGGGAAAATAAAAAATTATTGGCTAAATTTCGCGGTCCTTACGAAATTATTAAAATTCTACCAAATGACAGGTATATAGTGAAAGATATCGATGGTATTCAGATTTCACGCATTCCGTATAAGGGTGTTTGTTCTCCGTAAAATATAAAACCATATATTTCAGAAATGTGATTACAAGCTTGTACCTGGCAGTTATAAAACCACATAACTTTATTCCAATTCTAAAACTTATTTTATCTCATTGTTTCCATAAATGTATATATATTCGTATAATATACATATTCGTATAATGTATATCTATAAAGTATCAAAGTTTCTGTAATTACAATTCAATGAATTCTCGTATATTTGTTTATATTTGTAAATTAAGTTTGTTATTTTTATTTTCTTTACGGAAAAAGAGAAATTTAAGAGACATTTGCATTTTAAAAATAAAACATATACATTTGAAAAATTTGCGAAATAATTATGCAATTTAATATGTGTGCAATTTTTATATACATGTACTTAGCAATTAATTAAAATTAAATGTATTGTATTCTTATAATCGAGACGATTATATATCAGGTATGGCCGAATTGTAAGGAAACAACAGCAACACCTTCAAATTATTATATATATATATTAACTCTTTCCTTGTGAGCATACGTATATTCATATATTTCATGTACACTTTCGGTATTTTTTATATACATATATATAATGGTCTGTTAGACAGTAAGTCGCGTGATATTATTTAAGAGTCAGTTCGATTTAAGCTGTAACGAGAAGAGAATAAAAAGTTAAAGAAAATTAAATGTGTGTTTTGTTCTTAAATATATATCTCGTCGTCCTTACACATATAGTGTGCTTTTCCATACAATAGTTTTAATTTTCGACGGTTTGGTTGGCTGGAAATAATTGAAGGAATCATGAACATCAATTTGTCTACATTGATATCTTCAAAAAAAAAAATTTAAGACAGTGCAGAAATACTGGAAATCTCGAACCATATTATAATTTAGCAACACAACGACACAACTGCCCATAAAGTTCGTATGCGGCTATTGTTTAATCTTTCTCACATGCTGCAAACGCCCACACAGATTCCAGACCTTAATCCTATCGAACATTTGTGGAACGAATTAGAGCGTAGGATCAGAACTTACGAAATTTTGAATAAAGTTCAACTGAAAGATGCATTACTGTCAGAATGGAACAATGTTAACATCTCATGTACCAAAAAGCTGATAAATTCTATGCCCAACCAGCTTAAGGAGGTCATACAGATGAAAGGATATCCCACCAAATATTAGCCAAATAGTAAAAAGATATAATGTTATCTTTTTATCCAGTTAAACCAATTTGTCCCCTTTTCTTTTATAGGTGTACGCAAACTTTTGTGGAGAGAATTTAGTGACTTATTTTTGTTATTATTAAGTTTTTCTTATGTGGCTAATAAAATTATGTAAATTTTGTTTGATATGAGTGATAGGTAAATCGTTTTACTGAAATGTACCCATTGGAGGATTTGAATGTTTTATTTTTGGGAATACCGCTACGATACAACATAGTTTCATCGTTGCACGCAGACTTTTGTGGATCACTGTATAAATACATTTAAAGCGATATGACATACAACAGGTAACAGACAGGAAACACCAAACAAACCTGGCTAACTTGACTTACGTCCCACAAATACTTCAATATATTTAATAAGAAAAGTTCCAAGTCAATCGCTGCATAATGAAACGTACCAAGATCACCTAAGAGAGTAGAATAATTCAATTTTTAATTTTAATTTTATCTGTGCGACAAAATAACTTACACGTATGACTATCAAATGACGAATCTTCCTTTAAACAATAAAGCCGTAGGCGATTGACCTCTGTTTTTTTTGAAATTAAAGAAAATAAAAACTAGAAGAAACAAATTTCCTTTGATATGCAGAATAAGTTAAATTTAATAAAGAAATTGCACATTTTACTTACGAAACCACGAGAATACAAAAAATCTGAAACAACTGTTTACTTTTATTAAGAGAAATGTCAAAATACTTACCACTGATAAATAGGTGCGTCCAGACGAAAAAATTTCGAGTGCTGAATTGATTCTTTCAGGTTCTTTGCTTCTATCATCTCTGCTTCCAAGGTATTGGAAACTCCTCTCTACTCTCTCAACCGGTTGAGCAGCAATGTATTGTATGAATTAATGAGTTCGGTTTTAGGCTAATTATTTTTGTTTTTGCCGAAATAATTTTCGGCCCAAGAACTTCTGCTTCCCTCTCCACATTTGTTGTCATTTGGTGAAGGTCCATTATTCCATGAATGGATGTCACTCCATCGTCAGCGTTGCACAGATGCTTGAGTTCGGATGTAAGCGTCCCTCGAATTCTCCCGTTTTCTGTCGATAAAGCCACATTAAGCATATCGCTAATCTCTAATAAAAACAACATTGGTGACAGAATGCAGCCTTGCCGAGCCCCACTTTGTACCTCGAATTCCTTAGACAGCTTTTCTCTATGCAAAACGTGATATGTTGACCCAACGTAAGTAGCCTTGATAATTGCTATCTCGTCTCTATTGGAGGTTGTAGTGTGAATTCGGGAACTGACTTGTGCATATTGTTGGCGAATACTCTGTTCAAGAACGTAGCAAAATGCACCTTGTATCTCCTGAGCCGATATGAGTAGAGAACCGTATTTTAACTGAGTGTTGGGTGACTCTTTAAATTCTGTTGCACCTAGCTGCTGCTCATTCTGCTTCCGTAGCCAACCAGCTCTTGTCACGCCATACGCTACGCTCCACTTCTCCCATCTTCGTACGATAGAGGGACTCTAGCTCGATCCTGCCTGCTGCTTGAGTTGCTCCTCCAATTTGAGCTCTAAGCTGTTTTCGAGATCGCAATCTAATCCTCCTTGGTTTTCCTCTTTAACTACTCATAATACTGATACTGACCCCAGCCAAGTACTTCAAAATGTCACGAGAATAGTGAGAGACATTGGTTGCATCTTCGAATTTTTTCAATAATTGGTACGGCATTTCGGATCGAACAGCAGTAGTCGAAAACGGCATAGATCGAAGTAAAGTCCTTAAGGCCAGAAAGCGGCAACACAAAGTTCTCCAAATTGAAGGATGGCTTTCGACCATTGAAAGCATTTATTTTGATGGAAGAAAAGACAAGACATTGGTTTGTGTAAAAAGAGGCTAAAGTGTTCATAGAGTAACCAAAGTAAAGGTGTTGCGTTCTTTGAATTCTTCTTTCGTTTTCATTTTTATTCTAGTTTTGTATAGTTTTGCCAATTTCATTTATTAGTTGGGGACATTTTCGCGTTTCAGCCATTTCTCGATTCTTTCAAGCCTTTATCTTGTCGAATTGTTTAAGTGTTTGTGGACATGTCCTGTCGGGGAAATTGTGTGAATGTGTCCATCGATTCGCTCAGTCTCGGAGTTGCAGCGAATTCGAATGAGAGAATGAGACGGAGGCGGTGGCACACTCCAGTAAAGTAACAGAGTGCATGCTAGAGAAAGCCGCAGTGGATTCCATAATGGCTGAATGTGAGGGTATGAAAGAGAGACTGAATGGTCCATCACGGACAAAGAAGTGGTCAAACCAACCCTTCTTGGTTGACCATTAAAGGTGTAGGAAGTTTTTTTTTTTGTTAAGAGAGAGAATTGAGAACGTTTTTTTTACGAGTTCAAAAATAGTTTTGTAGCGGATTGCGCTAAGTATTGTATATATATTGCGGGTAGCTAAGTATTGTGTTTGGTTAGGAGTTGTATTGTAAAAACCCGGTAGGCCTTCGTTACGGAAATATCCTGGAAATCACGGGACACGCGATCCTTCATTTTGTCTTTTTTATATTTCTATTTCAAACGGCGATATTTTCTCTTGTTGTTCCGCAATTAACGTCACATTAATAAATCGACCGTTGCTCATTAGAGCTATAAACGTTTTGAAAATCCTTTTTTTCTTATTTCAATCTTTTTTTCAGCAATCAACCATCGAATTCTTCTTTAAAAGGTTTCACAATTCCTGTTTTTTAAGATTGTGTGGTGCCCATTTTACCCACCATTACCTTAGCCTTTGGATACAATTTCCATTTCACAATTTTCCTCTTCTTAAAATGTTCTTTTCGGATAATTCATAATCCCATCTCCGAACCCACCCCAGCTGAGCAACCGGGTAGCATCTAACAGGCTACCAGTTGTACTTTTCGTCTCTTCGGCGAATTTCTGTTGACATTTCGCTATCCCGCCATTATTCGACTTTTAACCATAGGCGCAGCGGCGGCAGCAAATTTTCTCACGTTTTATTTTTCTTTTTTACGCATTTAAATTCGTTTATGTAATTTGTCCACCCCAAATAAAAGTGCAACAAAGGAGTCGGCTTCATATTGCCGAGTACATCTAACAGTATATTTCGGGGCAGAGATAGAAATATTTCAGATTCGATAAACTCCGCTCGTTCGGATAGACAGCTACACTGATTGGATTGGAGAAGCGGAGCTATCCGGCTTATGGAGTTGAACTTAGGGAGACCGTTGCAATGGTTAATATGTGAATTACTTGCTATCGAATTGCGACTACAACATATATTTCTCAAATTGAATGGAGCTGTATTAAGACTTCAACTTTATTTGGGACCGAATGGAAAGACACTGGGAAATTAATTGTACTGACCTTCCTACCTGTGAATTTTTGACAATCTTGGGTAAGCAACCAATTCTATCCAAAAATATCCAAGATTCTCTAAGGAACAAAAATATTTGTTTCAAACGTGTGACGCTGAAAGCAAACGATTCTATCCTACAGATCTCTACAACAGAAATTCGGAAAAAATGGCACACTCGAGATGACGCTCGAAATAACAGCCAACAGAAATTGTAAGGTCGCCTCGAATCCAACTAATAACTTGATAGGTAATACTTACTGGATATATTTTAAAAGTATATAGCCCAGTTAGTTTTAGTACTAAAATAGACAGCTCATTTAAAAATGTTTTCGAATTAATCATTTGAATAATTAATAATTTTTCAAGACCTTTTAGTTCTAGTGAACTAAGGGAAATAATAGACCCCGTTATTCAACGCTCTTCATATTTTGAACACCTATAAGGACCACAGAATTAGGTTTAAGAATAAAAACCTCAGCTAGAAAAAAGCCAGGGTTCCGTTAGAATCTTTAAACTGCAGAAATTAAATTCCAATGCAAATAATTACATTGACTTAATAGTCTAGACTAGAATCAGAATCAGAAGTCACATCACTCTGATTCTTAGATAGAATGAGTGATGAAGAATTCCAAGAATTTCTACAAAACAAATCTTCAATTGACATGCCATTTCCGAACTACCCTTATCACACTCAAGTTGTTGAGCGCTGTGTGAAGATGGTCACCGCAGCTTCAATCACTGTAGTTGGTGATGAGGCCAGAGATGGGCTGCTTCGATCGAAAACACATTCTAGAAATATATGACAATTTTTTCACAAAAAAAAAATAATAATTTTTTGGGCAATATTATTCGTTTTTTTTTTTCATGATTCAACATCGAAAAATACATACAATTCTAAATTTTCACCCTTCTACCACCAACCCCTTTTTAACTTTCTCGTATACGTTACTATACTAAAGAGAAAGTTATTGCGATCGTACGAAAATTTCAAACTTAAACTGAGTATGAGGGATGATATTACGACTATAGAGTCCCAAAAAGTGGGTCCGCCAATGCCGTCCGTCGGTCTGTCTGTCCGGGCGTCATATGGCGAAACGGTTCGACAGATTTGCTTCAAAGTTCGTATATAAGGTCCTTGGGGTTACATCTCGGGGCATATTTTTAGTTTTTGCTTTTTGTATTTCGAACACCTATGTGCCGTTTTTGAGAAAATCTAATTTTTCTAAACCTAAAAATTGAGTTTTCGATTCATTTTGCGAATTAAAAACGCATCTCATGTACTGAGAAAGTTTCGTATGACTTTATTTTATAGAAGTATTACTAATTTAATAATTTTCTACTCTAGGCGGTCGATAATTCTCACACAATAAGCTTTCTCTCACTCCCTATACTGTTTTCCGAAATTATAATTGTTTGTGAATCGATCGTAGTAGTGACGTTTCCATTTATCATTTTACTTGAGTGATTTCAAATAACGACAAAACGATAAAAAATATATTAAAGTCAGTATGTATGTCTATGTTTATATGCATTTTTACATTCAAAGATTAAATACATTATTACTTTACTATTTTTCGTCATTAAGTAACCTAATTTGTTTTTTTATGTGTGTTTTGTGCAGCGAACAATGCCAAAAAGATACAGAAGGGATTCTTTGGGACGTCAAACACATAAAGCTGCAGGCATGCGAAAAATACGACCCCAAAGAACGGAAGAACAAATCCAGCAAGATAATTTAAATGCGAGTATAAGCAAGGCGCAATTGCGTCAAGCAGAATCAAAATATCTACGAGCTGCACGAAATGAACAAAGAAGATTAGAAGAAAGACAAGCACGCCATTTTATAGTTAACAGACACAGAGCAAATGATCAACAACGCCACCAGGTACATCGATCATTTACATCTGATTTAATCCTGCGTCTAGAATTCGAGTGTAAGGATGAGGATAAGGAATGCCAGCATTGTAATGCTGAAACAGCCGGGATGTGTTTAGGATTGTGTTAAGGAATTGATAATGTTATTAGGAAAATTATTAGAGCTGTCGATATAGAATAAATTTTAATAAATGTTTAGTGTTCTGTTATTTTTATATTTCGTCATCGTTCACAGCGCTCCATGCCACTTACTCGTCCTTACACACTTGCATTAATTTACTTATTTTTTACTACTAAAATAATCCCTAGAAATAATTTATATGCAAAACAACCATTGCCGGGTCAGGTAGTAAAATACTAATAATAGAATAATTGGGTTATTTATGAATTATTTATTACGAATTTCAAAGTTTTTATTTTTGATTTAATGTTTATGTCTTTGTTTTTTTCCACGAATGATATACAGTAAAACCCGGATAACTACCACTTCACAATTTCTGCTTTCTTTGGGTACTTATGCGGTAGAGGCGAATCGAATCCGCTTAGAAACCCAGAGGTGGCAGACATCCGAATCCAGTTATCTATTGGTTTTCCAACGTACGTATAGATATTTTTTTTTAAATTTATTTAGAAAACTCATACTATATTTAGTATTTTTAAAGAGATTAGTTAACATAAAAAAGTAGGAATATAAATTATGGTTAAATAAAGCCTCGAATTCATTAACATATAGTAGAGCATATAAACAGTACACTAATATTGTATTGCAAAGAAATTAAGAACAACTATTTAAAATAATCTGTAATTTCCATTTGAATCATGTGATGAACTTCAAGATTAATAATTTTCTCTTCCAAATTTTCGACATTATGGGTGGTAATATCTTTAAGTAACAAAAACTGTCTAAGGTCTTCCAAAGCGCATAATGCTTCTTTTATATTAGTAGTGGTTTTGTTTTGTTAGGGGGTTTGCTTGAAGGAAAACCGTCGAAAGACGGTTAGAAGGCTATAGCATTGCAGGTCATTATCACAATCTACAAAACTAGCGAATTCATCGGAACTTATTGCCACTTCAACTTAAGTGTTCTTAACAGGTATTAATTCTTCGTTTTCTAAGAGATTTCCGTCACAAAATCCCGCATGAACAGAATAATTAACCTAATGTCAGAGCTCACTTATATGTGTAAAATCGTATATCCATACGACCTTTCTAAAACAATTCTCAATCGTTTCTCGAGTAACCAGCCACCAAGCTCTCTTCACATAAAAGCAATGCATGCAAAAGAGATGTTGTTTTGACGAATTGTTTTAAAGTAAGAACACTCTCTAAGGCAACCAGTTGTTTTCTCATCATTATTTGCCTGTAGTGAGATTTGAAACTGTGAATAAAACCAGTCAATGAAGAACCAGTTAGCTATTAAAAAGCTAAAGAGCAATAAGGCCGCCGGCTCTGATGGTCTACCAGCAGAGCTTTTCAAATACGGAGGTGATGTTATGGTAGGGCGCATGCACCAAATCATCAACCAAGTTTGGGTGGAGGAAAGCATGCCCGATGACTGGACCATCAGCTCCATATGTCCTATCTACAAGAAAGGCCATCCTATGTCTTGCAAGAACTATCGAGGCATATCCCTGCTTAATGTCGCATATAAGATTCTATCCAACGTATTGTCTGAACGTCTCAAACCTTTCTGCAATACACTAATCGGCACGTATCAGTGTGGCTTCCGGGACGGCGGATCAACTGCAGATCAACTGTAGATCAAATCTTCACACTAAGGCAAATCCTGGAAAAGACCAACGAGTTTCAAGTCGAGACACACTATCTCTGCAAGGAGATGCGTTGTCGTGTGATTTCTTCAATCTTGTTCTTGAGCAGATAGTGCGCAGGGCAGAACAGGCGAAACTAGTTGGCCTTGAAGTGAATGAGGACAAGACTACATATATGCTATCAACAAACAAACAATCATCTGTCCACCAACTAGGACAAAATGTCACTGTTAATAGCAGCAACTTCGAGGTAGTTAAGGAGTTCATCTACTTGGGGGTAAACATCAACTCCACAAATGACACCTTAGTGGAGATTCAACGAAGAATTACCCTAGGAAACCACTTCTACCTTAGTTTGGCAAAACAAATGGGTTCAAAACTCCTAACTCGAAGGACAAAGTGCATGCTCTATAGAACCCTTATCCAGCAGGAAATGAGAGTTAATACTGGGATCCTTTGAAAGAAAAACACTTCGACGGATATTTGGTCCTGTGTGCGAGGAGGGCGAATGGAGGAGAATATACAACCGCGAACTCTATATGAGTTGTACCAAGATGTGGATGTAGTTCGAAAAGCTAAAACTCGTCGACTACATTGGCTCGGCCACATCGAGCGAATGGACAACAACGCTCCAGCCAAGAGGATCTTCGAATCCCAGCCGCCAGGTTCGGGACGACAAGGAAGACCGAACCTCCGTTTTAAAGACCAAGCCATCGCGGATGCCAGAGCGCTTGGTCTGGACAACTGGAAGCAGCGTGCACCGGATCGCAGAGGGTGGAAGGCTGCCGTATCTCAGGCAGGGACTCTTCACGGGTAGGGAGCCCGTTAAGTACGTAAGTAGAATAATTCCCTGGTCAAGTGGTTGAATCGTGGCGGTTGTGTATGACGGGAGAAATTGGCTACAAATGTTTTTTAGCTGAACTGTTGTTTTGTGGCATGACGCATTGTCCACAAATAAGACAATTTGTCTCCCTTCGATATGCATTTCCTTGTCGATTTAGGATAGTGTAGAATTTAGAAAAGTTGTAATCCAAGCCTTTTGATTGGAATAGTAAGGTATAGGTAGATTTTTTTTGTTCAAACATTGAGGAATTTTCGATTTCCCGGTAACGAAACAACGTTTTTATAGCTTCCAGAAGCATTGCATATAAGCAGCAAAGTTATTTGAACTTTGTGCGATTTGCTGCCTTTAATCATTTATCCGTGCCGTTCAAGTGTGCTATTTGGCAGCTCTCGGTACATCAGTTCACTTTCTTCAGCGTTAAACACATTTTCAGGAGAATTTTTTTTTAGAATGTCACCAAGGACATTGCTTATGTAGTTTGCAGCATCCCTTTGATCATTTCCATTAGACTCGCCGTGTAGTTTAGCATATTGGATGTTCTATTGGTGTTTCCATGGCCATAACCATCCATTGTTGGGCTCAAAACCGAGGTTAGTTTAATGGCTAGTTATTTTACCTAAGGAGAAAAGGACCGGATATTACAGCCTTTTGAGCTCGATACTGATCAAACCATTTAGACAAACCATTTTCGACATCTTTATGTGTACCTATGCGTTGCCGCTTGGATTTCAAGTTTTTGTTGCCACACGCAATCTCGTGAATTTGATATTTTTTTCTTAAAATTCTGTTCACAGTCGATATGTCACATTTATAAAATGAATCTAATTCCTTTCTGGTTTTTAGTTTCCTTTCGACGCCGACTCATTGCTTTTGAAGATCTAAACAATGGAAGCAAATATGCTACAAATGCAAACAATCTTACCGTACTTCACGAATAAATTCAATTTTAATAATCCACTTCAAATGACAATTGATATGCAATAAAAATTTGAATGGTTTGCTTTCTTTTTTTTTCATTTAAAACGAGAAAGAGAAGAGGAGTTATTTGGTATGGTATGCACTTAACGCAACGAAGTTTGGTGCTATTAAATTGTGTGAATTTTTTCTTACAATAAGTATTTTTTTTGAGTTCAAAACTTTGAGGTTAGGTAGAGGGCTAAAGTCTTCAAATTTGTTTTATATTAAAATATTCTATTCATCAAAGTGCAACAAATTGACTTTTGTTGCGACTACTGCACTAGTCTGCTTACTTGCACAGATCATCACTTGGCATGCTTGCATTCGCGCGGCTAGGAACGTCGGATGGGAGTGGTTCTTGATCCGCAAGTACCAGACACAACAAAAAAAGAAAATATATTTCATGCCAAGATTCATCTGTCAATACCGGACGGACACTATTCATCACCCACACCTCTTCCCTATATTGCGCGGGCAACTAGATGCAATGTTGCCTAGAGTACATTTGACCCACTCCTTTTGCACTGAAGTGCACCATGGCAGCTCCGGTACTCGTTTTATTTAGAGGTGCCCCTAAATTAATATTAGACCGATTTACCGAACCTCACTTCCCGACGTTGTTTGGAAAATCATCACACTCCACCCCTATAATAAATCTAAACGCACGGCATTTTGTTATGCTACTTTAATGTTTAAAATCTTTCCCTACCGATAATCATATTAGCTTAGATATAGTTTAGAATTACGTTAATTAATTTATTTTAGCTAGATTTATTTAATTTAAGTAAGTAATGACAACATTAAGCAAATTTTTAATTTAAGAAATCTGGAAATTGTGCACAATGTCCCACGTGGTTGCGGTATCCAATTCTGTACCAAATTTTACTTGTTTATAATTAAAACCAAAATAATATTTATAACCCAAACTCACTACCACAAACTAATTTAATTTACTTAGTTAACGTTTTGTAATTTTAAGCAAGTTAGAAAATTTATGTTTAGAATTTAAGTAGGGAGCAAAACTCACTATCTTCTCTTATCTCTATTTCCTTTTTTTATTAATTTCCTTTAGGTAAAGCACTCAGATAAGTATTAGAATAGCTCGTACCTTTTTTCAGCGTGTTGACCACTTGCGTGTCCAAATCACCGCTCCGCATGGCAATTACGGCACAGTATACACCGGTATCCTTACTTGAGTAGCAAAATACCGAACACTTGTTTTACGCGCACAATCCCCCACCCCGAACTTAAACGCACCACCCGACTCACACGGACCGACACACCGTGTATTTCGCGCTCCCGATCGATGATAGGGCAATGATCGTGGATCTTGATGTCGAAATTGGTCTATGCTTAAGAGTGCTGGTGAGGTTAGAAGTCTCCAAAGGGTTTTGAGGGGGCTTTTCACTGGTTAGCGTTTGATGTTTTGTGTAACTGTGGGTTAATGGTATAAATGGGCGTTCAAAAAAAAAGAAATTATTGTATGGGGACTTACGGTGATCTGGCTGCTGGATCAAATCCTCTCGCTAATTAGGTTGCTTTGGAAATAATTGGGACTTAGGGGTCGTCGAAATACGTAAAGTGTTGGTTTTCGTGTGATATTTTATTTGGATACCTGAATGGCTGGAAATTTATTTTGACCTGTCCTTTTGAATTCAGCCAGTATAAGGGGGAAAAAAACCTATCGGGTTTTATAGTTTAAAATTTGTTATAATTTCGTGTTAAGTTAACTTGTTGTTTGTTTTATCGATCTTTATTTGACTTTTGTGATGACATTTAAATCTGCCAAACAGTCTTTTAATTTTTAAGGCAATACAGGGAAAATCGTGTGACTTACGCAAATGGCCAAAGTAAAACCCTAGAGATCTGTCTCCTCTTAAAGTCGATCACAAAAAGAAAGTTAAAGCGAAGAGATGTGGCTAGGAAGCATTGACAGTGTCTACATGCATTATTCATAGTCAATATGTCGGTCAAATCGAAAGCTTCGAAATCTGAACGGAACAAAATAGGGTGACACGAAAGAGCAATAAAAATATATTTTTAAAATTAGATTTTTTTTTGTGAAACTACGCTTCCGTAACACTTTGTTTTTCCCATACATTGACGATCCTAGCCGCTAGTGTACTTATAAGTTTAATTCAATTTCGCGAGCACTTTGTTTTGTGTAACTGTGGGTTAATGGTATAAATGGGCGTTCAAAAAAAAAGAAATTATTGTATGGGGACTTACGGTGATCTGGCTGCTGGATCAAATCCTCTCGCTAATTAGGTTGCTTTGGAAATAATTGGGACTTAGGGGTCGTCGAAATACGTAAAGTGTTGGTTTTCGTGTGATATTTTATTTGGATACCTGAATGGCTGGAAATTTATTTTGACCTGTCCTTTTGAATTCAGCCAGTATAAGGGGGAAAAAAACCTATCGGGTTTTATAGTTTAAAATTTGTTATAATTTCGTGTTAAGTTAACTTGTTGTTTGTTTTATCGATCTTTATTTGACTTTTGTGATGACATTTAAATCTGCCAAACAGTCTTTTAATTTTTAAGGCAATACAGGGAAAATCGTGTGACTTACGCAAATGGCCAAAGTAAAACCCAAGAGATCTGTCTCCTCTTAAAGTCGATCACAAAAAGAAAGTTAAAGCGAAGAGATGTGGCTAGGAAGCATTGACAGTGTCTACATGCATTATTCATAGTCAATATGTCGGTCAAATCGAAAGCTTCGAAATCTGAACGGAACAAAATAGGGTGACACGAAAGAGCAATAAAAATATATTTTTAAAATTAGATTTTTTTTTGTGAAACTACGCTTCCGTAACACTTTGTTTTTCCCATACATTGACGATCCTAGCCGCTAGTGTACTTATAAGTTTAATTCAATTTCGCGAGCACTTTGCCAGTTTTTCTTGGAAGCGCCATTGTTGCAAATCATTGCAGATTAAATTTACTATACTAAAAATTGTCATTATTGCATTTACGTAACAATGAATGACTATTTCCACGAATTCTTAGTTCACGGGTAAATATCAAAATCTTCACAATTGAGAATAATGCTGAGAATCACTGGAATTAATTTCCTTCTCAAGTAAGTAGGTTGCTACGTGTGTAAGAGTGTAAGATTTTGTCAACGTATCAACAAGTTCTGTGTAATCTAAAATCATCGTTATTGCCTTATGCAGATTGCACATAAAAAAGGATATAAAATTGAGACATTCTTTAGAAATTAATTCATGATTCCATTCATACCGAAGATACCCGTCGATTGTCAAAGTAGGTAGGTGCTACCTACATAGAAAACGTTAAAATGGAACAAACAACAAAACACATCCGTCCATATATATGTACATCCAGCTTTGGCTGGAGATACGATCACAGCAAGCAAACCTGAATTAGAGCGTCAACTCTTAACACGACGACACTCTTTCTGCTGAATCGATGACATCATTTGCAATATTTCGCCAAGGGTACGCAGATGACTTCAAGTGGATGGGAAAAGAATTTTCAATCTTCTGCTCCTTCATATTCATTATTCGGTTCTCGTAATCCGTGTGCGAGTTTATCTTCTACTCCATTTTACTTAAATGCGAATTGAACACTTGACTCTACATTGAATAGCGAAATCGAACGTATTCAACATGTACCCCCAACCCAACCCTGAATGGTGTCAAGCCGGGCGGCCTCTGTCGACGCAACGCAGATAGGTATTATAGGTAGCTACGCGACAGAAGCATTGGCCCGTATTTCCGGCAGTGCTAAAAGTACACACCGTCTTTCTCTTCCGCTTTCTGCATCTGAGATGATTTTTTTTTTATTTTCAATTTGGCAGCGCAAAAAATCACAGTCTTTGTGCAAAGGTTTAGTATTAAAATGGAACTCACTTTCTCCCCCACTATTTTCGCCGCCACCCGCTCGGTAGTGATGGTTTTTGCTGAAAGTTTGGCGAAAAGTTTTTCCGCGTTTGATTTTTCAATGCATAAATAAATATTGAGTGAGTGACTTTTTTTGTATTGTGAAATAGGGAGGGATGGGGGGCAATAAATACCACTCTCCCTGTATCCCTCTTGGTGGTGTTTTTGTTTGGTAACAAGGAAAGCTATTGGTTTTGTTATCTTGTCGGAATGTAGTCATATTTGAGTTTGGCAGAGTTTGCCTACGGGTACTAATATGTATACATACATACACGTTGGCTAAATGTATTCGACGCCATAAAAATTCAAAAGCTATTGTGGCAACGTTACTGACGCAATTGAGTCAGTTTTGAATGGAAATCGAAGCGCTTTCCGGGCCTGATCAAATGGTTTGTGTGATTTTTGGCACTATAAGCATTGTCAGGCACAGTACCCTGTGTTATGTTAGTGTGACTTCAATTCAACTAATGTTTTTCTATTCAACTTATTTATTCCTTAGATGAGTGCATTTACGAAAGGTGGGCATCGAAAGTCAAACAGTGCTACGATTACTTGAAGATGTTAGCGGTAGCAAATGTGTATGCCTTTTGTTGTAGTATAAGGTTATAAATGGAAAAAATTAGAAAGCTATTCACTTCCCGCAGTGATTACATTCGACCACGGCATAGACGTAAGCTTTATTTATTCTACGTAAATAAGATGTAGAATGAAAACTTAACTGTGGTATGCCCGAGCAACTTTGCCAGTAATGATAAGAAATATTTAAGGAACGTGTATGTCTAACTAATATCTACTTAAAATAAGTTAATTTTTCTGAATTGGCAGATAAGGAAAGTGAAATGCCTGTTGTACTGGATGTACCAAAAGGCCCAAGTAACAATTTAGTGTAGGGTCAAGGAACGCTATTTTCTTATTTCCATAACAACTGTAAAATATCTTATAGAAAACGATTTGGCGCACTTTAGCGAAGTTATTTACTTTCCTTATGACCTTTGTTCACGGGCTCTTAAAGGGTAATAGTTTCTTTTTAGATGTTACTTAAAGGATTTACAGAAGTTATTACGGAAATCTTAAAAATTAAAAAAATTAGCACATATTTGCATAGTTTCTAGTTATTTTATATTTGCTCGTATTAATAATTTTCCATCATTTAAAAGCGTCAAGTTGCTTGAATGTTTATCTGAATAGGAAATAAATAGTGACAAAACGCATCCACTGGGTCGAACTGATTAATGCAGAGTAAAGATTAAAAATTTATAAGTTGATACTATTTTATCATCTTAAACATCGTAGATGTACCTAGTTATATAGCCTTGATGCCGACAATAATTTCATCTTACGTAAAAAAGTAGGTCTGCTTGTTAGTACCCATTCAAAAACTGAACAGATAAAAATTGAGTGAGTAGATATAGGTTTTGTTTATAATAACTACCACTGGAGCTATACAAGTATTATTTGGCTATTAAAATATTATCATTCACAAACATTTTGTTATATTTTTGGTTTCTTATTCATAGTCCTTATCTAAGTCTATGAGAGCCTTCCCTGATCCATGAAATAAATAACGAAATAATTAATAAGAATTTCCATCATTTAAAAAATAATAATAACTTCTACTTAAGTAAATACTTATATGATTAGATATCCAGGTTCAAATCTCCACTATATTGATTGTATATCTTGTAGACAATCTTGTTTTTGACTTGGCATAGCAAGCTTTAAAGAAGCTATTACATTTCAGACCTCAACCAACTAACTTCGAAAGGCCTTATAGCCACCTCGTTAAATAAGAATATCTCTCCCTTCTGTACAGCTTTTGAAATTGTTTCCCAAAAGTTTTAAAGAAACATTTTCTGAAACTATATCTTGAAAAATAGTAAACATCTATAAGTAAGCCTTATGACAATACAATAGAAGCAATAGCTTAACAAATTTAAAAAATTGGACCTTATAGAAGATAAATTGTTAGTTGGGGGAAGGCTATTGTATTCAAAAAGTCTAAATGTTTTGGACTGCTTCAAGTCTGCAACTCACCAAATAAATGCTGGATTCCCCCAAGGATCCGTATTGTCTCCAACTCTCTTTCTCATTCTTATCAAAGATCTCCTGTATGTTACTTCTAATCCAATCCATTCCTTCGCTGATGATAGTTCTCTTAGCTTCGGAAACTCGTTCTTGGATTTATGTCACTTATCTTCGGGCGTGGAGCTAGAACGGCAGCATATGTTATGCTCATTAAATTCTGACATTGACAGCGTTTTTAAGTAAAACCAATAGAGTAGAATTTAATGCTTCCAAAACACAATGCTATCTTCTGTCATTAAAGCGAAACCCCAATACTCTGCCATTATCCACGGATGGCACTTGCATCATTGAAACCGAAAGAATTTCCATCCTCGGCATGTGTCATCATTAAAAAAGTTTCGACGTCGCCAAGAACGCTGCAAAATATCTAGGCTTCCTCAAGCTATGCAAGTTTACCCCTGCTGACCTGGGAACAATTTATAAGGCCCAAACTTGAGTACAACGCTTATATCTGGTCTGGTGCACCACTAACATATTTTGAACTACTGGATAGGATTTAAAAACGTGCGATAAAACTTATTATCAGACTCCGGGACCCTGCCGCTTTCGCGAGTGGATTTTCACATTTATGCGTTCCACCTGGAGTATTTAAATTTATTTGTTGTCCTCTCATGTTTGGAGGGTCTGCCACGTGTGGCCCTTCTGACATAGTCGTCAGGTTGGCTTAAGGGTTAGGTGTGCTACATGCTACAACCGAGCTCGTGACGAAAAATGTTTTCATATCTTTCGCATAGAACCTTGGCTTGAGATTCCATCCATGTCTTTTTTCATTATCACAATCGATTCGCAATTGGAACGCCTCAAACCAATCCAGCCCCATGATGAATTAACTACCAACAATGACAATTGATATGTTTGCACGTCAACGTTGATAACACCTGCAATCGTTTTGCTCATGGTGGTCAAAACACCCAGCACACGAGCTGGGGAAATGGTCGCCTCGTTACGATCTCTTGCAACTCGTCTAACTTGGGATTTGGTCAACTTGCCAACAACTATAAACTAAAAACTCAGGATTAAAGAGTTCCGTGTCCAAAATACTGGCATTAAGCCATGTTTCAGTGAAGGAGAAGATGTCATGTCCAAGGACTTGGGAGTTTAAGTAAATTTCAATGGTTTTTGATAGTATAGGGACAGCCTTCCTTGTTTTTTAAAAGGGGAGGACTGGTGTAAGTTGCGTTTTTTCAAAATAACGAGGGGTGAATTCTTTAACTAGGGTATTTTGGGGCCACACATCACTATTTAAAAGTAATTCAAAGTAGGAAGAAGACGCAACAATTTTACATAAGGCAACATATCTGTCAAGTTTGCTAATTTTCGTGCATTTAATTGAATCCTCATTTGGAACAAATTTTTTCGAAACCAAATGATGCAGAACATCAGCACAGGAAGTAGTGGGTTTTAAGCGGGAAATAAAAACAGTTTTAGATCTTGGAATAGATTCAATTAGAGTAGCAGCGTTAGCTTTTAAGGCAGGAAGCTCTTTTTGTACAGGTTCAACAATATCCATGGGAGCATCATTACTGGTATTACGAAGACTCCTAAGGTTTAATCGTTTGGCCTTTGAATTGGGTGCGGAGGCGGGGATTTCACGTTTTCTTTTCACAGAAACTAAGAAGAAGAAGAAGAAGAAGAAGAAGAAGAAGAAGAAGAAGAAGAAGAAGAAGAAGAAGTAGAAGAAGAAGAAGAAGGAGGAGAAGAAGAAGAGGGACCCGATATTTCATTGCACCCCTTCTTCGAACAAAAAAAAGGTTCCCGAGGATATCGTTTAGATGACTGCCGAAAGTAAAAAGGATTACATTTCAAGCTCTCTTTTTCCACATCGAACATACGAAAGGCAGGAATTGCCGTCTCCGAAGATGTTTTCATCAACCGCTCTACTTATTCTGCATTCGGCTTGAATATTTTTTCCATCCATATCTGCTTGCTGATAATCATCTCCTGCAATGCTTCGTCCATATTTCCAATTACCTCGTCGCTAAATTTTTGAATTGCTATTAAAAAAAACACGCCCAAATTTTTAAAAATGTATACTTCAAATTTCAGGAAAAAGGTTGAGCAAACAGCATGCGCGTTACCAAGAAAGAAGACCGACAAGTGAGTGACAGATGTCAGCTATCAGTCGTCTCTAGACAATCAGAAGTGTTGCCATAATCAGAAAGTTCCCATGGTTACAACAGTTACTCCTTCACTAGGTTTTTAGCAAATCTTAGACCTTTATTACTCGACCTCTCAGAACGTTTCGGTGTTGAAGAAGTCGGCGATGTTTCAGGAATGATGAGCTCCGCTGATGGCTGGGGTGAAGGTGGTGCCTTATTTTTTTTGCAAGTCCGAGCATATGGGGGTCTGGCTGGGTTCGTAGTGCTGATGACAATGGATTGAGTCAAGTTCGGCGAAGTGCAAGTGAGGTCAATGTAATAACAGCTCCTTGCTGACCAATCGATTTGGCAGTGCTTTATAATGCGGTCTCCTGACGACTGAACCGCCAATCAAATTTCCCATGTTATAATCAACTTACCCAGGACAAACGTCAACTTTGACTACTTTTTTGTTGTGACATTAACATGGGAACTGTACGACCGACGCTGTCATATCAGAAAGTTTTTATTAAATATCTATTTTGTTTTAAAGTTACAACATGGTAGCTTTAGGCTTAATCTAAATATAAGACAAACAGTTTATGCAGAAGAGGAAGAAGAAGAATTGAATACCCTGCCCTAGCTAAAAGAAGAATGAACGCCAAAACAAAAACCAACAAATTCAAACCGACAAACCCTTAAACCCATAGTAAACCACAGCGTCGTAGTTTAAGCGATTTGTGAGCGCAGAATTATCCTTTGTAAGTTATCCTTTTCTATTTGCAATGAAAATCAGATGAAAAGTTCTGCAAAACATCAGACTCTATTTCACCTAAATCCGATTTAAACTATTCTCTCTGCATACAGAGATTCCACAAGTTTCGAGTGGTCACCGACATCGCAGCGAGTTTGTATGGCCAACTATTATGTTTGCCCCACTCGTCGCTCTTTTGAGGTTAGCTACACTCTTCACTCGACTGTGGCTGAACGTCGTCGACGGGCTATACTACTTGCCCATATGTAGCATATTTCATGGCACAGGCAGCAGGATTTTAGAATTTTCTGAGCGTCAACCGAAATTTTGCCACAGAAAAAGTGGACCGAACAAAAATTGGGAAAAGTCTCAAAACTATAAAGCAAAAAATAACCGCAAAACTCTGTATGTTCTACTCATGTGTATATGCCAGCCAAAGACCAGAGCTGAGTAGATAACCCAGTTTTCCAAGCAAACCCCATTAGTGTGAGGCCATCTTGTCCCACATGAATTATTTTGTTAATTTTAATCTACTTTCTATTCCCACATGTGAGATTGACCAGAGGATGGCGTATTACCTTACCCCACACTTTATATTCATTATCTTGTAGCAAGGATAAGGAATCGCCATTACCATTGGCTTCTCCCGAAAGTCCGCCCGCTCGCCCTCCTTCCGCCACCCACACTTTGCGTCGTTCTTGGGAAAAGTTTTCTTCTCTTCGAATCTGCACGACAGCAACGAACTAGTGTTGTAAAGTCAACTAATTCTAAAGGATATCCCACTTCAAGTAGTTGTAATGGTTTGCTCGCTTTCATTTTATTTTCTTCATCTACTTTTTCATGCTGCAACTCAACTGAAGAAGTAGATACTTTGCGTTAGGATTTCTAACCTAATTAAAATGTTGGGCATTGTCCAAGGACATTAATTAAAAATTGAAAAAATAATTATCCTTGAATTTCATGACATAAAAAATAAAGCACTAAACGCCCCATAGTCGTGGTGCAGCGGGGGTGTAGATGAAAAAAAATCCTTGTAATCACAAGCGATGACCAAAGTGTAGCGGTTATATTACAAACAAAACACGTAGTAAGGATTTGTTCTCTCTCTATGTTGCGAGCAATGTGGAATGCGATCCTTTTTGCAATTATCTTTGTTTTTTCCATTCGTTTATTAGATTTTATTTTTGCTCTTAATCTGTCCCTTGTCCGTCCTTCTCCCGTTTTTTTTCATTATTTACTTCTTTTTTTTTCATAACGACCCATTATAATGGCAGTAAAAATATTAATGCGTTGAAGTGAAGATTAGGTTGCATGGAGTGGAGAATGGATGAAAAGGACCAGAAAATATAATTCTTTCACTCGTATAGTGATGTTTTCGTTATTGTCTCAGCTTATAATATAAGCTACCTATCCATCTACTTAATTGAAGATTGCTTGAAAGAAAAAATTCACTTTTTTGTTTTGTTGTTGTTCCCATTTGCGATTTATGAGAAAGCAATAAATATGAGCTATGCAAGCCCAGGGTGATTGATAAGTTCCCGTGTTTATTGTGTTCTATATGTAATTGCTTAGTGTCACCTGTCAAAACAACAACTGGACAGGTTTCATATAAATTCATTGATAAATTTTGAAAAGTCGTCGACTCCCGGGCCGAAGGCTAAGGAAATGTCCAAACCGCAGCGAGAAAAGATAATTAATAGTAAAGTGTTGTCAAAACCTCGGCCACAGACATGAGCTGAAGCCGCGTTCCAGGCTAATAAGCAAATCGATACAGCGGTTGACCTAGTCGAACAAGCCTTTTCTGCAATTCTTGCTAGATTGGAAGAACAAAGTCGTATTAATAAACGCATATTTGAAAAGTTTGACGAGCTTGACCATAAGCTTCCAGGCTCACTTCATCGCATATAAATATCAATATGAATAGTAACGAAAAACCTTAAATAAAAATAATTACGTGGAATGCGAATGGCCAAAGATCGACGAACTTGAAGTTTTTACTCGTACAAATATTATCGACATATGCTTGATTTCGCAACTTACGAAGGAATCAAGTGTAAAAATTAAAGGATATAGTGCCTATCATGCATATCACCCTTCGGAAAGGGCTACAGGCGGAGCGTCTTTGTTTATAAAAGACAGCATTGAGCATTCAATAAGCACAAAAATCGAGCAAGTTAATATTCAAATGATTACGGTTCGTGTAAAAAATAATAGACAAACTTATGATATTGCGTCTATATACATATGTATATCCCTCCAAGGGAAAAGATAGAAAAATTTGATTTCACGAATATTTTTAACTCACTCGCACGGAACTTTGTTGTCGGTGGTGATTTTAATGCAGAACACACCTTCTTGGGTTCTCGATGCATTTCACCAAATGTAAAAATTCTCTATGAATCCGGTATGCAATTTGGAGTAGACATTTACTCGTCAGGCAAAACCGACGTAATGTTTCGATCTGTCATCTGATCATTCGCCTATCATTCTGACAATTAGTGGCTGCTTATTGAAAGAGTAGGCCCCACCCTGACTTACTAGCGTATCAACTAAGTGGGACTCCTTAAGAAAAGACTGAAAAAATAAAATCGATCTTAACGTGGCTCTTCAAACGCCATTTCAACTTGAACTCGAAGTCGATCAATTTATCGGAGTCATACAAAGTTCAGCCTAATACTCCTTATAAACGGATAACAAAATCAGAAAGCGAAATAAAATATCATCAGGAAATAACCGAATGGGTTAAGGAGAAAAGAAAAGCGCCTAAAAAATGGCAACAATCTCGCGCTACGCAGCATCAAACGATATTTAATAATCTATGCAGCACTTTAAAAAAAAAGATTCAGGACTTTAGAAATTGCGAAGTTTCTTCATACCTTGAAGGTCTCACCGCGGACAAGAGTTCGAACTACTCGTTGTGGAAAGCTATAAAAAGCATCAAAAAGCCAAAATCGCAAGCGCCTCCTATCAGAAAAAATAATGGCGAATGGGCGAAACGAGACAAAGAAAAAGCCGACATTTTTGCCGATCACTTAGAAGAAACGTTTAAGCCCTTTGACGGTCAAGAGCTAATCGAAGATATGGCCTTAGAGGGGATACCTGACAATTTTTATATAGAATATAAATTATTAAATCTAAACTACTAGATAGGATATAACCTAGTTGTAGTAAAAAGTAATTTGAAGGGAGGTGTTTTTAGTGAGTAAGAATCTCACACTATTATGAGCACGTGCGGTCGGTGTCTTATGGAAGATTTTCCTCCTACCCTCGGAAAAAAAAAATTTGTTTTAGTTGCTGTTGGTAGTGAGCAAGTTTAATTTTTTTTTAATTATGGAAAAAGTGCAATACCGATCGGTGATTAGATTCTTGTTTTAGATGGAAAATCGTGCAGTGAAATTAAACAAAAGTTGGACACCGTTTACGGGGACAATGCTTCTTCGTCGACAGCAATCCGATATTGATTCAATTAATTCAAACGTGGTCGTACATACGTCATAGATGAAGAGCGTCTAGGTCGTCCAATTGAAGTGACTACAAATGAAATAGTGAACAATATCCATGACATTGTATTGGCAGACTGTCGAGTGAAGATAAGAGAGATTGTTGACACCATAAGCATCTCATACGAACGTGTGCAGAATACATTGCATCAGCATTTGGGCATAACAAAGCTATTGGCAAGATGGGCGCCGCGTTTGCCCACCTTCGACAACAACCGGCTACGAATGAGACCCCTGCACAGATGAATTTGGACCTTTTTAAGCGCAATCTAAAGATGTTTATGCGCCGCTATGATCGATTACTATATGCCTAAAATGAAAGAACAGCCAAAACAGTGGACCGCACGAGTTACATAGCCCTGAAACTGTCAATGATATTTAAGTATTTACCATCATCAGCATCATCAGCATCATCAGCCGAAATATGAGAATAGCAAAAAAAAAGCTCACCGCATCAAAACGACTTGTCATCAAACCATAAGTCCAATAAGTTCACCAACATGACCATCCAAATAATGGCTTGTAACAAGTCATGTAAGAGGCAGCAGGTAGCTGAATTTTTATTTACCATTTAACAGCGATTGCAAAATACAAAAACAATACTGTGTTCTGTTCCATCACGACAATGCGGCGCATGGGCATAAGTCCCTGCTTTTTCTTATGGGACTTTTTCTTTTGGGACTTATATTTGTCTCACCAAATATATTTTTCTTTTTGATAAGCTTAGAGAATTTTCAATGAATAGCACGCAACAAGAATGTTTCTGGCTCCATTTTTAAGGGGATATAAGACCCCGTGAGTTATGTGGTCTTATTTCAATGACTACTGCGAAATAAGGCCCGCCAAAACTCTCGAATATTGGGATGACATTATTTTCTGTGACAAAAGTAAGATAGTGCTGTTTTATAATGAGGCACCCAATGGAGTTTGGCGGCGTAACCTTTAAAAGCGATAAATAAGAGAAATATCATTCCAACAGTGGGCTTGCATATCCAGCAGAGGAGTTGCGAACCTGGTTTTTATTGATGGCTACATGAATGCGAATTAATATTTAAATATTTTGCGTTCTCAGCTGCATAGTAGCGCCCGTAAATTTAGATTTTATTGCGGTGATTGCACCAAACACCGAAATTAAAATTTTACTAGGACAATGATCCAATACATAAGGAGCATACAGTTAAGATGTGGCCGCTTTTCAATTGTACCAAAGGATTCAATACACCTGCCCAGAGTCCTGATTTTAATGCTTTAACAAAATCTGTGGGCATATGTGAAAAAAAAAGTTGGTAAAAAAATCCTAAGACCCGATCTGGTCCCTTGAATATTAATTTAAGAAGTGTAAGTAAAAAAATAGAAAAAAATATAGATGAGTCTCTATTAGCAAGGAAATAATATACTGAAGGAATATTTTGGCTTGTAAAAACACCTTCTTGACAAACTGTATGTCCCATCTTCGATAAACTTTTTTGGAACTTATGCCCCGATGGTGTGGGATATAAGTCCCCAATCGAATTTGGGAGTTATGTCTTATTGTAGTGAGACATAAGTCCCTAAAGAAAAAGATGGGACTTATGTCCCGGGGACTTATTTCTCTGCGCCGACAATACACCGACTAACTCGTGTCATGTCGCGGCGGCAAAATTGTTGGCACTACGCTGCGAACTACACCGTAGTCTCTAGATACAGTGGCACCATGTGATATCTTTTTGTTGCTTAATATTTCTTAATATGGAAAAGAATATGGATTTGGCGGAAAGAGATTCACAACAAACGAGGCGGTCATTGCCAAAACTGAGGCACATTCTAATTATAACTTATTAATCATGTGGTCAAGAAACTATGACTCATCTAAAACAATAATGTTATTATGCTATCACATGTCTCAGAGGCAAAAGTACAAGTAAGAAAATCTTTTGTAGGGAGTAGAGGAGCAAAAAAGAATTTTAAATAAGAAGATAAAAAATCTATCTTTGTTTTATTAATTTAAATTTTTGTTGTGTTAATAGAGTCAAAACCAGTTTAAAAAATTTCCCCGAAATTAAATTGGGTCTACAAAATATATGTATTTCGAAGATTTTGGACCTATATCTAATATTTCTGAAGTTACATCAATTTCAGTAGTTAAAATATCGGAAATGTCCACTATAACTGAATATAACTTGCGTTCTGATCTTAGCAGACGCCACTCCCAGTACCATATTATTTTCATTTGACCTCTTAGAAGTTTTCTTTTCAATTAAACCCAAGATGTATTGGGGGTCTTAATATGACTGGGGAAATATATCTGACAAGCATCAGTGTAAGTGGAAAAGATGATATCCGTTAAGTGGCTTTCGCATTTTCCATGACTTTCCGCAAGATTTCCGGTGATAACTGCTCGCATTCCTTTGGAATATTTTCTTTAAGCTCCGATTCTCTGAGTCTTGTTTTAATAAACTCCATACCCCATACCATATTGCCGATGGCGTCCTTCAAAAATACGGCTTGCGTAAGCTCCGCACCACACAGTAGCTTAGGGGATGTAATGGATCTTCGTGCATCACACACGGACACGGAGTATGAGGGATAGTATTACAACTATAGAGAAGTCCAAAAAAGTGGGACCACCAATGTCATCCGTCGGCCTTTCTGCGTGTCTGTCTGTCTATCTGTCCGGGCGGCGTATGGCGAAACGGTTCGACGGATTTGCTTTAAAGTTCGTATACAAAGTTCTTGGGGTTACTTCTCGAGGCATCTTTTTTTTTTTTGCTTTATCTTTTTAACTAATGGTACCTGCCATACAATTTTTTTTGTGAAATTCACTCATCACTATTTTTATCAAAAGTCGTTCCAGGGATTTTGGTCTTTTTTTGTACTAAGGATGGTTAGGACGGGGTCAAAATCTGCATACTCAGTTTTTGGAAAAAAAATCGAAAAATCGGTAATTTATAAAACTGGCAATATCTCAAAAAAATCTAATTTTCTAAAACCTAAAAAGTGATTTAAATACATTTTCGATTCATTTTGCGGTTCAAAAACGCATTTAATGCACCGAAAAAGTTTCGTATGACGCAGTCGTGCACTTAATTTTTTTTTTTTTTGATATAACGATTTTCTTAAATTTAAATTAAATTCGTTTTCTCAAAAATGGCTTTAACAATAACTAATTGTGGGCTCCGTACCGGGTGGCGGCTTTTAGCGCCGTCCTGACCAATTAACGGGTTAGAGAGGAACCCTCGTTCGTGGGGGTGGTACCCTTAACGTTCGTGGGAAGTGGCCCTACATCTCATGGGACCCTGGTTACCCTTCACTTTCTTATGACCTTGGATGTGCCACCCAAGAAAAAAAAATATTGGGCTGGGAAAGAAAGATAGAAGGTGGCCCTTGTTGCGCGAAAATATTCCGCAACAATAACAACTTTATATTTTTTTACTAATTCCACTTCATATAATAAAATGATTCACAAACGAAGATAATCGCATAGTAAAAAAAAGCCCTATATATTAAAATTGGCAATGTTAGCGATAGCAAACTTTGAGTTTATTAGCTGACGCTGTTCGTAATGATGATTCATTCCCTATATTTCGGTTCAGTGCATTATTTTATTGAGCATTGTAATCTCCATTTTCAAGGCAAAAATTTATATTAAATATATATTGCTTTCCAAGTCCATATTGATTTGAAAGAATATGTTTGTCATATTATACAATCGATTACATAATGCCTAATGGAATTTCATTTAATCTATGATTTTAAAAATTCCAAATTTCGCTTAAAGGAGTTAGATTATTAGTTGATTACAGATTGGCGGCCTACAGTTTTAACATCGCCTATTAACTGTTTTCAGTATATTAAGCGATTTTGAATCTTTTTGTATCGTCTACGTAGTAAACTGTAGGTCCCTTCTTTCGTGTCAAATACTTCTTCTCATACACATTGCTTGAAGAAGCTAGACTTTAGGTCCTATATGGGATGTATTTCAAGAACGTTGTTTCGTCGGAGTTCATTAAAAATGTAGGGAAGTTAGCCTATCACTTACAAACACACTAAAAATTATAAAGGTGTACATATAGCGATACACTTTGTTGAATAATATTTTTTTGTAAGATTCTGCTCTAATTTCGAGATTTTATATTCGTAATATTGGATTTTTTTCCCAACTTGGAGTTTCCGGGATTCTGTGGCATATTTTTCTGAAAGGCCTAAAATATGTCGCATGCCATGCTTTGACTTTTTGGGCCAGAATCAGGGTAAAATGAGCGCATGACATAATAAGCAACAAATTAGACGGATACGATGGTCAAATTGAACCCATTTTTTAAACTTTGACAGTCCTACTTTATCACATACAAATGGTTCATTGAAATTTTCTGTAATTTAGTTTTAAGTGTTTTTAATTTATATTAAATATATTTTAAGGTTCTTTGTAAATATATACTCTTAATATCCATATCATCAAAATAAATAAATTGAGAGTTATCTATATATAAAGGGTGATTTTTTAGCTGGTTTGGTTTTGGCAACACTGGTTTTGACAGCTGACGTGTGTTTAGTACCTTGTGTCACTGTCAAACAGCTTCAGTTTGGTTTGCAATTTAACCATGGATCGTCTTACAAATGAACAACGCTTGCAAATTATTGCTCGAAATTTTACTATCAAAATTCGTGCTCGGTTCGAAATGTTCATCGCGCGCTGCTTCCATTTTATGATCGGCATTCTCGACCTTCTGAGCAGTCTATTCGGAAGATTGTGACCAAATTTCGCACCAAATTTACTTTGTTGGACATTAAACCACCAACACGTTTACGTACTGTGCGTATTGAAGAAAATATTGCGGCCGTATCAGCTAGTGTGACAGAAGACCGCGAAATGTCGATTCGGCGCCGTTCCCAGCAGTTAGGCCTTTGTTACAGCACTACGTGGAAAATTTTGCGGAAGGATTTGGGCGTAAAGCTTTTTAAGATACAGCTGGTGCAAGAACTAAAGCCAGCCGACCTACCACAACGCCGAATTTTTGGTGAATGGGCTCTTGGAAAGCTGGCCGAGGATCCGCTTTTTTATCGAAAAATTGTGTTCAGCGATGAGGCTCATTTTTGGTTGAATGGGTACGTAAATAAGCAAAATTGCCGCATTTGGAGTGAAGATCAGCCAGAAGCATTGCAACAGCTACCAATGCATCCCGTAAAAGCCACTGTTTGGTGCGGTTTATGGGCCGGCGGCATTATTGGGCCATATTTCTTCAAAGATGATGCGAATCGCAGCGTTACTGTCAATGGTGAACGCTACCGAGCGATGATAACAAACTTTTTTTTGCCCGAAATGGAAGTTCTTGACTTGCATGATATGTGGTTTCAACAAGACGGTGCCACATGCCACACAGCACGCGAAACAATGGCGCAATTGCGAGGCGAGTTTGGTGAACAGTTAATTTCACCTTTCGGGCCGGTCAATTAGCCGCCTAGATCGTGCGATTTGACACCATTAGATTATTTTTTGTGGGGGTATGCCAAGGCTAATGTGTATAGGGACAAGCCCGCTTCGATTGACGCACTGGAAGCCAACATCCATGCATTCATTCGTGAGATACCGGCCGATATGTGTGAAAGAGTATGCCAAAATTGGACTCAGCGGATGGGCTACCTGAGACGCAGCCGCGGTCAACATTTGCATGAAATTATCTTTAAACATTAAATTGCAAGGTTCAAACTATCGATTCAAATAAATATTTCATTCATTTCTTCGAATTTTTTGTGTTTTTTTTTTTAAAAAAGTTCTAAACCTCTTAAAAAATCACCCTTTACTATACAATTGCAAATGGATATCAACAACTCTCGTTTTGTATCGCACTACCACACCATACATGTCCAATATGTCGTACAACATCAGTTCAGCTAAGCCACCCCAGGACTCCCAATTCATGACGATTCCCTTCCAAAAGAATTTTTCCAATTCATCAAGTAAATTTAAGAGCAAAGTTCAATACACCCCCCAACAATCTACCCTTGACCTGTTGCTGTACGCTTTGTGGTCTCTAACCTCGTAGCAAATTTATTTCATTTTCATAATGTAACAAACATATATCTCGCAATGTATTTCTGTAGATATAGGGAACACCGGATACACAGATACAATATATCAAAGCAAATATTGTACTTAATTTGGCTTGTAAATACATATAGCGAAGTAAAAAAAAAAATAAAAAAATTCGAAGGACAACACGGATGGCGGAAAAAAGAACCAAATACGCACACACAAACTGTAAAAGAAGGAAGGGGAAAGAAAACAGAATGTTATCTAAATTCATAAATGTCGAAATGGAAATAAAATTCACCCTGCAGATACATGTGCGACCAACAAACGAGCTGTTCAATCTATGTTTCGCCCACCCACGCACCCACAGACCCCACACAACCAAGTAAAGGAATATGAAACAAAAAAGGAATCCCAATCGAATGCCAGCGCAAAGAAATAGAAAATCGCAAACTCACCAGTTCGCTGGCAACAAGAACATGTACCCAAGTGAAGAAGAAGAAAAATAAAATAAAAAAAACAGAAACAGAAAATACAACAACGTTGTCCCTTGAGGGAATTTTCATTGTTTTCCCACTCAGAAACACGGTGACACACAATAGCGATAGGCTATCCATAGCCGTATCTATATATATATAAAAATGCTCCTCTTCATTGACTGACGTTTGTATTGTATTATCCTTCGTCTAATAGAAGACACAAAAGGTGGTGAACGCGTGCATTAGATATTATTAGTAAAAAAAATCGATGTCTCGCGTAAGGGTTTCAACATTGTTTTAACGAAATGCCTACATTGGCGACTGATTGCTGATTCAAAACTGGGGTAAGTTTTACACAGAAATTATTTTTAACTTTCTCGTATATTTTTTTTTCGAGGTAAATTGAAATTTGATGGTCGCCTTAAGTAAATTGCACGGTGCGTTAATACTATTGCCTAGTACGATCATTCAAATCAAGATTTTGACGACACAACAGAGGGGTTGCTTTAAAGTAAACAGCTGGTACTCTGCAATCGCTGAAGGGGGTTTATCTATTGTTTATTACCTCATTTTCATGAAATGGAACCAGGAAATGATAAAAAAATTGCTATCGACAAGCATGTAAAGAACATTATAGCTGTATGTTTATAATGTCTAAGTAGATATGAAACCGTAAAACATTGTGGGGGCAGCATCTGCGCTTCTATCAATTATGTATTTGGGTGAAGAATAAAGGCTATATACGTGCATTAATAAATATGTCGAAGAGCACATGGTGATAAAATGGGAGTTCACGCAGGAAAATGACCCCTGGCAGGCTTCAAAGATGGCTTCCGAAAGGATTGCATCAGATCTTAAGTTCCCTTGACCTTGAGTATCTCATGGAAGATTTTCCACCTACGCTCGGGGAAAAAAAAAATATTTGGACTTGGGAGCGCAGTCAATGTTGTCAATACTAACTATACTATTTATATATTACAGATAGATACTCGAAAAACTAGTTCTATCAAACTTCCCATAAAAATTTATTTATACTCAACAAGCTATCAGGCAAACGGATATTTTAAGGCACACTTCAATACATTTTTCTTATAGCAGCCTGTTTCTCGTTAGCCTTTTGTGCATACAAACTTCTATAACCTACTAAGCTTCCTTCTAAATCAAGTGAGTGTCCACTAAAAAAAACAACTTTTTAATTTTTTTATTAAAGACAGGCTTACTTACTTACTTAAAGGGCCCCCGAACCGGGAAGAGTCCCTGCCTGAGACACTAGAGATTTTCATCCTCTGCGATCCCGGTCACTTTCCTTTGAGTTATTCAGACCACGCGCTCTGGCATCTGCGATGGCTTGGTCTTTAAAAAGGATGTTCGATCTTCCTTGTCGTCTCGAACCTGTGGGCTGGTATTCGAAGATCCTTTTAACTAAAGCATTATTGTCCATTCGCTCGATATTTCCGAGCCAAAGTAATCGACGAGTTTCGTCTCATTGTTTGAACTGTGTACAACTATATCTTGCTACAGCGTGTTCTTCGGTGTCACGCGACACAATTAGATAAGTTTTGCCGGGATCCCGAATTCGGCCATCGACATGTAGAGCTCCTGATGATGAATACTATCATATACAGCTTTAAAGTTTATAAAGAGGTGGTGTGTCTCGACTTCAAATTCGTTAGTCTTTTCAAAAATTTGCTTTACCTAGTGTGAGAGTTTGGTCTGTGGTCGATCTGCCGGACCGGAAGCCACACTGGTACGTTCCGATTAGTGTGTTGCAGAACGGTTTGAGACTTTCACACAGTCCGTTGGATGGAATCTTTTATGCAAAATTTAGCTGGGGTATGCCTCGATGGTTCTTGCAAACCATAAGATCACCTTTCTTATAGATGGGTTATATGAAGTTGATGTTCCAGCCATCGGGCATGCTCTCCTTCACCCAAACTTGGTTGATGATTTGGTGCGTGTGCCTTACCAAAGCATCGCCTACGTATTTGAAGAGCTCTACAGGTAGACCATCAGAGCTGGCGGCCTATACTTTTTTATAGCAAAGCCAACTTCTCCTATACTGGGTGTCATAATGCCTGTTTATCAGTTGCTATGTCCCTTTAGTGCGCAATAAATGTGAAACATATTTTGATCGCAACCTACCTAATGTGAATTTTCATGGGTCCATCCACAATATCAGAGCTTACTGCAACTGCTCAGTCATTTTAAAAATAAGAGAAAATACAATATTATATTCATGGAAATAAGTTTCCATCTGTACAAAAACAAAAATATAAAATAAATTAAGGATCGGGCCGAAAAAACGCCCCAAACAATTAAAATTGAACGAAAGGACTAAACGGTTGACTTAAAATCTTCTTTTTCAGTTTTCAGCGTTCCCCATCCTTCAAATTGCTTTCATTGGGCCTGCGTACATGACATGAATTCCCCGGATGAAAACCAGTTTTTTTTAGAAAAGGGACCTGAAGTGTGATTTATAAAATGGAGTAAAATCTTCCACCTAGTTTAGAGTTAAAGAACAAAGTGGAAAACTAATACGTACACAAATTTCTACATTTTGAGGTCTGCAAAATGTCTTACACAATGAAAAGAGGTTCGTGTACAAATTTTGTTCTGCCAAAACAATTCAGTCCGTCTACGCTTGAAGTAAAGAAGTGGAGTGAAGAAAGAAGTGTTTTATTCAGAGTTTTTGAGAAGCTTCTCATGATCTCGATAGTTCTTACTCTAGGATTTTTGTCAGGCTTTCGCAAGAGGTGCGGCCGCGAATAGCTAGTAAAAGAGCTAGCGAACGAGTTGAGTAAGGGGTTTTTACAAGGATAAACATTTGGTGACTAGTAATTTCGGACCTCTTAATCAAAACAATAGGTAAGTAGCATTCGGAGTAATATGCACCGAATATTTGAAAGTGTTAAAAATTACCGATACAACTAAATTGCTTTTACAAGGCTACAATTTTAGTAGACAATAGAGTTTCATGGTTACAACTAATATCCTTAACATTCTTAACTTTCACCTATACATTAGTGTACTAAGGAGAAAGTTATTGCGATCGTGCGGAAATTTCGAACTCAAACTGAGTATGAGGGATGATACTATGACTGCCAACCGTCGGTCTGTCTGTCTGTCCAGGCGCCGTATGGCGAAACGGTTGGACGGATTTGCTTCAAAGTTCGTAAATAAGGTTTTTGGGGTTACATCTCGGGGCATATTTTTATTGTTTGCTCTATCGTTTGAAATAATGGTAGGTCATACAACTTTTTTTGTGAAAATCACTTATCACTAATTTTCTCGAAGATTTCCAAGGATTTCGGTTTTTTTTTGTACTATGGATTCTTGGGATGGGGCCATAAATACTGCATACTCTGTTTTTTGCAAAAAACATCGAATGAAGGTAATTTATTAAATCGCCAATTCTCAAAAGCAAACAGCAAACAGGTGCAATTTACAATTACATTTACATTTACAATTTTATTTAGGATGTTAAGTTGAACTAAGCTGCATACCTAATTAATTTTTTTTTTAAATAACGATTTTCTTAAATTTAAATTAAATTCGTTTTTTCAAAAAGTAATTTATATAAATTTGGTATATGATCAAATATTACCATTCAAATTAAAAAAAAACACCTCATGTACCGAGAAAGTTTTGTATGACGCAGTCGTGCACTTTATTTATTAAAATGTCGAGATTGATAAATAGGTCCATTTACCATTTATAAAATGCAGATTGCCTACTCCAGCGATAGACATATAGCACTGGAGTACAGAACCATGACAGATCCTTTAAAATATATCAACAAATTATTTGCAAATTATTACACAATCTAAATAACTCTTCCAAAAGTCTTCTGCTTTAAACTGACATTATTTTTGCGAATTTAATTTTTTTTTGGCTAATAAATGGTATTTTATGTACTTGCAATTCTGCCATATTAACCATTCCTCTGCAAAGTATTGCGAGTGGAGTTCAAGTACATATCTTATCCGTTCCTGTTTTCTATGAAAATTCCTAACTGTCTTACAATTTTGAAAGAATCTTTTTTTATTTCATTTAAAATATGCATTTAACATTTAATTTATAAGGCAGTTCAAGTTCCTCACAGTACATAAAAAGGTATATGTACAGTCGAACGACTTTTTCCGACTAATTTAGCAATTTTTTGGACTGTTTTTCATATGCGTTTTTCATAAGAGGGAGCTTTACCCTCACACGTTCTTACTAACCGGGGTTAGTATGCGCATTTTTATTTTAATATATCTTGGACATTTTTTACCCAAATTGATTTTTACTGGGAGTCAGTGCCTAAATATTTGGTACATTTTGATACATTTTTGATACAATTAAAAAAAATATTTTTCATAGTTATCACACTAATGGGGGATTCCCCATACTAATGGGGAATAACATAAAGCTAGGTTAATAAGGAACTGATTAAGGGGCAAGAATTGTCGCCCATGTGAGGTTTAAGTGGGACTACTCGTAAAAAGAGATTGAGCTCAAAATATCACCGCTAAAGAGAGAAAATAGTACGTAGTAGGAAGGTACCAACCTACATAATAATATCCCTCGATTGCTGCCCCCAAATAAAGGGTTTACAAATGTCTCCCATCTTTCTTATCACATGATCAGCTTATAGATCAAAAAAATAAAAGAAGATATTCACTTCCACAACTAATGTATCCGTCTACCCACAAAGCAGGACCAAACATTCATTCAAAGTTCATCGTGCTATAAAATAAAAAAAATATTTATGTCAGTCGTGTCAAAGTCAATTTAACTTTGGGGCCCCCCAAAAACCAATTTTCTTATGTTTTCTGTTTTCATAATAATAATAATAAGTTATTGATGCAAGTAACACTTGTGGAACCTTTCAGTTTGAAAGATGTTAAAGTTTAATGCCTCTGAAAAAGAAGGAGAACAGAACACACCTGCCGATATGTTGTCGAAAATATAAAACAAGTGCAAAAGTAAGATGAAATTTGAAAACTCTCAACCTCGTGAACCCGCTACCGGGATATTATTCCCTTTAAGAATATGTATTTGCTTGTAATGAAAGTAATCAAGAGAGGATGCCGTTATGCTTCTTTATTAGAACACATTTTGCCTCCTTCTAAGATGGGACAATACAGAAGGATATCATCATACACACGTGCATGTAGCGCGGGGAAGTCATGTGAAACAATCCCGCTGCAGGAGAAACTTTCTCTGTGATATTTTCATTTGCGAACAGTAAACGACCCTGTTAATGGCAGCGGTTCGGATGGCAAATAGTTTTGCGATCCTTTGTTCTTTTTTATGTGTCTTGAGTTGAGTTCCTTTCCTTTAAATTCTTCCTGCATGTGTGTCTTTTGAGGTTGATAGAACGACATGGTGTGCAAAAGTTGAACAACTTTCAACACAACTCTAATTGTCGAAGGACATCACAAATGAGTTTTATTTCACTTTTTATGCCCTTTAAGATCCTGTGGAGTTTGTGAGAATATGGTAATAACTTTTTATGATGGACTTTTGTAACAGGTTCTTGGTGCCATGTCATGTGGAAAATTGCAAAGTCAATGCAGTCTTCATATGGATAGATGCTGAGGTTGTGTAGTAATGAAATCTGTCTACCTGGGGTCTCCAGTGAACTTTAGCAATAACATTGATCAGACGTAGAATTCATATAGTCGAAAACTGTTATTTCTCAATAATGAGATAATATACTAGACCCGGATCATATCAGTTACGCGTGAACCCTTTCAAGGGCATGTTAAAAGTATAAAAGCGCAGGTGAAGCTATAAATTCGTCTTTCCATTTCCGACGTGGTTATTATCAGGATAGAGGAATTATACCTTCACTTCATCCCTTAAGAAATTGTTTTCAGGTTTAATGGGTAGAAAATCAACAAAATATGTACATAGATACTGACCATCTTCGAACAAGAGATCATTCCTCGAAGTATAGTTCGTTTCATCCTTCCTTGCAATTTTCTTGGAAGACACTCAATCCTTCGAACTTGATATTCGAAATCACTCTACAGTCGAGTAAATCTATGGGACCAGGCTAGTATGCGACATGTTCATCGGTTGACAGACTGATGGCCTGATGGGCACTGATAAGCAAATTTCACTCGTTTAACTCGTTAGCTGCAATTAGGTTTATTTTTGCAGCTTGTGCTGCCTGTGTCTTTGTCTAGTGACGGCAATTCCAGCTGCCTTCCAATAGTTGGAATGTTTAAAAATTGGCAAATCCAGTTGAAACGATGCATTTTGATCAAGTCGCATTGAGTCAAGCAGTTCGAACGATTGTGCCAATGTTGAATCCAGAATATAATGGAGGCAATTTCATCCTTGATGCGCTCGGTGGAACTGGAAAAACATTCTCGATTTCACTGGTTTTGGTCACGGTTTGTTCGAGATCTAAGATTTCTTTGCACTCGCCTCTTCTGAGAGAGCGGCTTCGTTGTTGGAAGGCGATCGAACAACTCATTCGGCATTGAAAATTCCATTGAATACATGTGGTTAAGAAAATAATGAAGTGGATAAAGAACCTGCATGCAACATTTTAAGGAACTCTGCAATGGCGAAAGTATAGCGGCAAATGTATATGATTATCATCTGGGGCGAGTGTACAATGGGTCACAAACGCGCATTAGAACGAAAGCCCTGAACCGCACGTTAAAAGATTTACGAAATGATAAAAGACGCGACATTTCGGTGCGCAATGATTATGCTGTCAGGCGATTTTTTTTTATTCACTGATTGCATTTCTACCGAATTTTTTGCACTTTACAACGTCACCAACATGAGATCATCACGAATGTTTTGCCGAATATCAAAACTATGTTGACCATTTTGACTGCAAAAAACAAGGATGTCGATCATTTGAATTTAGTCATTCAAATTCAAAATCAAGTCGTCGGTGAGTTATACTCATAAAAATCCGTCGACTCCGTGATGGATGAACACGAAGCCACAAACTATCCCACGGAGTTTTAAAATTCTTTAGGTGTTCCGGGCTTGCCGCCATACATTTGAGCTATAAATTTGTTCGGCAACCTCAATGCACCTAAACTTTAAAACGGAACCTGTTTGATTGTGAAGAATCTCCATTTTAAGAAAACCATTCGAAGGCGAAGATGTTCTTATTCCGAGGATTCCGATTATCCGTGTTCAATTTTATTCAATGCGCGTCTAGCTTTCGCTATGACAATTAATAAGCCTTAAGGACAATCGCTGGATCAATCTTGAATTCTTATGTTTCTCATATGGTCAATTGGACGTGTGGGCAATACTCCCGCTTTGTACCTGCACGCACTCTAGAATAGAACGAAAAATGTTGTAAGTAGACCATAAAGCACTTTAGTGAATAAGCGGAAGGTTGGCCGAGACGTGAATCATTGCAATTTGATTGAAACACATTCGACATTGTAATACATCAGTTATTTTCATTGTATTTTATGAGCACTTTTGCCTAAAGAATTTGAATAGACCGAATGGCGAATTCCATGAAGCAGGAATTATTATTTCCATTACATTAACGAAGTTCGCCGCGTCGACTATGTTAATATTGAAAATTTACCATACAACCAACTGACAGTTGCTTTGAAAATGTAGCTTTATAACGGGCATCAGTAACACAAACTATTCCAAAAACTACTACATCGTTCGTATGAATAAATTGATAATGACAGTAATTTTGCATTCTCATTCCAGCTATGCTAGTTTTGCAATTTATCGTGGAAATATAGATATAATACAAAAACTGATGTCGACATGTATAGCAAAGCCACAAAGAAATTGGTAATTTGGTAATTTCTTTGTTTCAAGTCATTCCTCTTCTCATCTGAATTCATAATTTGACAGCCGTTACAATTAGGCAGTTCATTAAAATTGTAATAGATTTCAAATTTGAAACATGAGCTTCGTTTTTTCACTTGCACACTTCACTTTTCAAAGTTATTAGGTCGTTAAGCAACCGACACAATCGAGTATCGACATCACTAAATTAAATTTTGGCAGTTTTTACGCAGCAAATTAGTCAATAAAAAATGATATGAATCTGAATTTAGTTCATTTACTGAGTTACAAGTTGACAATAAGTTAAATCGCTATTGCCTATTAATAAGAACGTAAGTTGTTTGGATCTGCCGAAAATAAAATATTTATATTTTCTAGTCCGATGACATTTTTTTCTCATTTTTATCACATTAAATCATGTTGAACATTCAGCTGCGTGTTAAAGAGTCAAAATGTCTAGGTATTACGAAATACCTTGCAATTGTTAGCAGAGCAAAACAAATTGTCAAACGAATTTAGTACCCTGTTTGTAAATGCAAGGAAATGCAACTAACAAAACCACTTATATCTGTTGAGGAAAAGTTTTAGGTCTTAAAGAGGTACCCTAGCCACGTCGTCCAAGCTTTCGAAGAACCGTGCTCCAATACAGGATAAGCGGCGTTCTTGTAGAGCTGGGCAGTGGCATAGGAGATGTTCCACGGACTCTATTTTCTCCTCGTCTCTGCAGCTTCTGCAGAAGTTATTTGCAAGAGCCCTAGCTTTTTAGCCATGTTTCCGATGACGCAGTGTCCGGTTAATACCCCGATGAGCATCCGGATTTGACCTCTATTAAAATTGACTAGGGATTTTGATCTTTTGATGTGGACAACAGGCCACAGGCTTCGGGTTATGACGCAACCGCTGGTGTTGCTCCATTGTTCCTTAGCCAACTGTAGGCTGATGTCGTCGATAAAAGTATTAGCGGTGTTAAAAAGTGGAAGCACCTCTCCGTCCGCTAGTAGTGGGTTCAGATCAGAGCCTTATCTGGCCAGTTCATCAGCCTTTTCATTCCCTTCAAAACCAACGTGTCCTGGGACCCGCGGCCTGGCTGCCACGTTCTTAGTGAATAACTTAATGGGCTGCAGGTACAATAAAGTCTCCAGACCTAGTTGTGTAGACTTAACCCAAATAACGGGTGATCCAAGTAGAGATCCTTTTTTCAATAGCCTTTTTTGGCAGATCACGTGTGAGTCGTGTCATGCTGTCATGTTATTTTTGTTTAGTATTGTTTGGCATTTCATAATGGAAAGACTTACGTGAACAACGTTTTCAAATTGTTCAACTTTATTATAAAAATTCACGTTCTGTGAGGAATGTGTTTCGTGCACTTCGCTCAACTTATGGTCAACATAATCGGCCTACTGAGCGTACTATTCGCAACACCATCACCCATGTTGAGACCCAGCATTCATTATTGGATAATATTCGACCGAATAGACCACGTCCAGCACGCTGTGAAGAAAATTTAGCGGCCGTAGCTGAGAGTGTACACGAAGACCGTAGAGAGTCGATTCGGCGCCGTTCGTTCGCAGCAACTCGGACTGACGTATGGAACGACTTGGCGCATTTTACGTCAAGATCTTAAATTGAAAGCGTACAAAATACAGCTTGTGCAACAACTGAAGCCGCTCGACCTTCCCAAGCGACATCGCTTCGCTCTATGGGCTCCTCGAAATGGATCACCCTTTACAACAGAATACTCTTTTGCATTCGATTCCAGTTGCCCCAGTCTTAAATATTTTCTTAGGCTTAGAGCAAAAGTGAAAGGTGAAACAAATGAATCCCTTACAACTACCCTTCTTGAGGTGTGAAAAAGTTTAACTCAGGCAATAGTGAGCAAGACTACGTCTAACAGTACTGATAATTCTGCATTTGGAGCATGTATTATCGCTGAAATAAAACAAGTAATCCGCCGAACTATAAATAATCAAATATTTTCAATTATTATGGACCTCCAAATTTGTTCAAAAACCCTATTAATTGTTATTAATAAAATACAAATGTATATCTGCCTTAAAGTTTTTAAAATAATCCTCCAATGTTTATACCCTATCCTAAGGGTATATTAATTTTGACACATAGTTTGTAACACCCCTTAATATTCGTCGTAGACCCATAAAAGTATATATATTTATGATCAGGACCAAATCCTAAGACTATTTAGCAATGTCCGTCCGTCCGTCCGTCCGTCCGTCCGTCCGTCCGTCCGTCCGTCCGTCCGTCCGTCCGTACGCAATTTTTAGGCCTTTAAATTCAAGCTAGAAAGCTGAAATTTGGACCACATACTCCCTAGGGCTCCGAAATGGTTAAGTGTAAAATTTTTTGGAATACGCCCACTGCCACGCCCACAATTTAGAAAAAACCGATTTAAAGCTACAGATGGACAGATAGAGGGTTATAACCTTCACAAGATATGTAGGCACTGCCCTCCTTTATAAGTTTGTCATATAAAGTTTGTTGCCACGCCTACTTTTTGTGGGCGTTTTTCACTAAAATGCTGTTTTCTTCGATAATTTTCATAGAAACCGAAAAAAAGTGTTTAACAAGCTATTTAGCCAATATTTTTTCCAATATATCGCCCATACAAAGTTTTTGGCCACGCCCACTTTTTGGGGGCGTTTTTTCAAAAAATGTTTTTCTTTTTTCTAAATTTTATAGAATGAAATAAAATGCTATCCATCATCTTCTTAAGGTTTTTTTTGGGGCATATAGGGATAGGGATAGGGTATCATACTGTTCGCTCCAAGCGGACTGTAGCTTTTCCTTATGTTTTTCTTATAATTTCTGCACTTACTATCTTCTCAATGTCTTCATGTGGGACTTTGTCAAAACATATATTTCTTTCAATATTCTTCTTCTTAAATTGATTCAGCAGGAGCGCGGTAAATAGGTGAAAATTAGACTTGAAACATTTTCGCTAGAATACCAAAAGCATTTTCTTTAACGCGGCGTTTCTTGACAGGATATAATTAAACCTTCTTTGGTCAGCTTTTAAATTAATCTGCGAGTATGGCTTCATCATAATATAGTCTGTTAATGCAAAAGCATCGTCCGAAATTAATGTATATAGAAAAGGTGAAAACGTTGAAGGAAGTTTACTTGCGGTATGTATATGCACTTCAATTTTCTCAATTGCGTCGGAACGTAACCACACTCCAGCATCACCTACAAGTTCATTCACTCCAACATCAGTATAGATAAAGCGGTAATGAGCATCAGCTTTAAGACGAATCAGTTACTTCCCTTATAATTAAAATATGGTGATCCAGACTTATTCTGTAGTGCTTTCCTGGAATTAATAAACTTGTATGATTGTTCTAACAAGTTCATTGTTTTAAAACTCACCATCTATAGCGTCAATACAATTTGGAAATCCCCATAGTTAAAAAAAAATTGGTGGCAATTTTACGCCAATCGTAAATTTCAACACATCTTCGTTCATCGCCAAATAAATTACTGGAATAGATATTATTTATTGTTGAATCCGAAAGGGTAATTGCAGTGATAATTGACTTTCTCCTAATATCGGCATTTTTAATATTATGATAAAGCACATTTATTACAGCGATGTGATACATAGGTACCTTTCGCTAGATATCTCAATGTTAATTGCAAACGTTCTGTCGGTCCAATGCAATTTCTAAATGTGGTCCCACTAGTTTCTAGTATTTCGCTGAATTGTGTTGGGGACATTCTTAAAATGTTTCAAAAAAGTTTAGTGTCGTTGCAGTGGATTTTCTTCAATAATTTGTGGCTAAAACCTGTAGGAATACAGAAAATTATTCGACCCTAATTTGATTTTTTTTTTATTAAAATATGCCTTCTTCTTTTCTGCATAATAACCAACTTGCCGAATAGTTCTCTCTTTGTTTGTTGTGAACCAGGGTCGAGCCACAGGAGTATATTTGCTATAGATGAGGGGAACGCGGCATGCTTGAGGTTGCTCGGCTCAGCTCGTCGGACGGGGGTGATTTTTGTCCCCTTACAATATACCCCCGGCTCAACAAAGTTTTATCCATGCCAAATGGTAAAAAGAAAAAAAAAAACAATAGAGGAGAAAGTTACTTTACGTAGTCCTCTGACGGACTAAAAGATAGGAAAGTGAAAAAAAAGCAATTAAAAGGGTTGAAAATGAAAATGTCCACGGACTTAGGCCAATACCCAAGAAAAAGGAAGGAAAGACATCACGAAACTAACCTAAATAACCTAAGCTTATTCCAAACTAATCGAAATGGTAAAGCTAACCTCTAGCTATACCCGTTCTAATTTAATTCTATCCTTAAACGATCTTACCCTAAACTAAATGTTATTTCCCTACATCAATCTAAGATGTTCGTTAAGAACCTTAGACATGCCAGATGTTATTGGCAAGGGTTAGACAGCCCACACTTATGTCTTTCGAGTTATAGCCCCTCGACGACCCCCCAGTCACAAACACCAAAAATCTGGTGATAAGGGTATGTCGTCACATTCTGTCGTCGTTGTCCGTAATGTCCTGTTAATTTGCCGTAAGGGCATTCAAAATTTTATTAAAAAAAAAAATTGAATAAAATACAAAAATATATATAGGGTCCACCAAATAACTTTTTTTTTTTGAAAATGCTATAAAAAAAAAAACTACTGAATATTTTCTCAAATTTCTTATTTTATTTGAAAGTACAATCCTTCCGGTTAATGATGAAAGATAATTTTATTCAAATGGCTGCCTCGGCTGGCCATGCAGTAGCCTACACAATCGGTCCAATTTTTAAGCACACTATCGATTGTGTGCAGCTGTATTTCACCAATAGCTTCACGTATATTGTCCTTTAAAGCGTCAATTGTCTCTGGCATGTCGGCGTAACACTTATCTTTTACGGCACCCCACAAATAATAGTCCAACGGTGTCAAATCGCAGCTCCGCGGTGGCCAAACGACATCAGCTCTGCGGCTGATAATGCGATCTTCAAAAACAGGGCGCAAAACATCGAGTGTAGCTTCGGCTGTGTGCCACGTGGCGCCACACCTCCTCTTCAATTTTTGTGAACAAAAATTCGTTCAACATGGCCCGATAACGATCGCCATTGACTGTAACGGCCACTCCTTGCTCATTTTCGAAGACAAATGGCCCAATTATGCCTCTGGACCCAAATCCGCACCAAACAGTGACTCGTTTTGGGTATAACGGCTTTTCAATGTATGCGTGCGGGTTTTCTGTGCCCAAATGCGACAATTTTGCTTGTTTACATACCCGCCTAGATCGAAATGAGCCTCATCTGAAAAGATGATTTTTTTGGCAAAATCGGCATCTTCTCTATGTCGGAATATTTGCTAGCGTTGTTCAAGCGTATACACAACCATATTCGTTCAGCGGAAGGATAAAACTAATTATCTGTCAAATCAGACATGAGCTAAGTGGTACCATTCGCCGACAAGGCACCAAAAGGGGCCATGGGGTAGGGTGACCCACAACTAGTGGAACATCGAATTCAAGCTCCGAAACCTAAATGAGAAAGCTCATTTTTAAATTTGCCTATGGCATAAAATACTCAGACATACCTCTGCTAATAACAGACAAACTGAGTAGATCTGAATCCATATCATTCATAATATCGAATACAATGATTTATATTTGAATTTTCGTTAATTTTTAATTATGTTTGTTTATTACAGAATCAAAATCAGAGTAGCCACAAACTTTAAAGTAGGAGGCAAATGCCATAAGATGTAAAAATTAAAAAAAAAATGCGAACAGCTGGAAAATGTATTTTAAATACATTTTTAATGTTTTTTTTTTGATATATCTACATTCGTAAGGATAGTGTTTATGCACTCACCTATAGGGAATTTTCTTTATAATTTTTGTAATGCTCGAGTTTCATTTTCAATGCATGAAAAATGTTAAAAAATGTGTAGTGACATACAGACTTAAAGTAACTTTTTTATTTGTCTTTTTGCGCACAGTGATGAACTTAATAATAAAACATAAGGAAAAGCTACAGTCCGCTTGGAGCGAACAGTATGATACCCTATCCCTATCCCTATATGCCCCAAAAAAAACCTTAAGAAGATGATGGATAGCATTTTATTTCATTCTATAAAATTTAGAAAAAAGAAAAACATTTTTTGAAAAAACGCCCCCAAAAAGTGGGCGTGGCCAAAAACTTTGTATGGGCGATATATTGGAAAAAATATTGGCTAAATAGCTTGTTAAACACTTTTTTTCGGTTTCTATGAAAATTATCGAAGAAAACAGCATTTTAGTGAAAAACGCCCACAAAAAGTAGGCGTGGCAAAAAACTTTATATGACAAACTTATAAAGGAGGGCAGTGCCTACATATCTTGTGAAGGTTATAACCCTCTATCTGTCCATCTGTAGCTTTAAATCGGTTTTTTCTAAATTGTGGGCGTGGCAGTGGGCGTATTCCAAAAAATTTTACACTTAACCATTTCGGAGCCCTAGGGAGTATGTGGTCCAAATTTCAGCTTTCTAGCTTGAATTTAAAGGCCTAAAAATTGCGTACGGACGGACGGACGGACGGACGGACGGACGGACGGACGGACATTGCTAAATAGTCTTAGGATTTGGTCCTGATCATAAATATATATACTTTTATGGGTCTACGACGAATATTAAGGGGTGTTACAAACTATGTGTCAAAATTAATATACCCTTAGGATAGGGTATAAAAAACATTTTTTGAAAAAACGCCCCCAAAAAGTGGGCGTGGCCAAAAACTTTGTATGGGCGATATATTGCAAACAATATTGGCTATATATCTTGTTAAACACTTTTTTTCGGTTTCTATGAAAATTATCGAAGAAAACAGCATTTTAGTGAAAAACGCCCACAAAAAGTAGGCGTGGCAAAAAACTTTATATGACAAACTTATAAAGGAGGGCAGTGCCTACATATCTTGTGAAGGTTATAACCCTCTATCTGTCCATCTGTAGCTTTAAATCGGTTTTTTCTAAATTGTGGGCGTGGCAGTGGGCGTATTCCAAAAAATTTTACACTTAACCATTTCGGAGCCCTAGGGAGTATGTGGTCCAAATTTCAGCTTTCTAGCTTGAATTTAAAGGCCTAAAAATTGCGTACGGACGGACGGACGGACGGACGGACGGACGGACGGACGGACATTGCTAGATAGTCTTAGGATTTGGTCCTGATCATAAATATATATACTTTTATGGGTCTACGACGAATATTAAGGGGTGTTACAAACTATGTGTCAAAATTAATATACCCTTAGGATAGGGTATAAAAACTTATGTCAATCTTACACAAAGTGACTGAAATTCGAAGAGCCTCATTAAATAAAATATTGAGTTAACCATGTCTAATGCATATTTTCGAAATAAAATTTGGCTGTGCGAATAATGGGCCAAGGTACAATCACCTAAAACCAAAAAAAGAATAAAAACATAAGGAAAGGCTACAGTCCGCTTGGAGCGAACAGTATGATACCCTATCCCTATCCCTATATGCCCCAAAAAAAACCTTAAGAAGATGATGGATAGCATTTTATTTCATTCTATAAAATTTAGAAAAAAAAAAAACATTTTTTGAAAAAACGCCCCCAAAAAGTGGGCGTGGCCAAAAACTTTGTATGGGCGATATATTGGAAAAAATATTGGCTAAATATCTTGTTAAACACTTTTTTTCGGCTTCTATGAAAATTATCGAAGAAAACAGCATTTTAGTGAAAAACGCCCACAAAAAGTAGGCGTGGCAAAAAATTTTATATGACAAACTTATAAAGGAGGGCAGTGCCTACATATCTTGTGAAGGTTATAACCCTCTATCTGTCCATCTGTAGCTTTAAATCGGTTTTTTCTAAATTGTGGGCGTGGCAGTGGGCGTATTCCAAAAAATTTTACACTTAACCATTTCGGAGCCCTAGGGAGTATGTGGTCCAAATTTCAGCTTTCTAGCTTGAATTTAAAGGCCTAAAAATTGCGTACGGACGGACGGACGGACGGACGGACGGACGGACGGACATTGCTAGATAGTCTTAGGATTTGGTCCTGATCATAAATATATATACTTTTATGGGTCTACGACGAATATTAAGGGGTGTTACAAACTATGTGTCAAAATTAATATACCCTTAGGATAGGGTATAAAAACGTTTTACTTTGGGTTGTTATTCATGCTGCTATTTTGGGATATATTTCATAATGAAAATAACCCAAAAAGCAATAAATGAATATTTGCCCAAAATACATGAATGCATAAACAATGGTTGGCTCTTAGCAATCGCCCTGCTGTTTTTTACTGTTAGATTTGGAGTAGGCGCGGGGTTGTGTGTATGCAAACTTTGCTCATACCCAAATAATCTATATGCAAACCTCGCACCTACTCCAATTCCCATACTCCATTACCAATGCATTCTGAACTAACATATTTATATAAAACTGATTACAAATTTACTGTTTGTTGCCAAAGACGCCCTCAGAATTTGCCAACCGCTTGCAGAAAGAGTGTTGAAAACCCCAAAAAAATCATTTTTAAATTTCGGGCGATTCAGCCTTGGCAACTTTTGGATAACTGTTTATAATTTTTTGGGCGATTATTTGTTTTTTTTTTTTTTTGTTTTGCGATCCTTCATTATGAATAACTACCCCATTTTCTTGGGCGTTTATTCACTTTTTGGTTTACCCTTTACCAAAATAAATTTTGCTTTTTTAAGTACAGTAACCTAGGACTCTGCTTTTACCTACTTATTCAAGTTTTCTAACAATCGCTTTCCCACGCGCAATAGATTTATAAATTCTTTTCTAGAAATCACTTTTACGCAAATAACATTCTCTTAAATAAATAATTTAAATTGCGAGAATTGAAATTCTAAAAATATACAGCAAAAATGTTGCACAACAAGTTCCGATTTCGAGGAGGAGTTTAAGTTGAATTCAGCAATGAACTTTCATTCATTGAATTTAATGCTAAGATTTACAATATTAAACGCTATGCAATCCGCTGCCAATCAATTACTAATAATGGAATGAATTCATAAGTATAACTGCTGACTAATGAAAATTTCTATAAAATTACATACATTTTTTACAAATGAAACACCACGTATTAAATTAAAAAAATTAATTAAATTTATGTTGAAAAAAGTTTGGATTCGAAAAAAATAACGAAAAATCAATGAAGAATAAATCCATCGCCAGATGACACCCAGGATGTTGCATCATCATGCAGTTGTTGGCCTCTGTTATGGAGCCAGGCAGACAGCATCTCAAGAGAATGATGCCTTAGCATTAGATATGCAGATTTGTAATCATCACATGGGTATATGGAATGCCTTCATACTCGTACCCATTCCTCAATGCTACCAAGAACGCATTAAGCCATATCCCAGTATCATATGCATGCACATAAGAATAGCTCCGGATCAGGACATCGATGTAAGTGCAGATATGTAAAACTAGCAGCAAAAGCAGCACAATGGCACAATGAAACGAGAGCGGTTTCAAATGTTGGTTTTGCATATGTGAAACCATTTACTCAAAGTGATTCCTCCGGGAATTCTCCCAAGAAAATATAGTATCAGAAATGTATTTGAGACCTAATGGAGGGACACAAAAGATAACCAGGATTCTTTTCTTTCTCCATTTTTGTAAGTCGGGTCGTGAATGTCGCCTTTTCGTAGTAGTTGTGTGGGTTTGATTCGAATATGAGCAAATCCATTATTCATGTGTGTACATTTTCGAAGCGCTGGCACTGGTGCTGGTAATGTTCCCCACAATGACATGACTTGCATGGGGCATAATTTAAAGATGGCTGAAGGAGGACAGAGAAATTAGAAACTTTAGTTTCTTTTAACTTCATCGAGATTAGAATGCAGTAAATTGATGTTAATTTTCTACAGATGAACACACATGGACAGATTGTACGACACGACCATGATGATGATGACGAGGACAATGAAGAAGATGACGCCTACATTGGTGTTGTAAAGATGTGGCTTCTTTATTATTTTATCATTGTTCAGGAAGTTGGAGTATGTTGGTTGCTTTAAGGCCACTGGTAGATGTATATCTGGTGTGAGTGTGTGTGGCACAGTTGAATGAAGTTGGAAGAAGAACTAATTGAAAGAACGTACTTTTAATATTTCTTATGATGTTGGCTTTTTGTAAGAAATTTTAAATATGAATATTCATTGCAATCATCTACGGACAATATTTACAATTGTGTATGTCTTATTTACGTAGTTGGTTTTGATTTTAGAGGACGCAAATATTTATGAGAATGTTGTTGAAACACACATAAAGACGGAGGCTTTTATATTGTTCTAAAAGTTCTTAAGGCAATTGTGCATTTAAATTTTGGATTTTGTATTTATATACGATGATCTGAGTGGGCCGGTCTAGTCCGTGTTAATAGAAATTAGTTTTAATATCTAACTTTGAAGCGATCCGGTGTTACATCGATAAAGAAAAGCGTGACCGGCTTTAACAATTTTTTATTTTCTTCGACTCAAAATATCTTTACACACAAACAAAAAAATACTCAGGACCTAGTGGCCAATTGCTTGTCCAACCTGTCCTTTGAACACCCTAACCCATCTTTGAATATGCTTTCGGCGGCTCCAACTATACGTTGTGTACATACCGTGTCGACAATATTCGCAGACTGCAAATTATGTTGGTTCACGCCGCCCTTTTATACCCAGAATTGTTCGAAGACAAGATGAAGTATATGAATCAAAGTAAATCAATCAACCGTAATAATTCTGTATATAACGGGTGATCCAAGTAGAGATACTTTTTTTAATAGCCTTTTTTGACAGATCAAGTGTGAGTCGTGTCATGCTGTCATGTTATTTTTGTTTAGTATTGTTTGGCATTTCATAATGGAAAGACTTACGCGTGAACAACGTTTTCAAATTGTTCAACTTTATTATGAAAATTCACGTTCTGTGAGGAATGTGTTTCGTGCACTTCGCTCAACTTATGGTCAACATAATCGGCCTACTGAGCGTACTATTCGCAACACCATCACCCATTTTGAGACCCAGCATTCATTATTGGATAATATTCGACCGAATAGACCACGTCCAGCACGCTGTGAAGAAAATATAGCGGCCGTAGCTGAGAGTGTACACGAAGACCGTAGAGAGTCGATTCGGCGCCGTACGCAGCAACTCGGACTGACGTATGGAACGACTTGGCGCATTTTACGTCAAGATCTTAAATTGAAAGCGTACAAAATACAGCTTGTGCAACAACTGAAGCCGCTCGACCTTCCCAAGCGACATCGCTTCGCTCTATGACGGCGCCCACACATCGCATCAATCAATGGACTTATTGAGAGAACATTTCGGTGAGCACATAATTTCACGTTTTGGGCCGGTCGATTGGCCACCAAGATCGTGTGATATCACACCGTTAGACTTTTTCCTGTCTGGATATGCAAAGTCAAAAGCTTATGCCGACAAACCCGCTTCGATTCAGGCCTTGGAGGAAAACATCACGCGTGTCATTCGCCAGTTACCAGTCGAAATGCTCGAACGAGTGATCGAAAATTGGACTCAACGGATGGACCATCTGCGACGTAGCAACGGCCAACATTTGATAGACATAATCTTCAAAACATAAATGTCAAAGAATGTTCTTTCAAATGATAATAAACATTCTCCATTAAATTTGAATTTTCTGTGTTTTTTCCTTTAAAAAATTTGGGAACCTCCTAATGGATCACCCTTTGAAATGACTTCGTGTTACATATGTAAATATACCTTATGGGTATGGTGCATATCACTTTTTATCTAACATAAGAGAATGAAGAGAATGTTTAGTAAATATACATAAAATGCTAAAAGAAATGTATTAACTAATTTAAGGTAATTGTCACATTTGACACATTTTAAAGTATTTTCAGAAATTCAATAATTCTAGGTAAAGCAATTTAAAGTACAACAATGAATGAAAAGAATAAGAGTGACATGTGAATGATACGAGCAAATAAATACTGTTCACATATATAAATTTAGGATGGCCGCTACAACTTAATATTTACAGCTTTTCTTATTATACTCGGATTGAACTCGGACTAATCTCTTGTATTGCATAGAAATTGTAAATATTGCGTGACAAACTATATATGAAGTTGATAGGTTTGTATCGATTTTCAGATGAAACCTACTAACTTGATCGTAATAGACCCTAAGGACGATGTCATTTAAAGCCATTTTGGCTGAATTGCAAAATGATTACAAAATCATGTTTTTCGTTTTTTTTTTCTGACATTACAAGTTTTGTTTGGCAAAACAAAACATCACTCTTTTCGAATCTGCACTACTTTAACGAAATAAAAACCAACAGAAGTAAACCCAACAATTATCCCATGTATCGTAACAGAAAATTTTCCGGACAACAAAATTCAACATTTTACGAAAAGAAAAAAATCAATTTAAATTTTTCTGTTCTTACTGAACTTTCAACTAAACCATTTCAAATGACAATAATAGTTCTTTCTACTCATTAACACTGGTCTACTCGTTGCCTGGCGCTATACCGGGTGAAATTTTGGAATCAGAAATTTTTTCAGCGCTTTGAAGTTACGTACGTTTTGAGATTTTGAACATTTGACCTGATATGATGCATTTTATCCTAAATTACTATTAAATGTTATTCTTTTAATACAAAATGCTCGTGTCGCAGCATTTTTGTTACCAAACTTCTCCGAAGCAGCTGAACCGCTTTTGATGAAATTTTGTGTGCTTATTGGGTAGGTCTGAGAATCGGCCAACAAAAATTTTTTTATTCTTTGGATAAATTTTTTTTTCATGATTCAGCATTGGTTCTATCAACCAATTAGTTATCCCCGCCAGGTGTTTCACTTTGTCTCTTCACAACCAGGGATGAGGGATCTTGCGCTTTCTATACAGTTTTCGTCCATTTTTAAGTTTCTTGTATTGCGATCGTGCGGAAATTTCGAACTCAAACTGAGTATGAGAGATGATATTACGACTATAGAGAAGTCCAAAAAAGTGGGTCCACCAATGCCGTCCGTCTGTCTGTCCAGGCGCCTTGTGGCGAAACGGTTTAACGGATTTGCTTCAAAGTTCGTATATAAGGTTCATACTCAGTTTTTGGAAAAAAAAAATCGATTAACGGTAACTTATAAAACCGCCAATATCTCGAAAACTAATAAAGGGAAATCCAAAGTCGAACAAATTTGCATACTTCGTTTTAAAAAAGAAAAATGCTTACGATTTTCTTAAATTTTAATTAAATTGTATTTCTCAAAAACGACTCCAACGATTTTAATAATTGTTTTTATTTTGAACAATTATGTTAAATGTCCAATGTGCGAAATTACATCAAAATTGTAGGTGTCGTTTTTTGTGCAAATGTATTTTTTTAAAAACAAAAAGTGATTTAAATAAATTTGGTATTTGAACAAATATTATCATTTTGAAGGCTATTCCAGAACGCATCTCATCTACCGAGAACGTTTCGTATGACGCAGTCTTGCACTTTATTTATTTCGTATATTTATATTATTTAGACGTTGTGTGGCTTAGCGGTAAATGGGTGTATTTTTTTTGGTGGTGACGCTTGAGGCTCGTGTGCTGGTAACGCTATGTTTGAGATGCTTGCGTCTCGTATGATGTTGCGACAGAAATCTGATGTACGTGACAAAGTAGTCAAGCGTGGTTTTTCTTGTGGGGTTTTTATGTATTAATCCGGGTGGTATTGAGGGTGTGTGCAGATATCTGCACTCAATCAAAGCCAGGTGCAGTGCAGATATCGTCCCCGTTCCTGTGGTTTAACCGCCACGCGGTGGGATTGGGTCCGATATGATGAGGCCTCCTATATGAAAATGGGTTTGGGTTATATTTTATTGAAAATATGTTTAAAAATTATTACCTGTACCGGGTTTTTCAATAAGAGCGCTACAAACGTTTTTTTAAATAAAACAAAAACGGTTTTGGATATCAATGAAATTCTTTATTCCTGTGAAAGTACGTTCAATGCCATTATCTAAGGACTCGATTTCTTTTGCATGGCCACCACGGGCACGCTTGCAGAAGTCCAGACGCCGAACCCAATTTTCGACGGTTTTCAAGCATAAATCGGCCGATACTGCTGCAATTTCACGTTCAATCGTCGCTGGCTTGTTGGCATAGACCATAGACTTGACGTAGCCCCACAGGAAATAGTCTAACGGCGTCAAATCGCTCGACCGAGATGGCCAAGCGACTGGACCATTTCGTGAGGTAACACGTTCCCCAAACTTGGTTTCCAATAAATTGATTGTACCATTCGCTGTGTGGCTTGTGGCGCCGTCCTGTTGGAACCACATGTCCTCCAAATCCATATCATCCAATTGTGGCCAAAAATATTCGGTTATCATTGAACGGTAGCGATTCCCATTCACAGTAACGTGCCGGTCTTGATCATCACGGAAGAAGTACAGCCCAATAACGCCGGCGGCCCATAAACCACACCAAACGTAATTTTTTTCGGGATGCAATGATGACTCATGGAGTACGTATGGATTGCTGCCTGACCAATACCGCATATTTTGTTTATTGACGAAGCCATTCAGCCAGAAATGAGCCTCATCGCTGAAGATGATTTTTCGATGAAAATCCGAATCATTTTCAAGTTGTTGCTCAGCCTAATTCACGAATATACGACGGTTCTGGTGGTCAAGCGGCTTCAGTTCTTGCGTCAATTTAAGCTTGTAAGGATGTAGGTCAAGATCTTTTAGCAAAATTCGCCACAACGACGTCACAGAGATGCCCAACGCTTGAGAACGACGTGTGAGAGACACATATGGGCTTTATTCAACTGAAGCCTTAGCGGCAGTAATATTATCGACACTACGGACACTTCTTTGTCTCACTGGCACGGGAATATTTTGTACTGTGCCTGTGGATTCAAATGTTTCCACTAGACGCTTAATTGTTGATCTGCTAGGTAGATTATGACGACCATAAATTTGACGTAGCGCTCTTAACGTTGAGGCCACTGACTGCGAATTTCGGTAGTAAATTTTTATAATTTCGACTCGTTGTTGGCTCGTATATCTCGTATACCTTACTAAAGAGAAATGTCAAAAGAGCGGCAAGAAATATGGCGTTGCTGTCCCTGTCGCTCTACATTTGTAGCGTCCCTGTTGAAAAAACCCGTTACTTGTAGTGCTAGCGATTTTATTGGCAGAGTTTTTCGGCAAGCAAAAGGGAACTGTGCACTTCGCTGTCAATTATTTTGGGTTTGAGGATTGTCTTGGATTTGCAAATAAACACACTGTACATTCGAAAATGTTTTACTTTAATCCAGTTCTCGTTGCTTTTTAAAAAGTTGTATATAATTTTTTTAAAGGCGTACGCTACAAGAGTTTTAGTGGATGAAGTCTATTTGATTTTTGTCTTAAGCCATTAAGCTTACTTAGTGCGAAATTTAAATTTAAATTTAAAATTAAATTTTAGTACTTAAAGGCTGCACATATCATACTGAGCAACACACAAAAAAGGAGTTTTTTCTGTATTTTGTCCACCTCCGGCGAAAATTAAGATGAAAGTTTCAATCCGGACCACATGGTTGGAAAGTTACATTTTCTTATCTCTTCGTAAAGTTTCCTTAAGGTATTTTTTTCCATTGGAAGTTGGTAATTTCAATACGTTTCGTTGAATTATCTATTACTTCCGCCCGGATGCAACCAATATTATTGTAAGCTATCTGATACATATATCTTAATGACATTCCACAAGTGTGCACCGATATCGTAGTAAAATTAAGCAGAGGAGCGAGTATACCACCTGCCACTGATGCATTGAGTGATTAATCCGAAACTGAAAGCCCGCTGCAACTTTTAGAGGCTGAACAGCACTCCCGGACCAGTGGTGAAAGTGGCAAAGTTATGAACCCTCATTCCTGATTATAAAATTTTTGGAAAAAGGAAATAAGAGGATGAATTTTAGCAACTGGGCATTTGAATTTTTGAAAATTCATTAACCCGTAGCAAAACGTTTCCTTTGTAACTTTTATTAATTTGTGGAGAACACTCCAAACTATTATTGCTTCAGAAAGATAGACAAGACACCAATACCTGTCCTTCACTTATTAGGTATTATTCAACATTCCATGACAATTAGCAAACGAAAATTTCTATCTTTCGGTTATTCAGTAAGAAGAAATACAAAATTTAAAACAAAAATTAAACAACAAAATCACTCCAAATACACTGACAAAAGCTGCAGTAAATTCCTGCAAATGAAACTGAACTCACGTCATTATTTGATTTAACTAGTTTTAGCCACTGAAATTTCTTTGACAGGATACAACTAGGCGAAAAATTAAAAAGTTTTAAATTGAAATTCCCCCACTGAAATGTGAGAGCACTTTGCGCCGGCAGCAAGGGTGGAGCATGGCAAAAGTTATTCGTTTCAATTTCTCTGCGGTCTTCATCCATCCAAGGTATTTTCTAAAGCCAATAGTTTATAAATTCTATACAACTGTAGATTGGGAAAATTTAATGTGACCGGGGCATAGCAATAACCCAGAAATGGGATCCCAAAGCAACCACAGCTTCTCAGAGTGTGGTGTGCATTGTATTAAGCCAAAAGTTTTCCCTCAACTCTCTCTCTCACACTCGTTTTCTTTGGCTGGTTAGTTTTTGCTAATTTGCCAAGGAGTGGACTTTAAAAGAAACCAAAAAGATATGCCATGTAGATTTTTGATTTGCTATACGCTCACACTGTGGCTTTAACTGTCAGGTTGCAAAGGAAAAATTGACAAATTAAATTACATAAGTAAAAATAGTTGTGCTTCGACGAACTCTGTTGGAATTTTCAAAAAGGATATTATGTTACAGTCAAACTGAGTGCAGCGTGCCAGTGGCTTTTGTTACATTAGCCATGTGCACGCTGAGGATGAAAAGAAATTCTCTAACAAAGCGGATTTTCTTCGTCATATGTAGCTCTCGCTACGTGATGGCATGATTTAACTTGTTCACTTTGATCATCTCTATATCCTTGCATCAATTGATAAGGCAATAAATCAGTTTGGGTATAACAAACCCTCTATACTTTTCGACAACAAACCGTTCAGATGTACCCAAAATTCTATTCCATATCGAGTTTTTTCTTTGAAGTCGATGCGTTGTCCAAAGAAATGTCGGTTTTTTTGGAAAACCTCTGAATAAATGATCGCAAAGTGCATCTAAAAGTAACTTTTTGACTGCACAGATAATGTCATTGTGTTCCTTAGACATGGATGACAGCGCTGAGTTGCATACAATATACTGCCATCAGCAGTAGCATCGAGATAGTCACTATAACCAAAGGAATATGACAAGGAACGGCAATTGTCATTTTGCATTGCGGTTGGGACAATTCGAAATGTCATTGTGAACGCTTTTATTTTTTATTTTTATATTTGAGTGGTTGGAATGGGATTTGACAGGCTAATATTACTTGACACATGTCTTATGGAGACATTCAAATGACTCGGCCGGAAAAGTGCATAGTTATATCTTATTGCAACAAATCCACATTTTTCCGGAAAGGAACCACGAAAATAATTTTATTGGTTGAGAGCCTCATTTACTTTGGTGCACTGAAAATAATTTTTCTCTGTTAAAAAATGAATCGATTTGAAAAAAAAAAACATTACAAGTACGAACATTATTATTATTTGGTTCAGGTGTGAAGGCTTGAAGGCGTTAGACGATCTGCTGACATTGTCTGGTTTCGCGAGTGTTTTTTGGTATTTTAAATCAGGTGCCGAAATACCGCATCACTTAACGAGTGAGTAACTTCCATAAGTTACTGAAATATCGAATAAGCACATTGGGATTATATCATACGAAGCATCACGTATCGAGCGCAGTTTGTGATTGTACGAGGAAAACTCTAGTACATTGAATTTTGTACCAGTATACTGTCATTTTGCTTTTTCATGTGAAATTGTGAGTTGTGCTTTAAATAAAAAAGGTTAAAAACTTTATAAATTTTATTAAATGAAACATGAATGTGTAGAACGAGTCCAGCGCAGACTCTTAAGGGACAAGAGCAACCCCCTGGTACTACCAAATTCTGCGTAAGTATCAATAAACGATTGGGGGGGGGGGGTGAGTTTACTTTATTAAAACAATGTAATTATTATTGAACTATTTTTGTATTCTAGTCATAGGTTGTGTTGACGTAACACATATAGTATTACAAAAGACGAAACAAAATAAGCATATGTTCATTAATCGGAAAGGATTTCATAGCTTAAATTCAATGATTGTAAGTGAAAATAGAAAATGTATTCTTAAACATTTATTAAATTTTGATTAATATCCTAAGCCTAAGATCTGCAACCATGAATGCAGAATCATTGCAATTGACTCAACCTACGGAGGAGCGGCCCACGATTCATTTGTATGGAAGCATTCTGCCGAAAGACGATATCTGGAGGACAGTTTCAATCAAAACCAAACAAACACTTGGTTGTTAGGTCAGTAGTATTTTGAATTCCAAAACAACTATTTTACAAATAGTTTTCCTTAGGTGATTCGGGATACCCTCTGGAGCCCTGGTGAATTACTCCGTACAGGAACTCAGAAGATGGTTCTAACGAAAGCTTGTTTAATGATGTTCATTCCAAAGCAAGGAGCATTGTGGACAGGACGATCGGGGTTCTAAAAGGACGTTGGCGAATCCTTATTTATAATAACCTGCTCCAGAAAAGCATGCCCAATTTGGAAATGTTTGCTCTGCTCTGCATAATATATGTATAGATTTTAAAGTGCCTTTCAACCAACCATATCAGGAACAAAATAATTCACCCGAACCTATCGCAGTTGAAAGTAGTGGTAATATCACCCGAATTGGTGGAAAGATACGCGAATATGTAACCAATTCGCTTTCAAATCAATAAAAAATAACAAAATAATAGTATATAAACTTCAGTCTTTTGTTTTTATAATAATCGTTTTCGAAACAAAAAAGGAAACATTTCAGTCTGAACTTAAAAAGAATTAAAAAAAAGGTAACGTACAAAACTTAACAATAAAACAAAAAACCAAATTAACATTGAAATTATTTGAAAAAAAAAAAAAAAATTAAACAATATTTCACAGGTAGCTAAAAGTTTAAAAATATAGGCCAAAATTGCCAAATCATTTTTGCTTTTTAAGGCTTTCTAATTGTAGCTCTTTAATTTCAATTACAAGTGCATTTAAGTTCATGAACAACGTATAATTATCTTCCTCCATCTCCAATAGACGTTCTTGAATTTTGAGGTTTTTTCCTTCAGATCAATATGCTGTTTTAATTTTTCTGCCACCATTGACTGCAATGAGTTTTCATCCTTTATTTTGTTTGGTCTCTTAAATTTTCCTTTTCTTTGCGGATGTCGGAGGCGATGTTATGAGTGGAGGTGGGGAATCATACTCATACACATTTTCGTCGTTTGATACAGGACTGTAACGATCGTGGTCGTATTTCAAATTGTAGCTCACAGGGCTCTCAAATGGCATTAAATAATCACTGCTTCGAGCTCCAAATCTTTTGGTATTTATGCCTTCCACCGAAGCCTCCAAGCCTTTTGTATTTTGAGAACATTTTTACAAAAATTAATTAAACTTACACTTTTTCTGCCATTTTACCACCATACGACACCTCAAGAGCTGACGTATGATAAAACACACGATAACTGTCAACTGGAAATGTCAAACAATAAAACTCGATACTTGATACCATGTTCGATAACTGAAGCAGTAATGCCAAACTGAGATAATTCAGTAACGTATAGAAGTTACTCACTCTTTAACTGATGCGGTAATCCGGCCCCAGGTTTGCCATAATTTGGTCTTAAGCGCCCAAAACTTTATAATATAGATTAAAATTACATACAAAATGTTGTTATTATTATTGCTTTCATTATATAATATTTATTCTTTTCATCATCATTAACCTCTGTAAAATGTCTGATGTAAATTTGTTGGCCATTTTCGATGTTGATTTAAAGACTTTACAAATAACAACAAATGCAGAGTTAAGTTACGGAAACCGACTTTCGGCTATCGTACCCGGACAAAGTTTGGTATCTTGACTCACAGAGTGAAGGGCCTCAGGTGATAGAATTTAAACAACCGGATTCAGTGATGTACAGTGTTACGCCTTTACCGAGTGCTCGTCTGAGGAAGAAATAGGAGACACTCTTCAGCCAGTTGGGAGCTGTTTTCAGTACAACATCGGCGATATTGGCATAGTGATGGGAGACCTGAATGCCAAGGTTGGCAGCGACAACGAAGGGCTCAGACATGTTATTGGAAGTTACGGATTGTGAAACCACAATGACAATGGTAAAAGGTTCGATGACTTTTGCCAATCAAATCGCCTTGTCCTAGGTGGCACCATATCTGAGCACAAAGCCTGCCATAAGATCAGTTAGATGCATAACGAGTTGGATAAGTAGAATGGCTGTATTTTATAAATTAGTTTGCTATTAGAATATATGAATAACAAATAAGTATATTAGCCATAAACATCAGGCTTACGATCTTCCAAAGAGTTTGAGTACAATCAACCATTCATATTTTCTGTTAAAGAGCCTGGAAAAAAATTATTGAATATTCCACCTACGTATGATATTATTGACAACCAACATGGCTTTAAAACAGGCAATCGCACTGTGACGCAACTTTAAGGAACTTAACGCCAGAGTGGCTGAGGCATTTAACCGCAGGTTCTTTCTTTTGATGTCTTCACCTTTTGCAGAATTGAGTCTAAGGGTATTGAATCCTCTCTGGTGGAATAGATTTTGGAGATTCTTAGGAGCAAGTAAGTTGCAGCTGTAATAGAACTGTCCGAGCTGTAAAAGGTTTTCTTCATGGGGGTCTGCTCTCCGCCACAAGATTTCACAATCTTTTGGTCGGCTCCTAGTTAAGAAGACTCGATGGGGATGGCCACCCTGCTAAGGGATTCGAGGACGTTGCATGTATCCTGGTCAGCGGAAGATATCAATAATCATTTTGTGGACTTACGGTACTAAGTTGGGGGTTATTGAATATACTATATACCCGACTAAGATGGATATGACATTTCTAGCAAAGTGAAAAATCTGGGCATAACCGAAACTTTAGTTTTGGGCAGCACAATGAGGCTAGAAACTCTTAGAGCACAAATAGAAAGTAGAAAGTTTAACAGAACCTCCAGACTGGATTACTTCATTTTTACGATTATTTACGGACCTTGCGTTATTGCCTTATTTTCCTCGTAGTACTTGTTGTAAGTGAAGGCGGAAAAGCTCTTGCATGTATGAAATACTTGGACCGCATATCAGAATCTTCAAAGGGACTAGATGTGATAGGTGGATAAAATCAAGAACGCAGTATTCTGATAAAAAAACAAAATTTTGTAATATTTTTGCAGATTAAATTCTAATAATCCTGAATAATTAAAACGTCAGACGGATAAATCAATATACTAAATTTCTTAACATAGCGTTGCCACTCTTGCCAACCCAATCACTTGGCAACTATCCGAAACTACATCGGTTACTTGATCACGTGCGATGCTGTCTAAATGATAAAATTCAGAGCCGCACACAATATTTCTGTGATTAGAACACGCCCTAAGTACCTAATGCAAACACACGATATTACGAGAAATTCTCGATAAATTCTACTTCCAGCATAGTTTTCATCGGCCACAACTGAAAGTGCCCGCCGCCATATGCCGACTGAAGAGCCACAGTAACAGAGCATCAGCGAGCGCTTCTAGCTTTGCGGATTATCTATTTTCAAACAAAACTTTTCGCATTTATCTGCAAACACTTGAATTATTGAAAAACGCCTGTTTGTGGATCTCCACAGAGATGAAAACTTTTCCAATTATTGTGGTGAGCAGTCAGCATCGGATGAAGAAACGGAAAAGATACCCCATTAGAGTTGTTCGCCCATCACCATTACTATTATCCTACCTATGGCGCCGGCCGGCTGGATTTTTGTTTTAATTTGGATTTATTTTTTATTAACGAAAATCTTTTTGTTTTACCTTAACAAATGACCTTGAACAGTAGCAATATGTTTAGGTAGGATGTAGGTACAACAACATAATACAAAATTTCATTTTAGCAAGTCATTGACCTTTTCAACAACGAAATAACAAGACAATAACTCTTAATTTTTGCACAGCTATCCTACTTCCTAAGAGAATCTCATAATTTATAAATAACCCATGAAAAAATCCTGCACGTGTAAGAGCAGGATCATTGCAAAAACAGCATCACATTGATTAGGAATGCAAATTACACGCCAATTGAATTTTATGAAATTATTCTTCGTTATATTCGACTGTATATTTTTATTAGCCCGATGAATAATGAATTACATTGCTGATGATGTATTTCAGACGATTAGATCCATATTTGCTTGATTTGCATAATGCCTTGTGTGCGGCGGCATCCTCTTTGTTCATTCAATTGGTGTAGCGCGCTCATTTAACCTCCCCCAGTTGAAGTTGACGTTGAATTGTTTTTGGTGTGTTCTTAGTAAATGTCCCTCATTATTATCCTGAAGGAGCTGTTCTAGCTGTAGAAAGTGTTATTTATTATCTCAGTTCCAAAGTGAAGACGTTGTTGCCTAGAAGTATAATTATTTTGTTAATTCATATTATGCCAATGAAGTCATCTTGTGAGATCTTAACTTTGAACATTTTAATGCTATCGTAGGTAGAAACTGCGTTTCGGCATTCAAGGAATCGAGCTGAATTTATGCCGTTTTAGGGCGAACACAGTTGTTTTCTAATGAACTTGATGAGTACACAGCGATGACAGTGTTGATTCTTGGTTGCTGTAAATAAGCCCATTAATAAAGGTGAATCTTAAATCAAATAATTTTATAATTATCCAAATGAAGTTCATGTTTAAACTTAATTTGTTTTCGCAGGCCATTTTTAAACATTAACCTGACGTTTTGAATTTCTTTAAATAGTAGTAGTAAAGGGTAATGTTTTAAGAAAACACTCAAATTTGCATCGATAAATAGGCATTTTCCATTTACGGTTTAAAGACAACTTCACGCTAATGA